>JAQQZT010000037.1:15576945-15595413 GCA_030068275.1 Clarias platycephalus | reverse complement strand
TCAGGAGATTGTCTTGACCAGGACCACACCCCTAAATGCATTGAAGCAACTGCCATGTGATTGGTTGATTAGATACTGTAATTGCATTAATGAGAAATTGAACAGGTGTTCCTAATAATCCCTTAGGTGAGTGTATATATATATGTATTAAAATGGTCACTGAAAAATGGTAATGCCTAACAGAAACAGCCTGGTGGTTTTCGATGACAGTTTAGTGATTTTATCATACAGGGGTCTAAGCAGTGAAAGTCACAGTTTGGGTATAAAGTGTGAACTGGACACGTCTCTCCACAGGGAGGTTAACTGAGTCTGAAATAGACCTTTCTACTGTGTGGGTGTTTGTGTTTATGTCAGCAGGGAGCTTAAAAAAAGACAAAGTGAAGTCAGCAAATGGACAGAATGGATAGACTTTCAGTTCGAGGTAAACAGTTTCCTTCCTACAGATGCTTTAAAAATCAAAGAGGGATAAAAGTAGCTAACCATCACTGCTGACATGCTCCTAAAACTGCAGTGTGCTTTAGCCCTTTATAAGAACCAAATATATGATAGCTATAAATCTGTGAATCTAAAATGGTTAAAGAATTATTATCCTTATGCATCATCATCACATTTATTTAGATTTTATACATCCATTTTCTTGACATGATCTTTTTCCACATTTTCCTTTCCACACTTAAAAAAATGGTTAATATTTAATAACATATACATTACTCTTTCTTTATGTTTCTTTATCTTACTGGACATTTATATCTTTATATTTCCTGTTGCACATTTTTATACTGTTCATATTTACACTGTATAGAATTTATTGTATCTGTATTTCACTGCTTACTCTGTACTTCACTACTATTTGATTAGATGCTAAGCTGGTAAACTTTTACTTGCACCTGCGCTTTGCCCAGTGGTCGCCACAAATCCTGTACTTACATAAAAATAAGAGATTCCCTAGGGTAAGTATTACAAGATATCTTCTATCTACATTTGTATTTAAGTAAAAGTGCAAAGGTACTTATCTTCAAATTTACTTAAGTATCAAAGGTACTGGGCTTGTACTAGCTTTCTACAACTAGCTCTCCTTCTGATTTCAAACACCAGTCATGTTATTAGGGATTATCAGCACATTAAGTATTTTAAGAAGCAAATTCCCACTTAATACAATAATACAAACCATTATGGTTACGTAACTTGATCCCATGCAGAAATGTAGTGAAGCAAAAGTATAGATATTTGCAGTAGGATGTGGTGGAGGAAAAGAAAAAAAAAGTATCCTGCAATAAAACTACTCAAAGAAAAGCATAGATTCATGAAATATGAATTTAAGTACAGTAATAAATTAAATGTGCATAAATTACTTACCTGTGATTGAACCTAAGGTAATACTGTATAATCCACTTGTTTATATTAGGAGCGTTTAGTGCTCCATATTTTAAAATCTGTTTCTGTATTCAGAGCATGGTCTACACTTTTTTTGTTTTGAATTATTATTAGCAATTTAATATGAAATCTACCACTATACCAAAGGAAACAACAGAACAAAGTAGAAATGCATTTAATATCTTTGTTTACTTCCATACTGTCTAGGATCAATAAGGGCATAACCTGAATTAATGACTTAAACTATTATTAAGTTTTTCATCTTGTATGAAAATACTGTTATTCAACTAATAATATAAGTTGTTCAGACACTGCAGCAAAAGGAAAGGAAAGGAAATTTGTGTAACTTCAAAAATGAAAAACATGTCCATGTACTTTGGAATCCTGGGAATAGTTAATAAGATAATACCATTACTAGAAAAACAAAGTGAATATTAGACCACTACACAGTCAGCTTCTTTTTCAATTAGGGGTATGGGTATGGTCAGGGGTATGCTAAAAATATCTAAATGCCTAATGCTGTAGATTTAAAAAAAAATGTTTAGGAGCATCGTTTTCCTTCAAGGGATGAATGAATTATATAATTACTTGCATTTGGTGCAATGACATATTATATAAATGTAATCAAATCACATGATCTTCTGTAGCAATTGACAACATTTTCAAGATGGTGACGGTGTTTTTGTTTGCAATCACTTGCTATAAGTGACCTGACCTACCCAAGCCAGAAAAAAAGCCAGTAAGCCAGATATGGTAGGCTTAGCAACAGATGTTACTTTAGCAATAAAAGAAGGAGATTCTTACCCTGCCCAGCTCCTTGTCCTCCAAGGCCAGCACCCCTGTACTCTCAGTGAACAGTTTGACCTTCACTGCTGGCAAAGGGTGAGTAGTGGTGAAGTCTCCTTGAGTCCCCCATCTAGAACACACAAACACACACGATAAACACTCACACTCCATCTTGCCTGAGATACAGTATTGTAGCTCCAAAAAGACTTAGCTGATAAAGGTTTTCTATAAGGGGGATTCAATCCAAACTGGGATTAAAGGCGTAAAACTAATTGTGATTCTAATTTACAGTAGTCTCCAAGCACAGTATGGTGATGAGACTTTTAGTCGCAGTAAAGCAGCGAACATTTTAAAGGTTTATAGCAGGCCATATGTCCGTAAATGACAATTCCAGCTAAAGTGGCTCATTCATTCAGCGAATGGAACACCTCATCTTTGAAAAGCGACCAAGTCGCCAACTTGTACTGTAGAAGAGATCCTATTTCCGACATCACTTTCCATATGTTTGGGCCATTAAAGGAGTTCCTGGGAGGGCAGCGTTTCAAATGTAAAGTAGGCAGTCCAATCACGAGTCCAGCATACTGAGCAAACCTTCTGCCTTGATGGTATCTGACACTGGGATAAGTGCATTAGCAGTGTAGCAGGGGATTATATAGAGCAAAAAAGGCAGCTTTTACTGTTATAATTATGTTCTTTTGTTCTGTACAATCAAACATCCATGGTCTGATTTGAATGTCCCTCGCATTTGGTCTTTTTTTTAACTACAAAATGAATTGAACATGATCAAAAAGTAATAAATACATAGTTTAAACAATAAGTAAACCATTTAATATAATGTGGCATGCAGTTTTGAAAACATACAACAGGGTGGCATGATGCATGCCCGATGCATTGCACATGGCTCTTACCACCTTGAAGTTGCATAGCTATAATGGCATGTCCTGAATGCTTTTTTTCTACAGTATGTCTTTTAAAAACAAAGAGCAACGTCCTCCATCCTGGAGACACATTCTTCTCGACTCTCAAGACCCCCTGTGGAAAGGTTAAGTAAATGTGGCCTTGCAAAAAAAAATATTTGTTTTTTTTGGTTTTTACTACAACACCAAATCATTTATTATTATTGAAGCATGCAGAGTATCTACAGTTCAAGTTCCTGTGAACAAGCTGTTACTATAGACACAATAATGTAAGAACACATTAATATAAACCTGGGCTTTAAATTTTTGTTGTCAAATCATTCAAAGATTTTATCCAGTACTTTCATAACTCTCCAGGTATTTTGTTTCACCGCCCTTCTCATGTACCCTGTTGTCTTCTTTCTGACTGTTGTAAACTCCCTGTCTTTCTTTTTGTTTGATTCCTAGCTTCATGCTCGCTTCTCTCCTTTAGCAGATTCTTCCTCATTCTGAGCGCAGCTATCACAAGAGGAGGAGCACAATAAACGGCAGACAGGCACTACGTCTCCGCTCTGCTGCAAGCTGGACTTGCATCATTTCTAACACTTATATGAATGTGAGATACTGCAACAGTGTGAGCAGACAGAATGTGAGAGGGGAGGGAAGAAAACATGTAGAACATTTTGCTGCTACTTATAAAGACTGCAGTAGCAAGAGTGCGATTCGTCTGATTCTGTTATAGATATCGGGCGGAATGTCGACAGAAAAGCGACTAAATCACCACATAATATGTGGAGTGAGCCAGACAATTTCACAGCGCTGCAATTTAAGTTGGAGGTTTAATACAAGCTTAAAATCACATGTTTAGTATGTTCCCCTGAGCAATCATCCCCCTCTCAATGCATGTGCTTCCACAGCCTTCATAAGAAGCTGAACTGCCCCAGTAAGGAAATGAACACGTGACATCGTCTGCTGCCGTGGAAACAGGCTGCACGTGTCAGAGGCAGCAGTCAAATGAGATTGAGTAAGTGTGTGAGTGACAAAAATAATATGAAGAAATGCTTTAGTGGAAATCAGGAGAGTAGGGTACTGGCAAATATAGAGTCTGCACAAAGAAAGGACATTCAGCAAAGACAGCATCTCCAGTCTATCTTCACAATACAAAGAACTCCATAGAGTCCATAAACATCACCAGGATATTATCACAATTATCACAGTACTATTGTGATACGACCTAGGTGTCGATTTGAATTGTATGGTATGTCTGTTAGTATCCCTGTACTGTATATACAGAGTCAGGCAAAAAATGTATACTCAGTTTAGGAAAAGAAAAATAATATGATGTATTAATAATAATAATAATAATAATAATAATAATAATAATAATATTCTTTTCATATTATTATTATTATATATGTTTAGCAATAAATGTAGTATTCAAATATTTATACAAGTTTTTCTTTTCCTGAAGTATACATTTTTTGGTTGATCTCTAATAAAAGTGAATAAATGTGAAACTATTAAAAAGCATTAAAGCACAAGTGGACAAATACATTAACACAACTTTATCTAATCTATGACAACCAACTGGGGCATTTGTACTTGAATAGAGAGAGAGCCTCAGACGTGTGTGTGTGTGTGCAGGTGTGTGGTGTGTTGGGGGATATGTTTTTATATCCATATGGGACAGTTTTGACCTTGTGGGGACATTTTTATACAAACATCACAGCATCTACAGTATAAAACACAGAAACTAAAAAAAAAAAAGAGTGAAGATTTCCCTCCATGTAGAAGGATAGGTGAAAGGTTGTGTTTGGTTGTACAGTAGTTAGTGTGGTAAATTGATGGTACTTGCAAGAAGTAATGTGTGTGTGCGAGGGTGTGTCTGTGTGTGTGTGTGTGTGTGTGTGCGTGTGTGTCATTATCACTCAGTTTTTTTGGCTTTCTCTCTGCTGTTGGTCAGGTGGTGTTCATTCCTGGTCCAGAAGGTTTGGTTCCTCCTGTGACGGGGTGGTTAACATTCTGGCAGCGAAGGTGCTGACACTGCAATACACTGTGCATCACAGTATTCTGTGTGTGCGCGTGTGTGTATGTGCGTGTGTGTGTGTGTGTGTGTGCGCGTGTGCACACCTTATTAAATAACACTGGCTCTCTTCTTTCTTTTGTCTGGCTTATTCGGATAGATTACAGTTAGGTTTAAATATAAACTGCAGGCATATATAGCCTATATCATTGTTTGGACCCCACCCCAGCCTCCTCTCTTTCTTTCTGTCTCTTCATTTCTCTCTGTCTCACACGGAGAGCACGGAGAGAAAGAGATTGGGAGAGAGAGAGAGAGAGAGAGAGAAAGAGATTGGGATGAATAGAGGAGAGAGTGTCCTTGGTGCTACTTCATGCAGTTTGTCATCAATGCCGCAGACCATGAAGGTGACCTTGTGCGTGAAGCAAAACAGTACTTTTTTGAGAGGAAATTTCATATATTTTTAAGATAAATCTGTATGTCTTTTGCATGAAGCAGTGAGATGTGTTTATGTGAAACTATGCGCTGCATGTGATGATGGATCAAACTAATTCTCCTGTGATGTCATTATACTTCAGTCCTGGAGGCTTGCTCATTTTCACTCTCAATCTATTTTCCATTCCCTCATCTCTCTCTCTCTCTCTCTCTCTTTTCACACTTCCTCTGTCTGTCTTTCTCACTCTCTCGTTCCTTGTTTTTAATCAGTTTCTCCACAGCTGACTGCACTTGTGAGGGGTAAAAGAGGCTGTGCTCTCTCTCTCCTTCCTTCTTCCTTTTTCTCTCTCAGTTCTTTCCTTTCCTTCTCTTCCTCCTCTCCTCTCTTTTCAGTTCATTATAAATTGGCACCTGATCCAGTGACAGAATAGGGAGCCCCGAAATAGCTCAAAATCATGTGCTCCTCCCCAGAGCCCCAGAGTGTCCAAATGAGTACAGGCTGGAACACACAGCACCTGAAGCAGCAGTGACGTACACATGTACATCCAGGCTGGGATGAGCTGCACCCTAAACACTTTTAATACACAACAAATCCGGGACACTCATTGCAGATTAATTGAAAGTCCTACTATAGTGTTGATTTTTGAACATTTTGCAATAAATTCGATTGACATTTGAATGTCATTTAATAAAAAAATTATATTCTCTGTGTTTTTTTAATTGTGTGAAAATTACTGTGAGAAAGATATAACAGCACATTTTTTTGGAAGTAAATAAATAATAAATGACATGAATTCTGATTACTGACAAATTGCTCAGGTCTTTGAAGCAGATTTTATTTCTTAGAGATAACAAGCCTATAATTTGTCATTATGACATTATCTGAGTCAGAAATCTGGCTAGATTGTTTGTTCTGCTACTTCAAAGCCAGAGCTACAAAATGCAACTGGTCCACCAGAGGGGAAACATCTTTGCATTCATGATGTTAGACTTCGTGCTACAGCAATACGAGTGACACCAGAAAGCTAAAGCAGCTAAAGAATTTGTCATAAACAGAACGAGATATTAGAGGCAGATCTTTTGAGTCCTATACGTTGTGAGGTGGGGACTCCATGGACCAGACGTGTTTGTCTGGACAAATAAGTTGCCAAGTCAACACCTTCATGTTCCTCAAACCATCCCTGAATAATTTGTGCAGAGTAGCAGGTCACATTATCCTGCTGAAAGAGGCCACCACCATTATGAAACAATGTCCCCATGAAGGAGTGTACTGGTCTTGGTCTGCAACAATGTTTAGTTAGGTGGTGCATGTCAAAGTAATATCCACATGAATGCCAAAACTCAAGGTTTCTTGAGTTTTGCCAATCATGAACATTATCCAGAACATCACACTGCCTACTCCAGCTTCCCATAATGCATCCTGGTGCCACCTCTTTCTCAAACTTAATAATAGTCTCAGCTGGTATGGGTTGAGGGTGTAAATAACAGTAAGTGTATCTTACGTTGGTTTGGAAGCCTCGGCCTGGTCAGTCTGTAGCTTCTCTCCTCCCTCCACCTCCATAGTACAGTACACGATGCGGTTTGGAGCCAGAGATTTCAGCCCCTGCACCTCCATGATCACTACCTACACAGGAAAGAACTTACTCAGATACATGTTTCAATACCTTACTAAACTGATACCTCATGGTGAAATGAGGGCTATTGTGAACAGCTATTATGAATTCTTGGTCAGAATAATCATCCTTAACCAGTTTACTGAGCATTCTCCAAATAAAGAACAGTTGGCGCTTTTTTGGCATCCATCTTCATTAATCACATAAATACACTTAATAAAAACGCCATCAGTGTTATCATTACTTTTCATCACGCCTTCTGGATTTGAACCTCAGTAAATACTGAAAGTTTGGTAGTTTCATTTATTTTTGCAAATGACAGTTAACTTCTTTAACCTGCATTTAAAATGATAAACAGTATCATAAAATATAGAAAAATGTTAAAACTCAAGCAAAGCTGCACTGTGAATATTACATTTCCATGTCAATATGCGTTGCCATGATTGTGCTTTATTGCTCCGCTGAGGCAGAAAAACAATTATGTGAGACGATAAGCATACTGAGCAGGATAATTCATATGAGCACAATAAAAAGCATTAAGAATGACTTACTAAAAAGCTCTGTATAAGTAACTTCAGCATTAAATTTAACAACAGAAGTATTAAAACTGTGTATAAACATATGGGCAGATGTGTTTAAAATAAATACATAGATTTTAAATTCAATAAATATGTGTCCTGCCCTGCAATGGATTGGCACCCTGTCCAGGGTGTACTGTACCCCGCCTTGTGCCCTAAGCCTCCTGGGATAGGCTCCAGGTCCCCGCGACCCTGAATACAGGATAAAGCTGTATAGAAGATGAGTGAGTGAGTGAGTAAATATGTGTCTTATATATGTCTTAACCACATACATGTTAAAATTACAAATTTCTCTAACATTTTATTTTGTGGTGGAATACTGTGTTTGAAAATGTTTTTGTACTGACTCACTAATAAAGTACAAGAAATCTATAACCAACTTTTTAACACAAGGTGCAAAGAACTTTTGTGCCTTACTGTACAACCCATGAAATCACACATTGTAAAATAAGGCAGAAACTGAAACTAAAGAAAACATCCACCTTGAACCAGTTGCATATCTTTATATTCAATGTGTGGTCACCAATCACTTTGGTTAACGGTTTGGTTTCCTACAATAGCAGTGCCAGTTGGACATTACGTCATCTCTCCCGAAGGAGACAAGCAATGCTTTACTCCTTTAGTCTATCCAGCTCCCTTTCTGTATCTCCTCATCTGTGCACTCTGCTCAAACAGATCAGGTTACAAGTTTTATTGCTAACACTTCCATCATTGTCGTTGTACTCATCATCTTGAACAATTCTAACAAACCGAGACGTTCTCTGTTACAACGTCAACATTTAGCTGCACTGCATTGTAAAACTCTAAATCCAACTTTTGCTGTCTGCTTCTCCACTCCATTTCTCATTAGGATTGCTGAAAACTGTGAATGTGAAAACAAACTCTTGGTCTTTTCTTTGTAGGTGCTTACAGTAAAATCATAATGTTATCACTCATGTTTAAGATCAATGATCTTGTGTTTTTATTTGGGTTGCCAATCAATCGCAGGGCACACACACACATGCACACACTCATTCACACACTACAGGCAATTTGGGAAGACCAATTACACCATCTGCATGTCTGGACTGTGGAAGGAAACCAAAGCAACCATAACAAAAAAGATACAAAGAAAAAATTGCAAACTCCATAACCCACCATGCTGCTACACTTAGATTCACTCACTCATTGTCGTCTATACTGCTTTATCCTGTATTCAGGGTAGCGGGGGGCCTGGAGTCTATCACAGGAGACATAGGGCACGAGGCGGGGTACACCCTGGACCAGGCGCCAATCCATCGCAGGGCACATACATACACTTACTCTCACAGTCATTTACACACTACGGGCAATTTGGAAACGCCAATTAATATAATCTGCATGTCTTTGGACTGTGGGAGAAAACCTACCAAGCACGGGGAGAACATGCAAACTGCATGCACACGGAGACGGGAATTAAGCCTGGCAGGGATTCGAACCTGGACTCTGGAGGTGCAAGGCGACAGTTATATCCACTACACCACCGTGCCGCCCACTTAGATTCAATTTAAACGTATCTAAATTCTTGAGAATTATGAGGACATGAATTGTCCTTGTACAATTCTATTTGCTATTTTTTTCTTTTTTTTCCCCAAAATTCTTTCTGCCTAGATAGAAACTATGAGGAGAAAATGTAATGTACATAAGTGTAGAGTCCAGGTTTCAGAAGGTTAATATATTCCATAGAGTACTTTCCCTTTACGAAAGCAAACAGATTACAGGAGTTTTTATAAGAATTATATTGTGGTATTTAAGTTTGTTACTTTTCACTCCGGAACCTGAATATGAAGCATGTGACGATTTTCAATCCAGTGCCCTTTTTATCAAAGCCACATGCTGTTTCAGCATTTCACTGAGTAAGCGCTGTTCGCTTCACTGCTGAAAATCAGTTTGACAAAATCAATTTTCCCTCCACCCATAGAACCCACAAAATCAGAGCACTGACACAAAACAGACATCTCATGTCTCAACCCTGTTTAGATCCATAAATCACTGCTTTGCCAAGTACTATCATGACTGCAGCCCTGCTGTATTATAATAAACAGCCAGGAGGACAATCCGGCAGAAAATGCTTTAATTTTAGCACAAACGTGGGGAGGAGAAAGCTTTTGGGTATTCAATATTCTCCGAGATCATTCATCAAAAAACAGTATTACTCTTTTTAATATACTGCGGTCCTGTCTCCTGTCTGCTTATAGCGCGCCTGTAATTCTACACTCAAGTGTGGAAATCTTGTGAAAATCGAAGCCTTATAAAGGTGTCAAAGTAACACTGTAGCTGCCAGTGTTGCTAAATCTATAACTGTCTCAGATTCTCTATCACAACTATGCTCTTCATGAATTCCTAATGAGGAGAGTCCAACCTTAAAAGCTGGCAGAGGACAATTTATGTAAATGAAGCAAAGACTGGATATTTAAAAATAGCACAGCGCATAGTACAGAAAGACAATCTCATCAGAAGCACCCATCACAGCAAATATTGATTTGCAGTCTACTTATAAATCAGGTTTTGCTGCAAATCACTAAATCTCATTCCCTCATGTATCTGAAAGACATGGCGTATAATAGGAACAACATTAAAAGCACATTTAGATGATCTTTCCCAGTGACATTAAAAGCACATTTCTGCTTGGCAGAAGAGCCGCATTGTGGGCTGTGAGTAATGAAATATTCCTATAAAATGGTCACTGACAGTGACAGTGAGTGACAATGCTATTAGGCTCTGCACCAAGAGCACTCTACGTGGTAAATACAGTAGAGTACTGCTCATATGCCATCCACTGGGCTGCAACATGACTCTGTATATGTTAAAGTTTGTTGTTCACAGCATGGCAAATTTATTTTAGAATAATTTACTGAATTACTGTTGATGCATAAATAATAATCTAAGATCATCATTGTTGCAAGTGGGTTTAAAAAAAATAAATAAATTTTTTTTAGAAACAAAACCATTTACTGTACAGCCAATCCACAAGCAATGTAATATTCCTCTAAATTGAACCTACGTTAATAAAACACCTAGGTAAGGTAATAACTAATTATATGCAGCAAGCACACACATAATGAGGAGGAGGTGCGGTTTGAGGATTTATCACTTTAAATAAAATATAAATGAAATGTTCAGTAAGTTCTAAAAAATAGAGCATGGTTCTTTAAGTAAGGAATAAAACACTAGTAGAGTTACATATACAAAACCAATAACAGTATAGTAAGTCCCACAATATTATTTTTCTCCTAACATGACAATCTAACAATGATTTTGACTATTTTTTATTTATTTATCAATGCCAGCTGTTTTAGTTTTAAAATGTGGAACTGCCACAAGATAACTTATCACTTGTTTTATAGCAGCTATAAACATATAATCTAAATATAACAATCATTACCTCACCAGTCTTTTATTTTCCGCTTGGGGTTTTTACAACTAAAAAGCCCCAGCTTGTCATGTTACTTAGAAACAGGGAAACTCCTCTGTTCTGAACACTTCCCTGTCAGAAAACTCCCACACCATTACAAAGCACAAAGTCCCTTCTTCCATAAATGTTAAATACCCTTTTATATCAATAATTATATACATTCTTTGTTAAATAACCACCTGGGAGGAACAACTATGCAAGTCCATTGTTAATAAGTTATTACTATAGAAAGAACACGTCTTCAGAATGGTAATAAAAACCTGTGCTTTGTCTTGTAGCTGTAAAGCGTTATTGTCAGGGTCATGAAAAGATTGTATTTTCTAATCCATTTTTTACCAAGAAGAGGCATGAATTTGTCAAATATTGTACAGTACATGTTTGTAACCTTTACATCTAATCAAGAGCCATGTCTCATGTAGTTTCTTTCTTGCATTTAAAACTTGTTGTTTATAAAGGACCTGTTAGGGTGATTTAATAATATGAGTTATTGTACAGTAATTATGCAAAAACAAATATGTCCAAAAAAATCCAAATACACCCAAATACCATATATACCTAAAGGAAAAAAAGACATTAACTGTGCCAATATTTGTTGCTGGGGTGGTACCCTCAAGCGTGCACCTTTTGCAATTTTAGTATGTTGTTTATATAAGAAAGTATAAAGGCATGTGTTGTACATATATTTATCATATAAAGCATATACTATACATTTATTCTATATAGTAATTTATAGTCTGCTTATGCACTTTAAAAAATTAAAAATCCATATATCCAGGTGAATGGTGGAAATTCAAGGGCAGATACAGTATTCTTTAATCTTACAGTTGTGTAATGCGTCTTCACAGTATGTGATGAAAAGTTTATGGTATCTAGGGTTGGTTTGAAACGTAGCCCAGTACGGAAACACATAACTAAGTTCAATAATGAATATTATCAAGAGTAGACATAAACACATACTGTAGACTGCTTAAAACAACAATCTAAAATGCATCTCTTTTATCTTACTAGTGCTGCACAATTAACCACATAAAGATCAAAATCGCAATATGGACCATTGCAATTATATAATTGGGAAAGGCTGCAGTTTATTACAGGTAATACTATATGTACATAGTCGGGAATTCATTTAGAATTTGTCGATGGAATTATTTGTCGAAATTTTATTTTTATTTATTAATTAAGTGACAATTTTGTGAGATGTTCCTTGTTAAAGAAGTTTGCCAATAGAGAAGTAATTCCGTTAGTGTGTGTGTGAGATTGTGTGTTTGTCTGCATGCATGCGTGTGGTGTGTGTGTGTAAGTCTCCTATACAGTAGCCCCCCTCCCTCCTCTCTCTGGTCTCAATCACTACAACTATGATTCTTTTCGAGGGTAAAATGAAGGTTAATTTGTTTTATTTTTACTTAAAATTTTGTATTAATTATTTTTATATGAATATTTTTGTGTTGTGTTACAACCCGCAACATGGTCGCGCTGTGTGTGTGTTTATGCGTCTGTGTTGCTGTGCTTTGTAGCATGTGTATGTATATTGTGTCCAGGTCGCGCGTCGCTCCAGATTCCACTCCAGGTTTTCCGACTGCCACTACAGCGTGTTCAGGTCGCGCGCAAAACAAATCATCTAAGATGTATTATTTCTTAAGAGGAAATTTGCTTCAATATATACGAGTGATTTGATATACAAGCACACGTCCGGAACGAATTATGCTCACAATCCAAGGTTTAACTGTTTATATTCTCTTAATAAGATCCTTTGTCCAGTTATTTTTGGTTGATATGTTTAAATGCAAAATGCAACATTTAATAGTTTACAGTTTAAACTGCAATCATATTATGTGTCAAAATAATAGCAACGTGATTTTTTAATTAAGTCCTGCAGACCTTTATCTTACTAAGCAAATGATGACTCATGTAACTGTACTTAACATGTGTCTTTTGAACAAAGAGATAATTTTAAATAAACAAGAAAACTCATCCTGCACTATGTTCTTTGAGAAGTTAAGCAGTGAAGTAAAGAAGTTAAGTATTGGGTTAAGCAGGTGAACTCCACACTCTGTACTGTACCTCTAGTGTGAAAGAGAGCACCACATCTGACTTGGAGAGCTGGTTCTCGTCCTCCTGGCCCATGTCGATGATGGATGTGTTGTGACCTCTTTTCAGTTTCTGAAGCTTGAACTCTCCTCCTTTGGCCACGGGCATGCTCTCAAGGTTAGCCATGAGCTGGTTTACAGATGACTTCAGCTCCTCAATGTACATGGCCTCCATCTCTTTTGACACAAACTTGGGAAACTTGCCTGCCTTTAGTATTAAAAAAAGAAGATGCAGCAAAAACACATCAGTTTAAGGATCTCTGGATACTCTGGATACAAAGCTGTGTAAGCCTTGCAAGAATAAAAAAATGTGCAAAATGCTTACAATTTGAAAAAAAAAACAATTTCAATTAGATGTTCAGATTAACAGTGCATGGTGTTTCTGTATCTAGTGGAACATGAAGTCGCAACACAGATTAAGCAGATGGCGTCCAACATAAACATGTAGTGAGGATTAGAAATGATGTCAGTATTAAATTTTCCAGGTAATTTTTGTATAGTGATAAGCTATCATCAGATAATGTGCTACACAATAAAAATTAACTACCTTAGTACTTCCAGTTTTGTAAATTAAAGTGTAAGCATTAGTCATTTTTCATATTTAGAGTGCAGGCTGATAAATGTGTACCTAAGGTGTGTGATTATGGACTGATCCAGTAATGAAACTCACCCTGGCAATCTGATCAGCCATCTGCAGACGCCCATCCAACTCCCTCCTGATCTGAGCGGCCTGCTCATCCAGATTATCCAACTATAAATCACACACACACACATACACACACACATTGAATAACTCTCATTCCCTCAGCGTGAATCAATCTGTTCTAATTCTAATAAGTTTTCACATCCGTTTATAACACAATTGGGGTTGTCAAAGGTCACGTTCATTTTTTTAACGAGACAGCCGCAGGTCTGCTGTTTTCAGGAAAAGATGGGAGGGTCAAAGGCCAGTTACAGAGTTTAATTTCTAATTAGGTCAGCTGATTAAACTGGAGTGTTATGAATTAAAAGATGGCAGCAGGTCTGATAAAGATACATCGAGAGCACATTCTCATAGGTTCCCCCTGCCTGTTCTTTTCCAGTCTTTCAAAAAAAAAAAACTCCAAAACTACTGTTCAGGTTCTTATAAAATACAACAGTTCTCAAAGTCAAAACATAATCTTATAGCTCTGCACTAAAATAAAGAGAATTTTAGTTAAGTGATACTTTGATAGCCAACTCAAACAGAATCACAATTATGCTGCAATTATGACATTCACTGCAGATGGTCTTTAAGCAATCAGATGTGATATAAGATTTTGGAAATTCAGCATCAGCATATTATTTCAGCACAATTTCTGCACACAAGCAAGTAAAAAAACCGGAGCAGATCTGAGACTGAAATGATAAAAAAAAAAAAAAACGCTGCTGGAGTCATATAAGTTCCATTTTATTATTGAACTTTAATCATTTAGTGTAATGAAACATTCAACAATATAATTTAACACCATCTGTGCTCCCAGCACCCCATGGTCCGGATCCTAAAACCTATTAACTTTCCTGAAGTTGATAAATCTTGCGTTTTTTTTTCTACCTAAATGCAAATTGATAATTCACTGGCTCGCAGAATAGTGTTTAAAATAGTGATACTTAAAGTGATAGTGATAATGACTCTTTATGTCTGTGTGTGTAAATTTGCAAGCAAATAAAATACAGCACGTTTGTATGAGTGTGTATCATCATGTACCTATTTTTCGAATTGAATTATCTTGCACATTTGTCCTGTCCAGTCAGCCGTCACTTCCTGTGCATGTCACTGTCTTGCTCTCACCCATGCAAGATCTAGGGGCTACAGCGACGCAGCAACCCATGCTGTGGCAACTGTCACTGTGGAGTGGGATACCCCATCACCGGCGGCAAAACATAGTCTTGTCCCCAGAGCCCGCCCTCTGTGGCCCGCTCCCCTGGGGCTCTGCTCTAATTAAACATGGCACGGCATCCACGGGAAACCCTGTGAGGCTCTGTGTGTGTGTGTGTGTGTGTGTGTGTGTGTGTGTGTGTGTGTGTGTGTGTGTGTGTGTGTGTGTGTGTGTGTATGTGGCTAATACTCCACTGAAGGAAAGGACAGTGCTGACAGTAAGTGGGTGGCTGAACTCTAAACAAGAACAGCGCTTGTGGTGAACCTTTACGAAATCTTTGACTTGATGCGAAATCTATTTCTGTCCTTTTGTAACATGAGTAAAGAGACAGTGTGTAACAAACACTGCCTGTAACCTTGAATGCTTCTACCTTTTTTAGACCAAATGGTGTGCATTAACCAGGACCTGCAGATGGAGTGGGAACATTTTAAATAATAAAACACCAACACCATTATAAGAATCATAAACATGCTTTACTACAGAGGACGTCAGCCATGTCACAAAAAAAAAAAAAAAAAGAAAAAAAAAAAGTTAGAACCAGATAAGGATGCAAAACACATATTTGCATGTAAAAATATTTCTGCAATGCCATTTCCTAAGATTGAAGTCACAACTAATTTCGAACTACGCAGTGACTTAATTAAGCTACAGATGAAAGAAAAAAATGTTCCACTTTCTCTCTTCTCACAGCATGACTCCACTTTGTTTGCTGCATGACTGGCATGATATTTCGACTTGCTCATGGTTCTGGCAGGTGGCCTGCAGTGCAGCAGGATGGCGAGCTGAAGTTCTGCTCCTGTAGTGTACCTGAAGGAGCTGTCACTTGTCTTGCTCAGTTCAGAGACACAGCTGCTGTTTCTATGACGATAATCCACAAAGGAGACGGCTGGGCTATGGTATAGATGCACATAGACAGTATAGGGCTAAAGTCTTGTCTGACCCTTTTCTTCATATTACATTAAAATACATTTAATTATGTACATTAATGGAAAGAAATGGAAACATATGTTTTACTGTGACAGGCTGCAAAATGCATAAACATACGATGTAAAAAAATTGGTTGTTTATGTAACAATAACAGCAGCAACCTCATTTCCCCTCTCGTCTATTCCAACCATTCAGCATCACCAGGATACTAATCACCAGCCCGATCATCTGATATCACCTTACTGTTTTGCACTAGTTCATGCCTTAAGTTAGATTTTTTTTATGCTTAAATGATTCATATGTCACTTTATTTGAGGCTTAACAAACAAAAAACATTCCTTCAAGACTATATTAAAAAAAAAAAATCCTGGGTCTTTGGAAACAACATATGAAGTAATGGGGGCTCAAGACTTTTGCACAGGACCATATAGCTACAGTATATGAGCTAACTCAAAAGGTAAAATTCATTATATTGTTATTCCTGCCTTTTTAGTTTCTGCGTTATAAATGATGAAAAGCTTGTACTACACGACTTACTACAAAGTACTCACAGCATGCCTGAAGTGTCAAGCCTGATGTTGTAGCTTGCAATCCTGGAAAGCTTTATAAACTCAGGGAATATCTGAAAGGCCTAAGGGAACCTACTGTAGGTTACAGTGGGCATCAGTACAGTAGCATCTCAGTGCTGAGTTTGACTGTATGGCTCATTACTTTAGTAGGCGTGAGATGGTTGTGTCACCAGAGGGAGCTCCTGGCAGCTGTTAGCCCAGTTTCATTCACATGGTAATGGAGAGCAGAAAGGCTCCTATGCATTAATAATGGATGGACAGATTTATATTTGCTGACAGCGGTTGTAAACGTGAGGAAAGAAACAACAGATCGCGAAACCCGCTGTCTTTCTCACTCTCTATGACTCCCGCTAGGAGGAAGTCCTCTTTTGTGTGTGACCTGACTCACCAGCAAAAATATACCTGTGAGAAGACGAGAGAAAAGCTGTCACAGGTGTTTACATCTGGTGAAACCTTTACCTTATACAGTGTCAATTTGAAAACACAGTACAGTATGAGCCACATTATAGCCGATCAGGGTCTGCTACTTTGCTTAAACCATCCCAACAATGATTTCTAGCTTAGAAATGCAAACCGGATACATGATATCCAAAAGACTGGGAGGAGTAAGTTATTTTCGACTCCAGAATCTGAGACAAATGTGGTCAGGTAATGAGATGTTTTTGTGAAGTACTGTCACCAGTGAGGGTTGTAGAGAAAACCATAGTGTGTCCCAGTCGTGACGAGATTAAACACACAGCTTCTCACTTGAACATGCCAGAAAACGAAAATAGCCTAACTGCTTTATGCACAACCTAGAAGAACAAAAAAGTTGGGCAGATGCTGTTAGACAGATGCTGTAAGGTGGACTTGTTTCCTCCCAGTGTGAAAAAGAAACCCCGAATCTGTGATATTCCCGCAACAATGAAAGCTAATACCAGACCTGCATTGAAAAACTGATTCCCTGCTTACTTTGGATGTATTTTAGAAGCACAGTGGCTTTATGTATGTCATCTCATACCTAAGGCTTGGGGGTTTGAGTTCTCCCGCTGCTTGTTTGGTTTCATCCAAGTTTCCCCACAATCAAAAGACATGCCGTGTAGGCTGATTGGTATTTCAAAATGACCGATAGTGTATGATTGGGTGTATGAGTACTGTATGTGTGCTTGTGCCTTGGCATGGGTTGCCACCCCATCCAAGATACCCCACCTTGTACCATGAGCCTCCCAGCCCCCAAAAGGTGTAGACGATTTAAAGATGGAAAGTTGTTTAATCTGTTTTAAGTGAAAACTTTTGTATTTAAATGTAGTTTATATTGTTTAACCAATAACTGTAGAATTAAGGTTATAAGCAATCGCCTGCATTTAATTACTTATGGTCATGTTTGATTCGGTTGTGAAGCTGTTGAATAAAGCTTGAGAGTTATGACTCAAGGTTTTTTAAATCAGAAAGCAATTTTTTTAAAAATATTAAATTGGAATATTAATAAACTTGTAATACTTACAGAAATCAAATCAGATCCCCATCTCTAATAACTAGTCAATGTGTGCTTAAAATCTCTGAACTATTATCTGACATATTTCTGACCTACAGAGGGTGAGACAGACAGAAACCAGTGCAAGGAGGTAAAAGGGATAAGGACAAAGGGAAGGATAGACAAAGGGGTGAGGACATGAATAGACAGCTCTCAGAAGTCACTAATGGTTTCCACATTAATAATTAAGCTACAATAATATCAAAACTATAGTGAATCACTGAGAGATTTACAGATGTGCTACTCTATAGAGAAGAACCCTAACACTGTGTGTGTGTGTGTGTGTGTGTGTGTGTGTGTGTGTGTGTGTGTGTGTGTGTGTGTGTGTGTGTGTGTGTG
>JAQQZT010000037.1:15551130-15565157 GCA_030068275.1 Clarias platycephalus | reverse complement strand
ACACACACACACACACACACACACACACACACACACACACACACACACACACACACACACACACACACACAATCTTTCTCCTACCCATGTCTCAAATTGAGTTATATGGGCTTGCGAGTGAAATGTGATTTATGTCAGTTTTTTCCACATTCAGAAAGTCTGCTAGATCTGGCAGCTGCTTTTCCCTACTTTAAAAGTCCCTCTCCACTGCTGTATTCAGAAAGACGAATTGGGCTCTAAATTGCTGTCTGGTACCATTCCAAAAGCTGATTTGCCACATGTCGCTTTCTACCTGTGCATAAAGTATCTAAGCTACTTTGGAAATTAACTGCTTCCAGATGAACGTGACTATAGTACTGGTTAGAAAATGTCATCCTATTAATTAAAAAATGGTTTGATATACAGATCAGGATAGAATGTTTGATTATGATTTCTTGTATAATGTATGATAGATTCATGTAATATCATCAACATCTATCAAACCATTTATATTATTTCTGTAGTTGCTTTCTGACATTGGTCACAAAAGCCAAATGGTTTGCATGTTAATACTGTGCTACCACTGACGCACACGCACACACACTTTATGTGCAGTGATGCTGTGAAGTGATGGCCGATCTGTCATGATCGCAGTGTGTGTTATTGGTGTGTGTGTGTGTCTAAGCTCTGAATACACTGAGTCCATAACCAGCAGAGTGTTGATAGGTCCTACACCTCCTGTGTTACAAAGAGACCAAAGGTTTTTAATTGTATTTGAATGTAACCACTTCTTTAACGATACAAATGAATGTAATGAAAACAAATGTTCTTCTCCAAACGATGGATGAGCTGTCTTTAATGAATCCTTGTTTTTGGCTGTTGAGAAAATGTTCTACCTCAGTAAACACCTCATCGCCATCTTTGAGACGCTTGTAACAAAGTGGTTTCTTTATTTGATGGAAGAGGAAGAAGTCACTGGGTGTGGGATTGGGGAGTAAGGAAGGCAGAATTTTGTACCCCAAGTCAATCAGTCCATCGTAAATCTCCTTCGCATTGTTTCCCTTCACATGCAAGAAACGAATAACAGCGCACACAATTTTTTTCAACCGGGTGCGCTATTTTACAGGTTTTGCCCCTCTAACAGCATCGTGCCAAACTATATTTTTAAACAAGCAGAAATGTTCAAGAATGTACTCATTTCCAGAGACATAATGTGCGCAAATATTTTCCGTTTTATATACACGATAACAAATTTTATGACCGCCTCTCATCGATCTATCTATCGATCTATCTATCTATTGATCGATCGATCTATCTATCTATCTAGGCTAAAACAGCAATATGATGGCTCTGCATGTTGTTTAGAAACAGAGCCGCCAGTGGCCAGTTACAGTATAGCGCTTATATACTAGACATTATGATTATGGCTGGAATCTGATTGGCTGATGCTGGTCACGATTTTAGTGCAGACACACCATCTTAGATTAGTCTTAGTATAGTTCACTAAGGTAGGATGTAGGACTACAAACCTAAACAGGTAGAGCTAAATGTTTTTGAGGCTAAAAAGAAAAAGAAAAAAAAAACTAGAAGATTTCATACGCCTTGTGCTTGGACCTAATAACTATGCTCACAAAACAATGATGCACAATCTTCATATTTAAGCACGAGCTGCAACATAATCCCAAAATCATGGTCTTAGTTATGCAGTCTGTGATTCTTCGACATGTTTACTAGCACAAGCTAATTAGCAACTGCAGAAATTCAAACCAAAGCAACACCAGAGAATGACATTATGACATAGTGACAACTACAGCAATACTTTATATGCAAAAGAATTAGCATACAAATTCCATGACTGTGTCCGTGACAGTGCATGCATGCAAAGTCATTTGTATCCCATGAGGGCTGTTTAGAGCCGTTACCTCAATGCTCATTTTCTTATACTAAGTCATGTCATAACCCAGGTGTTTGCTGATGATAACAAAATGGAATGCAATTCTAACATAATAACACTCTGAAATATTTTATAGTATCATAAAACATCAAAGGCTGTTTTTTTAATTATACTGTACAATATATTCTCTTGCACGGCACCATTATCTAGGACTATCTAGGCTGGAACCAAAAACGTTATTTTATATTAAACATCTACCATATTTTATTGCCAGACTAAATATCACAGGGTGTATTTTTACTACCACGCTATGGAGTAAGAAATATAAAAACAGTGAAGTATACTGATAACTTAAAGGCAAACAAAATGGAGGATTCTGTCTGTACCTCAAAGTAGCTCTGAACTGCATTGATGAAGGCCTCATCTGCCACAATCTGAGTGTCTCCTTTGAGAAAAGACTCAAAGCGATCCTTGGTGGTCTGAAGCTGCTGCTTGGAGATCTAGGGAGGGAAAGAAAACAAAACTGCATCAGTGGCTAAGCCATGATAACACAAACACACAATGAGAGAGTGAGAGAGAGAGAGAAAGAGGACCGGTGAGAAGAAGAGTCCAGGACAAATAACAAAATCCATAAATTCTCCTTTGTCTTTACACATTGATTGGTTCTGTCTGCTACTGTAATTTTCATTTATATTTCCATAGATTATTTTTTAGGGACATGTTATAATGGTTCCAAATTTAAGAAGTACAATTTGGTCCCATACCAATGAGTTTGAAGAAGATAAACCCAGAAAAAGAAGAAAGATTTATTCAGTGATGAATCAAGAGCTGCGATAAGTCCAAACTCTCTTAATCAGTCCGGCCTTTTAGCAATAATACATGCCACATTTGTCAAAAAACTAAATACACTGTCATTGTTTGCCACCAGTATGTTGTATTCATTTTACATCTTATAAAACCATATACTTTATCTCTGCACCGTTTCTTCTGTGCCAGGGAAGAAAAAATAAGAGATGGGTTCTCAGCTCAGTTCTCAAGGGTGTCCAATCAGTCCAGAGTTTTCTATCTCAGCTCTTGACACATTTGAGCCAGCTATTTCCAGTACTGTTTGTTTACCTGGATCAGTTGTGTAGTAAGTTGAAACAAGGCTCAAACATGAAGGCATTGTGAATTTTTAACAACAGGGCAGAAGATAACTGTTATCCTGTACATTATATACTGTATATTATACTATCAACCATAACATTACAATGGAAAACATTACAATGGAAATCATTACGCCCAGTGTTGTGTAAGTTCCCCTTGTGCTGTGTGGGCATATCTGCCCCCTTGGGGCTGATGCCACGAGATGCCTGGGGGTGTGCTGTGGTGTCTGGAACCAGGATGTTGACAGAAGATCCTTTGGGGGCTGTGTGTTGTGGGGTGGTGCCTCCGTGGAGTGGACTTGTTTGTCCTGCACATCCCATGGATGATTGATTGAACTGGGATCTGGAGATTTTGGAGACAGTCTTGGACTTTTTTGCCTTTTTTTCGCCTGCTGGTACCTGTGTGCGTGGCAGGCTGTGGTGTACTGGGTGTTTTGATGCCTTTCTATCATAACTGGCATTTACTTTTTCCACTGATTTGTGCTGCATTGGCTAGCTTGATGGGCTAGCTTTTGGTCCCCGCGGGCATGGGTCAGCCATGGGTGCCCACGATCCTGTCACCAGTTTACTGATATATCATTTATAATCAATGTTAATGTGTTAATATTATGTGGTGTAATTGGCTTAGCATGGTGTATAAATGTTACGCCTTACCCTTGCCAATTAGCAGCAGCAAATGAGACAGCCACAAAATAATGCAGCTATCTTGGTGTTATGTAGTTGACAGCTTGACAGCAAAACAATGTAAACAGCAGTTCTGTTTAAAATAATGTAGTGAATGTTCAGGACCATCAACATCTAATCCTTGCCCCAAAAAGAGAAAATTCCATCCGGGTGCAAATAAGCTGCATAGTATATTACTCTAGGACACAACGAAATTATAATTAAACTGTTCTGTCAATAACAAAAGTTTCATTTCGAAAAAAAAAAAAACATTTTGATTACAGGAAAGTTCTTCTGCAATATGTACATTAACACTAATGAGGGCTCCAAAAAGGCAACTAGGAGCCAATTCTCTTGTTAAGATATACAGTAGAGCAGCACAGTGTGCTCCAAGGGACAGGACTTCCAGTAAATAAAGTTGGCAAGTACAGATAGCAACACAAACAAACCATTCATATATCTGTTTAAACACTGCGAGCTATGCTACTTATTTGGCCAGCTACACTGCCACAGCACAGCATAATAAACAATAGACCTTACTAGCACTTTACTTTACATAGCATGCTACAACTATCACATTACAGTATTGATTTTTCCCAGGTTCAATTGTAGCAGAAAGGTTACTGGACTTATTTAAATTACTCATTATTTATTTGCCCATCTTTACAATCAAGTTCACTAGTTCACAAGGCAATTGTCACTTTCAAGCTTTTGGAAACATACTGTAGTTACGCTGGAAAACATGCCAAGTCGTCAAAATCCAGTTTAACAAATGTTTAAATTTTTTTAAACATTACATGAATAAATTAAAACTTATTTGAAAACAACTGAAAATATGTTGAATACAATTAACCTTATCTACACTTTCTTAAATTAAGATTTAAAACAAACCAAATAAAAGATTATTAGAATAATATTATATATTATGCTAATCAGATTTTTACTAAAAATCTAATTTAAGCAAAAAAGAATCTTATTCTATTGGCAGATATTTTTTTGGAAAATTCTCTGCCAATAGAACAAGACATAATTGCTTACACATTTAGAAACATTTGGCTAGAAATTAGTTTAATAATCTTATATTTGGATTGTTGTAAACTTATTGTTTTGGAATTATGGATAGTTTTTGCTAAATTCAAGAATATATATATATATATATATATATATATATATTTTTTTTATTTTCTTTATTTTTTTTTTTTGCAGTAAAGTGCTGCTGATAGCTTTACTTTACTTAAAGTTTGCAAAAAACATTACATCAAAAAACATTCACTCAGAATTCATATATTTACAATCCTGACAAGCAGAAAGATATGCTAATGAAGAAAACCGATAATTGCTAATGACACAGTTGAGCTCATCTATTTGGTCTTAGAGTGTGAACAGGTTCATTAACAGAAGCTCATTTGAGGTTGGCTCATTAACAGGAGTTCATTAACTGTGCTTATTACGAAAAGGAGAAATAAATATGAAAAATAAATTGCTGCAAAAACGAAAGAGAAAGTTAATAAGAGAAACAATAAGAATGTGCATAATAAATCAGGTAATAAACACACAGTGAGACAGCTGATGAACTGATTAATAGACCTCTATGAGCTGGATCAGGTGTGTAGGGAAAAACAAGAATAATCCATGTTCCACATAACTTTCTAAATAATAATATACATACATATAAATATATTTAAATATTGGTGTTTTCTTAATTCTTTCTACATTTTTCATTAAAAAAAATTTCAGAGTTTCATATCTATAAATGTAATGTACAGAAATTAACAATTATTAAGTAAAACAACAACAACAGTCATAATAATAATAATAATAATAATAATAATAATAATAATAATAATAATTGAACTGGGCTTAATAGTATTAGTAATAGTATTATATAATAATTATTATTATTATTATAACAATAATTATAATAATAATTGTAATAATAATTATTATAATTGTTATTTAAATTTATTATTATTATTATTATTATAGTTATGAAACATTATGACCCGGAATGTGGTTCCCTTTTCAGAATAGAGTTTCTGCTGTGTGAGGCGCTTAAAATATTTTGAATTAAATATAAATAAAGGAAAATAGAAAATCTTGTAATAAGAAGGAAACTGTTTTGTGTGTCAGAATTAGGAGAATCGGAGTCATCCATTATGGTGCCTGAAGCGACTCGATGTTTAATTGGTTGTGGTCTAGTGTTCTCTAGAGAAATAAACATTCTGGGGTGTGTGTATTTGTGTGTAGGAGAACAGGAAAGGATGCGAGTGTGTGAGAGTTTGCATGCATGTGAGATAGATTCTGGTGTGGGAGGAAGGTGGAAAAGTACCATGTAGAGTGTGCCTGTGAGGCATTACAGCACCATCTGTGTGTTCATCTCTCTGCTAATGTCCTCGCTCTCTCTGGCATAGAAATGGACACACATGCATTATTAGTCCTCTCAGAGTTACTGAACCTGTCTCTGTGATGTTAACAGTGGAAATACGCAAAATGAAAATGTAATTAATGGTCTCTTAGGTGTGTTTTTGCTCTGGGAGATCTGAATGAGAGAAATACAGGCTTTTATATGAAAGTAAAAGGTTTCTGTCATTCGGGTTTTTCAAATGTCTACTAACTGGGTTTGTGCATCTGAGATACTCATTCACTGCTGCCTGGGAAAACTCATGAAATGCTGCAGATTTAGAATTATTATATCTCATGTTCACTTCCCTGGTTTTACGACTGTAGAACAGACATGCAAGTTTTCCTTAGGGTATTGTAGTATATGCTTATTTGCACCTTTGATGAGACTCCAAATCTTCAAATTATTCTTTCTTCTTTTAATATCACTAACACCATATGTAAGTAATAGGAGGCGCACTGGCCTAGTGGTTAACACTGTTGCCTTGCACAGGTTTGATTCCCGGCCAGGTTCGATTCCTGCCTTTGTGTGTATGGAGTTTGCATGTCCTCTTCGCGCTTGGTGGGTTTACTCTGGGTACTATTGTTTTCCTCCCACATCCAAAGACATGCAGGTTAGGCTAATTAGCATTCCCAAATTATCCGTAGTGTTGTATGGGTGTGCCCTGCGATGAACTGACACTCTGTCCAGGGTGTACCCCGCCTCGTGCCCTACTGTAAGTCTCCTGGGAAGGCTCTAGGGCCGATAAAGCGATATACTGTAGATGATGAGTGAGTGAGTGAGTGAGTGACATGTACAGTAAAAAGGGTGCTAAAGTGAAGCGTTTTGCAGAATACCTAAACACAGTCCACAGTTATGAGAATAAAAACTACCTTAATTTCCCTGAGCCTTGATCTAAGTGCCTGCTTGAAATCTGCAGCATTGGCCTCCCAGGAACTTCTTTAATGGCCCAAATATGTGGAAATGGCTGGAAGCAACGTCAGGATTTGACAATAACTCCCAGTCGAGTTTCTATAATTTGGTGTTCATGAATGATTCTGTGTACAGTTTCCACACACAGACGCATTGTCTTTCACTAGACTTCTTTCAGAAGTTCCACAAGTCAATTTTCAAGGATCAGGCATTCCACTCTCTGAATTTTCACGAGAACACCTGCAGTGGGCAGACGTACTGTCTTCTTTAAAACGTTTGCCCCATTCAGATATTTAACTGTGGTTTTCATTATACTGTGCTTGAAGTCTCTGAAATTATCTACATTATTAGTGGACACCTGACCATTTTACACTTCCACAAACTGTTGCCACAAATTTGAAAGCACCCAACAGGATAGGACATCTGTAACATTACAGTTTTTTTAATGGAACTAAGAGGCCTAAGGCATGGTTCAGGAAGACCGTGCCCCTGTACAAAAAGCAAGCTCCATGAAGACATGGTGGTTTGCCAATGCTGGAGGGGACAAATGCGAGTGACACTGACCTTAACCTCACTGAACAGCTTTGAGATAAACTGAAACACTGACTGGGTACCACGACTTCTAACATCAATGCCTGACTTAACTAATGCTCTTGGGTAAATCCCTACAGCCACACTCCAAAACCTAGTGGAAATCTCTCTCAGAAGTGTGCAAGTTATTATAACAGCAAAGGTGGACTAAATCTGTTCAAAAGCACAAAAGGGTGTGATGGTCATACTGTATAGTTATATAATGTTTGGACATCTAGTGCATGTTACACTCTGCAAAAAGTATCCGATGAAAAATTGCTTATTTTTTTAATTCTCATGTATCTATCTGTAGGTATTAGTCTCACTGGGAAGCAAAAGTGTACATGGATGCAGAACAAAAGCACAGGTCACACAGGTTGCTTTTTTAACTGGGTTAAAATGCATGTGAGTTGCTATTTAGTTAATGATTTTCTGTCACTGGTTTCACTCATCCGTTGTGTCTGGCATTGAGGCATGGCTCATGCTGCATCTCCGCCTACATCTTACCTTACGATCGTTTTTTTTCAAAGCAATCTTATTAAGGATTGCTCTAGCACAGCTAGATTCACTACACAGGACTAAAAAGGACAAACACATAAATCAGTCTTGATATGTCAGCACAAGGGCAGAGAACACATACACACATGCACACTTGTACAGATGGCCAGTCTCTGTAAGTGTGAAGTACACTGAGAAAGTGTGACTTACCATCACTAATTTTTTTGCTGAAAGTCTGACTATGAAGGCGGCCCCTTTAGTCAAGTCGGAAATTCTATTTTGATCCAACGTACACCAGGCACCCATATTTCTTTATGTAACCTAGCATAAGTTTTCACTCACACATACTTATTTCTTTTTATTTCTTGTATATCGCTTGGACTGGAAACAAGAATAGACAAGCCAAGATTTTGCCAGTCCACAGTCTGCCTTAAGAAGCATCTGACCAGGATTATATTTTTTCCCTACCCATATTCCAACAAATGTCCTTTGCTTAATATTCATCTTAATTTTTTCCCACAATCTGGCTTTACTCTTATTCAACCAATAGTCTATGGAAGCATGTTTTTGCCACTTGGAGGAAAAACAAATCCATTTATTAAGTCACAATAACAAGACCATTTCCATGAATTATGACTTAGTGGCCGAATAATGAGACGGTTTCTTAGAATTATCACCGTGTTTTTAAAGTTGATTTACATTTGATGTTCGCTGCACAACTGCTCCACCGATGCCAAGAGAATATAAAGAGAGCCTGTAAAATGGCTCTCATTTACATATGCAACAACACCAGAAAGCACCTTCATTGCTATGCTTGTTTGTTTTCATTCTTGTTGTATTTTAAAAATACTTTTGATGGAGCTTATTGTCTTTAATCCGGTTCATTTGAGTCTGTAAACGGCTGCAATGTAAATGTGTACTGTATGTGAGCAAAGCTCCTTGTTTTCTTCTTTGTGTTGTTGGATCAAATCCTGGTTATATTCTGTTATCAATCAGTTCCTGCACACACATTAACAGTGAGGATCATTCAGACTTTTTTATATTATCACCCTGAAGTAACATAATTCATAATGTATTAATTTTTTTATGCTAACATGACATAGATCTGATATTTTTAGGGCTGTCTGAATGCATAAATTTGATGTTTTACAGATCAGATATCTATATCAGATATGTGTTCGATATTCGGTCTCGTCATGTGACTTCAAAGAGAACTGACAGATCGGAATTCATGTGACGTTTTGCCTCTGTGCAAGCATTCGAGTGCTCGCTGACATCAGTGAGTACCGGCAGTGCAAGGATTTCATAGGATTGCTAGCAATAGCAGATAAAACATCTTAAGTGAGTCATTTGGCTTTCTTCCTTCTTCTGGACCTCAAATACAGCCGAATAACTGTTTGCTTCCTCCAGAGCAAAATCCCAAGTATATTTTTTGCAAAAATCACATCCATTGTTTGAAATGATTAAGTGGTTGCATGAACACATGACATGTTTTAACCCAGACGCATCAAAGTGCACTAGTGTGCCGTTTTAAAGGACAAATAAAAGTCATTTTTGTAATTGTGAATGTAAACTGGTATTACATGCAACTCTGATCTGAACGATCTTGATCAAAGTGGCTTGTAATGTGAACGTACTGTAGCCTCAGTCTCTCCATCTCCATCACGTCTAGACCTCATTATCCTGTATACAGGGTTGTGGGGTATATACCAGGAGACGTAGGGCACGAGGCGGGGTACACACTGGACAGGGTGCCAATCCATTGCAGGGCACACACACACACTCACACACTACAGGCAATTGGGGAATACCAATTTGCCTAATCCGCATGTCTTTGCACTGTGAAAGGAAACCAGATCACCCAGAGGAAATGAACCATACACACGGACCAAAGGCAGGTATCAAACCCAGATCCTGAAGGTGCAGGGCGACAGTGCTAACCACTAAGCCACTATTCCACCCTCTGCCTTACTGGCAGAAAAAAAGGTTTCAGTCTTATGAAGCTATTCTTGTATACATATTTGATTTCTAAATCTTCCTCTCACACATCCTTCTATTACACATTTTTTTCCTGAAATAACACTTTCAGAAAGGGCTTCTGCTCAGTGGATAAGGCCTTGGACTATAGTTCGGAAGGTCCCAAGTTCAAATCCCATGACCACCAAGTTGTCCCCCTGTTGGTCCCTTGAGCAAGGCCCTTAACCCTCAGTTGCTCAGATATATAATGAGATAAAAATGTAAATCGCTCTGGATAAGGGTGTCTGCCAAATGCTTAAATGTAGAACAGAAACAATCACAGCAAAGTTTGAACTTTACATCTGAGATTTTAGGGCTCTTTACATGTTTATTTTTCCACCAGAGGTTTTCTCACATGATTTATTTATTTTTTATTTAATGAATCAATTATATTTTTCGGATGTGATGTCGTACGTGTACACATGATGTCACAGGTGATTTTTCACACAGGATAACATATTATTCACAAAATAACGCGTGAAATGTATGTTATTTTCTTATACGTGGTAATTTATTTAATAGTTTTAATTGGATTTGTGGTACTTATGCAAAACATTATCCTTAAGGAAAGTGTGAAAAATAATCTTATTCGAGAGCACTTGAGAGAATTTGTGTGTGATTTGAGAAGAAGACTCATTTGTCACTCATCACTCATGCATCGTCTATACCGCTTTATCCTGTATTCAGGGTCGCGGGGGGCCTGAAGCCTATCCTAGGAGACTTACAGTAAGGCACGAGATGGGGTACACCCTGGCTAGAGTGCCAATCCATCGCAAGGAATTCAGGCAAGAATTGAGGGTAAGAATAAGGCTTTCACTACTGCTTAGGAAATGAAGATATATGAGAGTTACATTTTTAAGCATGCATGTTCATGGTTGTTGTAATACATTCTAATTAAATCCACATTTACCTAAAACAATTAAAACTGCAACTAAATTACACAGAGTTTGAAACAGTCTGAGATCAGACTCCCATATTGGCTCACCAACACAGAGACTGAGAAACAAAGGAAGGAAAAGGACCTTTGCTAGATATTATGTAAGTACTCAATGGGTAATGAAAAATGAAGGTGCTTGCTGAATTTAGAGCTGAAGAAGCTGAAGAAGAAATGAGGGGGAGATATTATGAGCATGACGCACACACATTTCATCAAAGAGGTAGTCAACCTTGTGCTGGCACACAATTTCTGTCTGTTTTTCTGTTGTTTTGCGCTCTACTTTGCATTCTGAGTTTAAGGAGTCGCTGTACATTTAGTTGTACATATTTTGCGATGTTGTAATCTGGTGTCCAGAAGAACATAATGGTGCATGTCAGGTTTCTGGTTTGGAGTTGTCATTTAAAACTAGCAAGCCATAGGAGTGTCTGTAAACGCCTACGCATTGAAATGTGATGTGACATACAGTAGAGCTTAGTTATCTCAGTGAGTTGCCACTGTAAAGCAGGTACACCATGTCCATGTGGACCGCAAAAAAAAAAAGATACACCTTAAGTACTATGCATATTAATCTTTATAATTCTAATGTAATCTTTAACAGCATCTAGGATTTATTTTGTAATAAAATTCCATTTATTACAAACATGCAATGCTTTTAAACAACCCTCTGATACTTCCATTCACTCATTCATTCATTCATTCATTCATCTTCTATACCACTAATCCTGTACAGGGTCACTGGGGCCTGGAGCCAATCCCAGGAGACTTTGGGCACATGGTAGGGTACACCCTGGACAGGGTGCCAATCCATCTCAGGGCAAACACACACACACACACACACACACACATACTCACTCGCTCATTGTCTATACCGCTTTATCCTGCACACACACACCTGATCTGTATGTCTGTGGGAGGTAAAAGTATCTGGACGAAACCCACCAAGCACAGGGAGAGTGTGTAAACTCACAGACCCACATGGACACTTGTATCAGTTAAACTGAGCCCTTATTTCTTTTCTGCCTTAAGGATCTAATGCAGCAGTGCTTTAGTACTTCATTCCCCTGATCTCTGACGCTCTGCTCAAGTACATAAGATTATACAGCCACTACACTAATACTACCACATATGCCACACTCCCTGTCATATGTGACATGTCACATTAAATCAGGTATTAAGTCAAATTATGGGTGATTTAAGTTATGCATATTTTCAGACTCCTGCTTCAATAAGCTCCATTTTTTTATTCCAACGTTATATTACTGTACATGTCCAGTTGCTGAGATATGGCTAGTGTCAGTTTGTTCATGAGAATATGTGAACAAGGATCCTGTGAAGTAATAAGATAGAGGGCCACATTTTGACACCAGAATTTTCCTGTAAAAATAATTTCACCAGTAGTGTGGTTTTATATAGTTTTTCTATGACAACAAGAATACTTGTATAGTGTTCATTAAAGTGCTTTAAAACAATGTTTTGGGTTATAAGATTAAAAATCTGTTTTGAAGAACAGGAAGATAAGGAATTTATCAACCGCTTTTTGTTGAAATTGATACATTTTACCTACTGTACCGCAGTTATACATTGTAATGCACTGCATTGTGGACCTTGCTTGATCACAGCAGGTGAGAACAAAAGTGACTTTATTTTTAGGGCCTTAAACTGTTTCTCCCTTATCCCTTGTGATATTATGTCTCACAGAAATCAACATAATCAAGTCTACTGATAAGTTAGCACCCGAAAAAACAAGTACATTAGACAGATTTTTATATATTAACATTCAGTATTCGTGTTTCAGGGCAGAAATCTTTTAAAAAAGGAGCAGCAATCAAAAAGCAGAGAGTACTTGGAACTCATAAAAGAAACATACTCAGCCACACACAAAAAAAAGGTCCTTGAATAAATAATACAACGAAACTCCTCCTGTATGCAGGTTCTGCAGGTTTTTGCAGTATTTACTTAAGGATATTTCAGCCACACAAGCAAGCCAAATACACAGTAACCAGAGCAAACAGACAAGCTCTTTCTGTACATACAAAGCATTCAGTAGAGCATCATCTGCATCTAATTCATATCCAACAAGCTAATCAATATAGAACAAATGTCAAATAGATGCCCATTGCGCTACACAACCCAGCAGGCTAGCGAAATCACTGGGAGAACTGTACCAAGAAAGAAACACTGCGTTCCAGTTACTCCTCAGCTCCCTGTGCACCTTCCCTCCCTGCACCTCCCACCATCTCTCTCTCTCCTCATGATGAAAGTCCTCTGAAAGATCGCGAACCAACTGCTGAAGCGGTTTCAGTACATGCCGAGCCAAAAGCAAGACAGCAGCGTGCCTGACTTTCTGTGCAGACGAAAAGTGTAAACCTTCTTTCTGGGTCTTTCTGTATTCTCAAAAATGTCACATATTCAATTTTCTTAAAGAAAAAAAGAAAAGAAAAGAAAAGAAAAGAAAAAGCAATTATGTAATCATTATTTGGACTATTTCATATTTTGTCCTTTTCATCATGAAATGATTTGACAAACCCCAATGCACTGCAAGCTTAAAGATGCACAAAACATTTTGGTGAAAAACGCAACATGTGCAACATTTTAAAAAGGTGCTGCAAATGCATAAAGGCAATGTACAGTAAAATCCTGACTCCGTGAATCTCAGGTTAGTTTCTTTGGAAAATCTCTTGATGCGTTTTTCCACTGGGTTTTCCTGGCTACCTCCCATCTTGCAGAAACATTCCAACAGGAAGACTGGATTCCCAAAATTTCCAATGTGTGCGAATTAGTGTACATTAAACGTCACACTAAACTTCCATCAAATCTAGTGTGTATTTTCCATGCCTCTTGCCTCATGCCTCTGTACTGTAAATCTTGTGTCTGATGTTTCTGGTATAAGCTCTGGATCTACTGGCCAGATAGGTGGAGGAAAATTTGGAGAGGCGGAGGTACGCTCTGGAAAGCAGAGGAATGAAGGTTAGCCGCAGCAAGACGGAATACATGTGTGTGAATGAGAGGAAC
>JAQQZT010000037.1:15516732-15532288 GCA_030068275.1 Clarias platycephalus | reverse complement strand
TTGGATTTTTACAACATTATTGTTGAAATACACAGTCCTGAAAAAGGGGCGTTTCTTTTTTTGCTGAGTATATAATAGCTCTTGCAAGAACATTATTGTCATGTGCATTTGCAAAACACATCAAGCACTATGATTAAACTGGCTCTCAATTCTGACAATCTGGGGTTTGCTTCTATTGGTCAGGTTTTATTTCAGCACCATTATGTGTCCATAAAATGAGGTCAGCCGATGACCTGAATGTACCAATGACTAGGTTTTTCCCATCAATGGATTTTTTTCTTACCCTGATGGCACAGGCATATTCTAAGATGTCAATGCCAGGATTCATCAGGCTCAAATTATAAAAGAATGGTTCTGATATCATGAGGCATCTTTTTCACACATGGAGTGGCCACCACAGAGTCCTGACCTTTGTTCTGGACAATGTTCAACTCTTCCATCATCAATAAAAGATCTTGGAGAGAGATTAGTGTGACTCTGGACTGAAATAAATATTGTGACATTGTATAAGCTTATGATGGCATCGCCATAATCAAAGCAGTAGGCCATCTAACAAAATATACAGTCTGTATTTATATATATATATATATATGTCCGGGCAGTGTGTTTATATACTGTACAGTACACAAGGTAAGATGTATGTTGAGATGCTTTGTGGTTTGAGTGGTTATTTAAGTTATCATGGACTTTCTGTCAGCACAAAACTGTCTGTACCTTCTCCTCTTTCTCCTTAGCAAAATATTTCTGCCTCTAAAACCGACTCTTACTAGATTTTTTATTTTATTACTTATTTGGTTTTTTCCCACAAGTCTGTGTAATTTCTGAACACTGTTTCAAAAGCTGTTATGGACAAAATTCTTTCCCCATTCTGCTGTTTGATGTGAAAAAAATCACATCTGCATGATTTTTTGCACTTTTCCGCTGCTGTCACATAACTATTTGATTGTACCGATGTATTAATGTGTAGATGTTTTTCTATTAAAATGAAAGATGAGTAATATAATACTGTATCTCAGATATTGTGGAAATGATTTCACTTATGCTTATATGACAGCTTTTTCTCAGACTATTTGGATGTCTGTTACCTCTCTCCCTCAATGATTCCCACCCTCAGTGAGAAGCAGTGCTGGTTTTGCCATCATTTCTATATATAGAGCTCTACCAGGCAGAACAGCACTGTCTGTGAAGTGCATTTTTGCTCCATTCTGAGCCAGTCCTCTGGCTTTATAAATGCTTCAAATGATATATAAGATCCTCTCTCCTTTCAGTTCTTCTCTTGAAGCAAAAAAAAAACTGAGAATGAGATGCTGGTCAATACTCTAGGATATATTGTATTATTAAACCCTTGAACATTCAACTTGATTAAAACATCACAGCTGATTCGTTATTGTCACTCTGGTTTTTTTTTTTTTTTCATCATCTGCTTCACAGGTTTGTGGGAGATGGAGGAGCAAGAAGGAGGCCAGAAAAAGAATCATTAATTATGCAGAGTTGAACAGCAGCTTTCCTAACTTCTGCTTGGTGAAAACCTCGTTGTGTCAACGTGTCAGGCTCACTCTCCATGGGGACAAACCAACCTTTTCTGCTTCTTAAAGCAGAACCACTAAGCAGTCTACTTAAATAAACCCCTTCAGCAAAAGCATCAATATGCCAGAGCCTAATGGAAATTATACCTGCTATATATTTTATTGAGAGAAAACAAGCCTTGATCTGTAGAAATGCTTATACAGCGAGACTGTGCTTTAGAACATCTCCTAGAGTGTTTTCTTAAGTAAGAATGGTAGGGTAATTCTTTAATATTGAATAAATTTATTAATTAGCAATATTTTGGCTGGGCACACAGGGATATTGTGCTGATATTGACACAATGATACTGATATACACATAAAACAGCAAAAAGCCTCAATGGGTCATAATAATAAATACAGAAAGTAATTCTCTTGCATCTATTGTTAGTACATGCAGCTTCGCCAGTAAGACTGGCTTCTTTCCACACTAAAAAGCTAGTCACAAATCTCTCTGGCATGTGCACAGGAGTAAGTGAAAATGAAATTAAGTTTAAGTGGTTCCTGGCATGAAGGAAAGTGAGTTGTGAGTGATGATTGGTCTTTTAAAGAAAAAAACCTGCAGAGAACATAGAGACCAGCAATAATTAAAGAATTCCAATACAAGCAAGTTTGCGGTTCTGTAACTTTGTATTCTCAATTAAAGTTAATTATGTTTTTGCAAAGATAAATGTCCTCTGCAGCCCAATTAACATTTGATATTACCATCAGTAGTGCATCAGATCATTGTGTTGTTGGGTACAGGTCTAGTAAAATGTCTTTTTCAAAACAGACATAACATCAATAGGTTTTTTTTTTTTTTTTTTTTTAAATGGACTGGCATTTTTCTACTGCACATATTAGTTTAAATATGTGTGGTGGAAAAATGCCAGTGTTTTATTATTAAAACTGCAAAATGATTTTGAACCTACATGCAAAAACATAAATATTAAATGATTCTCCGTCAGAAACATATTCTCATAATAGTTCAACAGGTAAGGGTTAAAGAATAATATCAAACAGGAGCCAGTACTGCAAAATGAATAAACTAACAAATTAAATAATAAAATTTAAATTGGTACTCATTTAAATGCTTGGTAAGCAAGTACTTGTAGAGTGATTCGGTTGTTGGAATGGTCAAGGCAGGTTCCTGAGCTCTGGGACAGAGAAAACCCCATGACACATTGTACCTTGAGCGATGATAGATCCAGCTAGAACATGTTGGAGGCTCAAATGGAATTTGCTTTAGAGCAAGGTGTGACAGGTGCCTTCAGGTAGCTGAGGGTTGGCTATTTTTGGCTTTGTAAGGAAGCAACATTGTTTTGAAATAATTATAGCAGGATGCTTTCTGTGATTTGAGTATTGTAAAGGAAAATCATAAATTCTTAAACGGTAAATTCATCTCTAGGGATATACAGCAACTCAGTTTTGCTCGGATTTAGTTTCAGATGACATCTATGATGATGTCTGCTAATGTCTGAAGGGGGGAATAGGAAGATGAGGTCAATAACATAACAGTGGTATGAAAAACCTTGTGAGGATATTACATCACTGAGAGCGCATGTACAGTATTGATTGAAATTGGAATGGAAACGCTCCATACCAAGAATTGAGCTGCTCTTGCTCAGTCTCCAAAATCTCAATGGTTCCTCCAGTGGAGATCTAAGGTACAGTAGCATGTTGTTTGCATGCCAGCAGGAAAAGATTAATAGCAGATGAAAACCTAAATTTAACATGAATAAAACAACCATTAAAAGGTGTGTTCTTGTGAATACTGTATGACAACAAAGACGATTGCTGTTTGGTTCTGCAGAGGACTGAATTATACATGTCATAATACAATAATGTTACTGAAGGACAGGCTTCATGTCCTATCCAGCTTGGAACAGTAGATGGTAGCAGAGTGTAATGCACTGTATGCTTAGGTTCTACTGTAATCACAGCTTTAGAAGGTCAGAAACACTAAATCCCTAATCAGTTTTTCTTCATGTAATTTTGTAAATATGTATGCATTATTCTTTGAGCTTGAGGAAGGTATGAAGGGAGAACATTTAAACATGTTCTGTCATGTTTAAAAGTCAGTACCCTCTCTTTTAATACTGTAAGTGTTTTCTAAATAAAAAAAATCATCAGTTTTTAGTTAGTCTCAGTATTAGGCCAATACATCCTCAGACAAACAACAAGATAAAACTTTTTCACTGTTCCATTACTTATTTAACAAAAAATGATGCCAAAAAGTAAGAAAAAAAACATGTGGGTAAGAAGTTTTAGCAGCCATAACTTGAAGTAATCATTTCTCACATTGTTGTGGAGGAATTTTGATCCATTCTTCTTTCCAACATTGCTTCTAACTAAACTTCTAACCAACTAAAAAAATAGTTTAGTAAGTTTTTTGCGGAATTTGCATATTAACAGCTTACAGGTCCGGCCACAGCATTTCACTTGGGTTGAGGTCTAGATTTATTGGTGTGCCTTCAATAATTACCCTGTTGCATAACCAAATTTGCGAAAGCTCTAGCTATTGTACAGTTTTGCCTCTACTCTGGAAGACGATGTGGTCGACTAAATGACTGCAAGGTGCCCAGATTCTGTGGCGGCAAAACAAGCCCAACAAGCCCATGTCTTAAGGCTTTCCCTCTTAACACTCACCTGAATGCTCCAGACTACTGCAAAACATCTGTTTTTATAGAGGTGACCACCTATTCACTTAAAGGTCCAAGACCAAATATGTTTCAACATGACAATTGTGTACACCTCAAGGTCTATGAAGCCATGGCTTACCAAAATTGGGGTGAAAGAATTTGAGTGTATAAACTCAAATTCTTGGTATAAACTGGAATGCTGACTGCATCCTCTGTCTCGTCACCTCATATCAGTGCCTGACCCCAAACATTTTTGTGACTAAATGGGCATATTCTTCCTATAATGTGTATATACACTGTCTGGCCTAAAAAAAAAAAAAAAAAAAAACGTCATGTGTTAAATTTCTAAATCTGTTTAACTTTATCTTTGATTACTGCACACTGTGTAATGGACAGTTAACAAGAGACAGTATTCCTCATGCTCCAGACCCTGTCCTAAAACACTTCGAGTTGTTGAATTATCTGCCATCAGAGGAGAAAATGTCCACTGATGTGATAATCTACTGTAGTCCTTCGGTACATAGAGGTAGTCAGCTGACTTAATTTTCTTGCCACAGAATGTTGCTGAGCCTAAACCTGAGCAACAGTAGTCTGGAAAACTGATTGAATATGGTTCAAGGCTATGGTTCACACACCATGAGCAATTTGGGGACACCAATTAGTCTAATCTGCATGTCTTTGGACTGGGGGAGGAAATTGGAGAAGGTCAGAAGAAACCCACCAAGCACAGGGAGAACATAACTCCATGCACACAAACCCCAATGCAGGAATCAAACCCATAACCTGAAGGTGCAAGGCGACAGTGCTAACCACTAAGGCACCATGCCGCCCATAATATTTGTAAGAAATATTAATTAGCTCATACTACTGAACAGAAACATTGTTAAAACAGACCATTGTTAAAAGCGCTATATAAATAAAAATTGAAACAATAAAGTAAAAAAAAAAAAAAAGTCCACATATTGGATCAGTATTGTCAGGAATGGGTGGTATCGGCTGTTGTTAATGCCGTGGGCAGAAAAGGGCAGGCATAGGCGCAGAGGGGTGTTTTTAAACAAAAGAGTCTTTATTCCGGATATAACACAAAACAGGAATCACAAACAAAGAAACGAACACTCAAACTATACGACCCATAACTGACCAATACCCAGGCTAACATAAGCATTATGCTGAAAATACATGCTTAACTGACAAGACACAGATTATAATACACAAAATATAAGCTCTATGTTGAGACACAGGCCTGAGGACGAAACCCAGGCTGTAATACCCATTACACAAAATATAAGCTCTATGTTGAGACACATGCTTAAGGACGAAACCCAGGCTGTAATACCCGTTACACAAAATATAAGCACTATGTTGAGACACATGCTTAAGGACGAAACCCAGGCTCTAATACCCGTTACACTAAATATAAACACTACAGTATGTTGAGACACATGCTTAAGGACGAAACCCAGGCTGTAATACCCGTTACACAAAACATAAGCACTATGTTGAGACACATGCTTAAGGACGAAACCCAGGCTCTAATACCCGTTACACTAAATATAAGCACTATGTTGAGACACATGCTTAAGGACACAACACAGACTCAAGCTAAGCATGGAGCTGAAAACGGGGACAAGATGAGAGACTCGCGGAGACTAGAGACATGGGGAGACACGAGACAGGACTAGAGACACGAGACAGGACTAAGGCTAAAGACACGAGACAGGACTAAGGCTAAAGACATGGCAATCAGCTACACATGACAATTAGCTAAACATGGTCATTAGCTAACCATGGCAGTTAGCTAAACCTACATCTAGCTAAACATGTCTTTAGCCTAACATACACCTAGCTACACTTACCAAATAGCTACAACACTAAAGGCTAGGGACACAGAAGCACATAGACTAGGCTAAGGGACACACAGAGGCTAGGCTACTTACTGTACCTCTTCTCTAACACACAACACAACATGACTCAACACCGAATCAACTCCACACACAATTGAAACCCAAAGATTCACATACAAACACTCTTAGCCTGGGGACATTCTTAGTAGTTATGGGATACATGAACTACAAAATAACAATATAAAGTAACATATAAACAAAGAAAAACAATACACAAAACAAAATACCCACTTAACTGACAGTACGTACAAACATTCAATGCTCGACCCAGTTTCCCAGACTAATCAGCTATTTATTGAAGATTTAATGACCTACTGTGCCTTCTGGGAAACTGAGTCTGCAAAACAAAAACTACAAAAGACAAAACAGTGCCCTCTAGTGGCGATTCCTTACAAGTACATGCTTTTCATTCATTGGGTCAAATTGTAAACTGCTTTAAAGAAGTATACAGTATGTATAAATATTTACAACACATGCTGTAATTTGTGCATCTGTCCAGAAGAGGGAGATCATATCTAACCTGAAAATAAAACACCCAGTTTGTCAGCTTCAGGGCTTGGATTTCAGTCATTTTAGTAATGCAATTAAATTCAAATAATATTCAACAAGTCTGTAAATTTTGCAAAAGCACAATAAATAAAGATTCAAAAGATACATACAGTAATTTGGATGAATATTATAATTAGTCGATTTATTGCTCAAGCTTTTACCGTGACTCTGAGGGAGAGTGGATGCCTGACTGCCTGTGACATTTAGAAGGTAAAGGTATAGCTGAGTAAGTAACATCTATTTATATCTGATAATCACATGATTCACAAAAAAGGACATCATGTTACATTCCTTCTTCACTTAGCTAAATTAGCTGCATAATATACTAGAAATTGCATACAATGTTTAATGATAAACAAAACCATAATATTCTGTGAGAGAATTATCGTTTCATTTAACCATTATCTTTTGTAAAGCAATTTAAAGAAAGCAGAGGAAAGTATAAAAAAGACAATCTCTTATTTATCCATCCACATGTTCAAATAGACAAAAAGGTCAGTACACATCTTCACTAACAGGCAATCATTAGAGCTGAAAAGACCACATAAGCAACTAGAAGGTTAATTGGGGAGAAAAAACCTCCTTGATGCAGAATTACAGTAGTTGGCTATTTTTTTTTCCTTACCAAAAGCCACTGCAATTAATATAATGTACTTTCTTTTTAATGCCATCCAGCTATCAGATAGGTTTATCGTCAAAAAACATCTTTAAAAAATTAGTTTTCCAAATGTGATGATTTCTTTGAAAAATAGATCTTAGACTGTAGGCTTAATATGAAATATATATACATGCTAATGAAACTGACCCTGAGAATCCTCAGCATGAAGTTCTCTTATGTACGTGCAGTGCTGTTTTGCTTTGAGAAACTGTGGAAGCCTTGTTACAGTACAGAGCACAATAATAAACCACTACATTTTAGTGCCCAAACTGATCACTTCCTTAATAAAAAAATAAAAAATTAAACCTTTTGCTGGATCTTCCAGTTGGACACCCTCTGCATGCAAAACTTCAGAACACAAAGCTTTTCCATATTTTGATTAAGTACAACTGCTTAGGCAAATAAAGCATACCAAATTTAGGACCAGCAAAGAGTGACATATACTGTATCTTTCTACTGAAAACCTGGTCTATCAGTCACATTCTATCACTTACACTGTATACAAGTTACAAGAACCGATGACACCAATCCATAACAGTGGACAATGCAAAAAGAATTTTCATATGAGCTCAATTATAGAGGATATTGTAAAGCCTAAACTTGTTAGTGTTTCCTCTGAAGAACAAAAAAAATCCTTTTCCATAAATGAAAACCATTTCACTGTATTTCAATATCTATTGTTGAAGAAAAAAATGTGGCTTCCCTATAATGTACATCCATGATATCTACTAAGATTGTTCACCACTTCATTATAGAAAATTTGTAAACATGCAGCCTTAAGATGGGGGAAAAAAAATACATATACTGTATACTGTGATAACGAAACTAGTTTAAATGTTTTATATCTCTATGAAGAATGACATGACAAATGATCAATTGATGATGAGTATTAAAATGCATTTTTCTACTTGAAATATTATAATTTTAAAAGAGTATAATCTACATATAGGCATAAGTTAATATCAGAGAACTCTTTCTAGAGATTAAATATTTATACTATGGTTATAGCTCATGCAATGTATCAGTAATAATGTTTTTAATGCATATTTTATATATTGGGGTTTGTTTCTCTCAAGGTACTGTAATTTATGTTAAAGTAACCTGTAATATTAATATGTAGCATGAAATGGAACAATCAAAACATAATTATGGATTAAAATGGTTGTTATAAATGTCATGTCCATATACAGTACAGTATGTGAGTTAGTCTGTGTGGATATGCCAAATGTTTCATCACATTGGACTGCAAAATCCCTCCCCTCTCTCTCTCTTTCTCTCTACCTCTCTGTTCCTATCTCATACACACAATACATACTCTGCCTAGTTCCAGTGAGGAAGCATCTGTGGTTTGTGTAGTGAATCCTCAGTCACTATCTGAGGCTTTACATAGGAGCGAGCTTTCACTCCTTTACTGAGAGATATACTAACTGATGATCAGTCATCCTCCTCAATGTGCATGGTCATATTTGCTCCGGTAAGACTACATAAGTTTACTTACAAAGACATCTTGATATATATATATTTTTTTTCCTCTCAAATAATTTTGTGTTTGTTGTATAAGTGTTTATGGTAAAGAATAATATACAAACAAATATTAAAAGTGCAATAATTTTTTATCTTTTGTCATGTTTGTGTGAACGTTTAAGAAGGTCTGATTATTTAATCAGATTTAATCACTGTGAGGGGTCCCAGCATCTGGCTCTGCTGTTTGTAGTTTTTCCTTTCTGAATAATTTATCTGCTCTTTTTGAAAGATCGATGCTAATTGCTAACCAGTATTATACTGAGTACAGTCTTTCTACATATCTGAATATGTGTGTGTTATTACTATGATTCTGTTTTTCTGTAGGAGACTATTAAACATTTATTATTTTATTATTAAGTTTATTTTTCAGGTTCATTTTTTCCCGGTTTGTACCTTCCTTTGCTTTTACTTTATACTTTGTTATACAATTTAAACATGATAATATTTTTAGTTTATTAAGATCTATATTTCAGTATAACTATATCTCTTGGGGACAGTCACAAAACCACTTGACCACTAATTAAAATATACTGTAGCTTGTAGAGAGCATATTAAAAAGCAGGGGAGATAGAGAGAGAGAGAATGAGGCGACATGAGCATTACTGTATATTGTGAGGTTTTTATTTGATTCGTCGATTCACTTTGCTTTTGTAGCTTTTTGCAGTTTGCGCATTTGCAACATGTGGGGGATATTCTGGCCAGATAACGGTTAAAGTGGAATGCATGGATAAAACCCAAAGAAACATCAGCATCAGTTTTGGCTATCCATTCAGGTAAGCATAATGCTTCCTTTTTATGTCCTCAAAGTCACAGGTCAAATAATGGTAGATAATTCTGTGGAACATAAACCCACTAAATGCAGTGAACAGTGATTTAAACACCACTTCCAATGAAGCAGGGGTTTTGCACTTGGTGGGGTTGAAAAATATGTCCATAACATCAAATGCCTCAAGGGAAGTGTGTGAAATTTTAGCCCTCCCACTGCATTGTCTTGTGATATGAATTGACAGTAGCAAGTGTTGATGGCTAAATTTAGCAAGAAAGGATATATTTGGAGAAAATACCAATTCGATGATAGATCTTTCACCACCAAATTAAAAAAATGAAAGTAATCTAATGATTTTAATCAAATGCATTTATAAATAAATGTTATATTTGATAATTTTATTTGTATAAAATATTCTAACAAAGTTGTCTGCTTTTTGAAGCCTAAAATTACATGTAAATTACAATCATATTAAATCTGATGTTTTTTTTTTTATTATTCTATAAATTTAGTTAAAGTTGTTTAAAGATAATTCATAAATATAAGCAAGTCAAATAATCATTACCAGACCTTGGTTCCATCATCACAAGTGAAATTATAAAAGCATGAAGCAACGAAACTAATCAGTCATTCTTACCCTCCATGTTTTTTGTTTTTTTTTGTCCGGAGAATTTTGTTAATAAAAGATATCTATGTTCGACTCCTTCAAGTACACTAACAAGTGGTGGAGACGAGATGCCTGGAAAGTAAATGCATATTTAGTAGTCTTTCATATAAGTATGTACATTATAAACATTAATTATTGATGTAGAGATCCTCAAGGTTCACAGGGATTATATCAGCTTCACAGTGTGGTACGTGTCAATGAAGACAAAGGGCAGACAATGCATTGGCTCGTAAATGGCAGAATTAATATTTTATGACTATCTATAGTAAGACTCTATTATGACATGTTATGCACCTGCAGTTGATTATATGTTGTTCCCCCAGACTGCAGCAGGTGCACTTCAGTGTCCCTCTATGTGAGGGTAAGAGGTATGAGACGCTCTTCCTCGAGGGAGACTACTCCTCGTCAACGCAATTCTTTGTTACTGTTTCTGTGTTAGCATTTCTCTACTCGCTTCTAGCTACAGTAGTCTACATTTTCTACCAGAATAAGTACAGAGAGAAGAACAGAGGTCCTCTAGTGGTGAGTGCCAATCAAATGATTGACAGGATCCCTTCCATAAAATCACATACAGTACTGTATATTTTACATTATTATGTTATTTCACACATGGACTGATGTGAATAGCATGTGATCACATGTAGATAATAAAATGTGTGCTTTCCAATGTCTTATGGTCAGAAATTGCACATGGGACATGTGTAAAGAATGATTCTCTTATGCATTAGTTAGGGTACAAAAAATTATAATTCAAGTAATAAATGCCATAACTCATCTTAAATTGATGTCTTAATTAAATTCAATTTCCCTACATGCAAAAAAAAAAAAAAGATTAAATGTATTACCATATAAAATATCATCTAAGAAATACATCTGAAAATAAACAAATTGTGACAGAGTAAACATTTTTAATTAAAACATGTCCAAGTCTAATAAATATGAAAAATGTGTTTTAGATCATTTGTGATGAAATAGGTAATTTTTTCTAACTTCTCTCTAAAGAAAGTGCATATCAATAAATATATAACAAACAAAAAAAGTTGACAGGCACTAATTAGCACAGTTTGAACGTGTATCAAAGACAATGTAATAATTACATTTAAAATGCTCCACAGGATTTCCTGGTGACTGTAATTTTCTCAGGTCTGTGGCTTGTGAGCTCAATAGCCTGGGCTAAAACGCTCTCCGGAGTGAAGACAGCCACGGATGTAAGTCTGATACAGATGCTAATGTCTGCCTGCAGAGATGAGGAGAACTTGTGTGAGACACTACAGGAGCCTACTTGGACCAGTCTTAACGTATCAGTGGTAAGTGATTTTATACTACAATATGAATTTAGTAAGCATGGGTTTGAGGCGACTACAGCAGATATTGATTTTATTCACTATTGTGCAAGCTAATATCAGAATCACAACAATCTTTGAGAGTCTTAAAATAAGTCAGGAACAAACAAGGGTGATGGGAACAAACCTGATGGGGAATTTTATGGTGCCTAAAGACAGGCTGGATTAATATAGACTGTGTGTCTTATAGTTGAGGTTAGATAAATTTTTAGAACAAATGCCATCAGGCTTTGCAAATCTGACCGTGAGACATAGATCTTCTTGGGTACTGCAACACTTTGTCTTGGTGCTTTAAATACGTCTGATCCATTGTAATCTAGTTTAATGTTAATAGAGAAATATGACCATCATGAATTAAGAAAACCTCAAAGAAAAGAATAGGAAGTGTGACAACACCAATTATAATGACCCTTTATTTAAAACGAATGAACTGCATTACTCCTTACTGTATATCTTATTTGTTTCTTTGACTCTGAACCATCCTTTTTCCCCCCAGGCATTTGGCTTTATGAATTTCTCCCTCTGGGCTGGTAATATTTGGTTTGCTTACAAAGAAACAGGCTTACACAAGACTGGTCAGCACTACCCCTCCAGAACGCCCTCTGAGAAGCGCAGTGGTAGCATCAGGCAGTACAGTCAAAGCAGTTTTGACCAATCTGGAACAGGCTTTGGACAGAGGCTCTATAGCCAACCAAGTTTTGACCTATCAGGTGGAGGACTCAGCCTATTGCAAACCAATCTGGGACAACCTAATGTTTACAGACAGATGGGCAGTCCTACATCTAGAGGACCACTCATATTTGTCAATGAAAGTCAGTAAAATAAAAGAATGCAGAATGAATATACATAGGAGGGAGCTAGTCTGGAGAGGAAAGCAATAGAGTAAAGATAAAAAACCTTCGGATTGTGAATGGAAAAGAAATGGAATGAATGCAAGATACTATAGGATGTGCAGAGACAGTTTAAGTTAAGTTTAAGTGTTTCATTTAAATATTGAATGTTGTTTAAATATACACTGATTAGCCATAACATTAACAACACATAACATTAACCCATTAACACTGATTACCAATTATATACCAGGAAACTGGTGGCAGGATCATGGGCACCCGAGGCTCAGACATGCAGGGACCAAATGTCAGCCTGTCTGGTCCAATCCTACAGAAACGCCAATGCAGCACAAATTACTGAAAAAAGTAAACGCTGGCCAAGATAGAAAGGCAACAGAAGACCCAGTGCCCCACAGGCCACCACACAGGCCCCAGCAGGCAACAGGCCCTGCAAACCTGGCCCCCAAACATCCCAAATCCCAATACGATCGAGCAGCCATGGGATGCACCAGACAAACAAGTCCATTCCACAGAGGCTGAAGTCTTATGAAGTCACACAACGAGGGGCCAAAACTGCCCCGGTGGCGCAAGGGGCATCTTCACTATACTGGGCATATTGTTTTACAATACGGCTGATCATGTTATGGCTGATCTGTATAATTATGTAGACTTTTTGTGTGATTTTTCTCATATTCTAATAATGATATTTAGTGTATAATCTGACTTTAATAGGAGGAAACCTTTTGGGATTTTCACACTAAACAGTGTCTTGAGTTTGCAAAGAATGGGCTGAAAATAAAAAAGAAACATCTAGTTAGGGCTGTTCTGCAGGTGTATTTGCCTTGTTGATGAGAGAGTTCAGAGGAAAATGTTTAATGACGTTTAAAGCTGACAGGAAGGTAACAGTAGCGCAGCCATAGTTACAACACATTGAATCTTCAGGAAGATGTTCCTATTAAAGTGAGTAGGTCAGTAACTGTGAGTGGATGTAACAGATATAACTACATATTCCATCACTGATTTGTTTCTGCTACTGTAAATGGTGTCTCTGGTATTTTCCTTATGTATATTTTCAGATGTCTAATGTACAGTATATGTAATGAGTGCTTCATGTACTTTATTGATATTCTTATCTTATAGGGCTTAACAATTAAATTTAATTAAATGACCAGTCTGATATTGGGCAGGGTCTGAAGATATTAAATGACTGATTTGAAAGCTGTATTGTTAAAGACTCAGTCTGTTCACAGTCTGTTCAGTGTTCAGTGCAGTGCAGAAAGTGTGTCACAGTCTATGCAAGTGATGAAATTATGTTGTACTGTAACTTGTAAAGTTTAATGTTGATCCCTTTGATCTAACCTTGAAAAAAGAGTGAATAGGAAACATTATAAATTCCATCCAACTGTCTATCATTGCTGTTATGTGAATATAAGCATATTTTTTATCATGCATCAATTTATTTAGATTTGTGTGACTTTCACTTGAAGTATGAAATACTGAAGTACAAAATTAAGATTTAGAATATGAATCATTTGTTTCTGTGTAAGTTGTAATATATCTTGCTGACAATGTACTGTATGCACCTTTACAAGATTATGCAGATTATGATGCAGTACTTTGTAGGGATAACACTATGTGGCATATTTTTGTTCCTACCTTATGATTGCTTTGTTACAGATTTGTTAAATTATTTTATATTGTTTTAACTACATTTTTGTGTATTCATTGTGTCTTCTCTTGTAAATAAACGCGTTTCCTCTCAGCTGCGGACAAAGCGATGGGGAAGATGTTCGTTTTCATCACGAAGTCGTGTTAATGAGAGGGTATTAGGGTGCAATTAAGACCTCTAGGTCTGTCAGAGTCCTGGCCTGTCCTCATGGCTACAGACTGTTCAGCATTCTGAGACCCACTGCAGTGAAGCTAACTGCGTGCAGGTGCCGAGCCCCTCAAATTGCAGCTTTAGGTGGCTATAAGTCTATAGCTGATGTCATTTAGCTTATAACAGGAAATGAAAGGTTACAACTTAAGAACTGTCTTCAGCTGTTAGTAGGGTTCAATTACAGAAAATGAATTCTGTGTGTGTGTGTGTGTGTGTGTGTGTGTGCGCGTGTGTGTGAGAGTGAGAGAGAGAGAGATTGAAGAAAAAGAAAAGGAAGCCTGTGAGTAATAATTACAGTGTTCTTAAATAATGAACCGTGTTGTTCCGAGATGATGATGACATAATCAGTAACCTACTGATAGGCTTTAGCCATATGTCAAAAAATCAATTGAAAAATGAAATATGAATGCTTCCTTCTCTGGATCAAGTAATGTAATAGACTTTGTCACTATGTACTTATTTAAATGGAAAGTTCTCTATGTTCAGTTAAAGGAATAAAAAAAAAAATAAAAAAAAAAAGCATGTTCTCTGAGACAGAGGTAGGTAGTTGGCAGGTAGTTCATTCAGCAGGGCAGGATTGCCATGGTGCATCATGGAAACTTTTTGATTGAGTTACAGAGAGCTGAGTATAAAAGTTAATCCCAGACTAACGTGAGTGGATGATAAGACACCATGTTGTTAATGATTTGCTAGTACAAGTGTACAGTATGTAATGGGGAGGTGAGAATGACATTTTGTTCATCCATCTGGCCCGCCTGGCCCTTTGACAGTGTTTTTCTCACTGAGTATTATTAATCAAAAAAGCTTTGTGATATAGCTTTCAGATTTGTATAATTCTGGGCCATAAATTATATGTCAGAATGAGTTGTAATGTATCACATATATGTACATTATAACATATTTGTAGCAAAATTTATGTCTAATAATCTATTTCAAACAGGTACTAGCAAATATATTTAATGGACGCTGCTTTAAAATGAAATACCCAAAAACACAATTAAGAAGTAAATAAATATGACCCAATTTTATACTGTTAAAGAGGTCCTATTGTACCATTTTAAAGGTTGCTAATATTGCTTAACCGTATAAAGCCTGCTATATGAATGAATAGTCAGAAAATTCTATTTTTTCAGGATTGAACTGTTTACTGAACCATTTTGAGAGTTAAAAAAATTTTTTTTTTAATATCACCTGGGAATGTGTTGTTTTTTTTTGTATCACATTTGAAACACCAGGCGTTTCAGGTGAAT
>JAQQZT010000037.1:15504722-15516632 GCA_030068275.1 Clarias platycephalus | reverse complement strand
ACCAAAACACAGTCCTTGGGACAGGTAACCGAACGGGTCCTTTTTATAAAGGCACCGCTGTTTTTCATTATTCAGCACATGTATTAATGCCCTTATTTTATATATAACAAAAACCCTTCTGTGGCTGCGCTACAACCGTATCAATTCGAGCCGGAGTCTGTATATGTGTGTGTGGTGCATTTTTTCCCTCGGGGCTTGCCGTAGAAGGGCAAGGGGCATGCGGACTTCGCGAGGGTTAAGTTCAGTTTTGGTGAATGGTGGAGAATAAACAGTTAAAAAGGATGTGCTCTCGTTTTTATTGTTTTTTTATATTAGAAAGTGTTTAAGCGAACCCGGCATGCATGCTCGGTCACATTAACAAGAGTGTGGTAACGTTAATTGTAAGATGGCGGGCAAGTTGCTCGCAACGTAGAACGTGGGCGGACATTATGCAAATATGTTACTTAGTAACGTGGATCCGTAACAGAGTAAAAATAGATTTGCTAACGACTCGTTTAGGTGAATGTGAGTCGACTCTTTTTTTTTAATAGACAAAAACTTCATTTATCGTGCACTGTCAGCGTCACAGAGTGCAGATAGTTTATGTTCACATACAGCTACATGACACACTGCATGAAAGATCATATTTGAAAAAGCATAATAGGACCTCTTTAAGTAGAGTAGTTTCCTGTCAATAAATAGATCGCCCTTGGAGATGTATTTAAATTTTCATGCCTCATTGAGCAATAAAATTTTAATGGCAATTATTTGTTAAATGTTGCTAGGAAGCGACTAAAAGCTAGGATTATTATTATAACTGTGTAAGTACCAGGCAAACTTTATAAAGCTTCATAAAGGAGTAAGATTACAATAATTATAATAATTATTATTATTTTAAAATTACAATAATAATAATAATAATAATAATAATTATTATTATTATTATTATATTTTTCTTATAACTGTGTAAGTACCAGGCAAACTTTATATAATATAGGATTGTTTAGTAAGATTTTTTAAGAGTAAGATTACAACAATAATAATAATAATTATTATTATTATTTTAAAATTACAATAATACTATTAATAATACTATTAATATTAATAATAATAAAAATATATTATAATAATTAATATTATTATAACTATGTAAGTTATTATTATTATTATTATTATTATTATTATTATTATATTATTATTACGGGGGCACACAAAAGGGAGAAAAAGAGGATCAACACTCATTATTTTTAATTAGCTCATTTATTTAATAAGTGTAAAGTGTAGTCCATCAGGAGCATCGGCTCTGACATGACTGGGCTCTTCCACATTTATCATTTATTAGAGGGATCAAAGCAAACTGTCTCTGTCCAGCTCCCAGTGTGCTGCTCTTCATTCTTCAAATGTCTCTTCATGACATTTTTATATTTCTGCACCAGCACTATGTTTAAATATACTGTACATGTGTGTGTAATATTCAAATAGCTTTGTTGTGCTAACATTAAACCACAACACTGTTCTACTGTATCTTTCTTAATGATTATTTTGTGAAGCCTGCAAAGAAGCAGGCAACTTGTGGAATCGGCTGACCTTGTTGTCTGATCCACTTTCACGGCAACAGCTTTGACTGTTAATAATGCCATGAACTATCTCGTTAAAAACATTTACAGAGGTGGCCAAAAGTATTGAAATTAAAGTTATATTTAATGTTTTAATTACATTCTCAAAGTTTTTAAATAATGACAATCAAGATAAAAGAAAAATTATTTGTTATTTAATAAAATTACAGTACGTGAATTGCAATACAACAACCAATCAGTATTTAGTATTTAGTAGTTGGATCATAGAGTCAAAAAGACATCTGCAGTACTCTGGTGTTACTTCTGGTGTTACTTGCTTGATAGCTTCCTGAAGATCAGGTACAGACCTTTGCCACAGAGGTTTGCACAGAAGTTCACTTGAGGATTCAGGGATTTTCGTGCAGAGGTGGACATTCTCCCTCAGAAAGTAAAAGTCCTGCTACAAATTTGTTCCATCCATTAATTAAACCAGCTGATTCTAATAAGGACAACTCTTTTGTAAGATAGGCGAGAACTAATTAGTGACATCACCTGTCTGGAAGAAATCTAATACATGGCATATGTTGTTTTGATGGCACGGTGACTTAGTGGTTAGCACTGTCGCCTTGCACCTCCAGGTCCTGCGTCGGGTCTGAGTGCATGGTGTGCAAGTTCCTCCCACAGTCCAAAGACATGCTAATTGCTGCTCCCAAGTTAGCTAGTGTGTGTGTTCAAATTTGTCTTCTTCTTATACTGACTTATTTTTAACAAGCTACTATCACAGGGCACAGAGTGGCTTACTAATCGACAGAGCGCTGCCTTTTGATGGTGTATGTTAAGTATGGCAAGATCAGATTAACTTTCCATTAATAATTTAACTTTTGCTTTAATTTGTACAAACACTTTTAGATGCCATTGTTTAGACAAACACACCATTTTTAGAAACTGTAGTTTTCAGAGTTTTCAATGTTCCAATTTGTAAGTACAGTACAGTCGTATAAGCGTTATAAAAATGGGTTAAATAGCTGGTTTGAAGAACTGTGTGCAAATGTGTAAATTTACAATGTGACATATTATATAAGTTAATAGGAGTTTTATGTTCTCTGGACCACCAAAATGAGGTTAGAATTATAGTATCAATGCAAACTGCAATCACAGTTTTACTGGTTGCATCAATTTCGCCAAAAAGTGCCTTTTAAAATATTGATTCACCAAATTCATCCTTTAAACATTTACCTATACTTCTAATCCCGTGTACTGTAGGGTTGTGGAGGACTTGGAGCTCATTCCAAGGGCACAAAAAGTGTGGAACACTCTCAACGGAGTACCCATCGCAGAGCACAAGCGCAAACTCACACACTCAGATATACATTATGGGCCATGCTTGGTGGGTTAGATGCTTGGTAAGTAGATTGAGAACATGCTCAACAAGTTCTCAGTCAATTACATGGCACATCATCAGAATTATTTTGTCCTCCACACTCCTACCCATAATCTCCTTCAGAATTGAACTCCCTACAGCCCCAAAACAATGTAAGTCGTATAAGCTTTTAAATAAGCCCTACAAGTATCACGGTGACAGTAACAAAGAGAATGCTTTCATTGACCCTAAGCAGATAAGGGACCCAATGGGAATAAATAATACATTAAATAATATAAATAAATAATATTGAATAATATTGTATGCCTTTAAATGGGGTAGATAAGGATCACTCCAAACTACTATAATTCAGCTGTGTCTATATCAGCTGTGTCTTTGCCACACACTTCTCACCTGGCCAGAGCAATTACCAGGAAGATGCCAAGGCACAGCTTTAGAGATAAATAGATAATTTTTCCCATCTGTAGTATGGTCTCGATTCATATATAGACCAGAGTTGAAAGCGTAGAGTACAGATTAACTTCTTTTTGGTCTTTACCACTGCTTTTTACTGGAACATTGCACTACTGGTCACTATATATATTCAAGCAGTATAGAAAAACCCTTCTTTCCAAGAACTAAAGGTTTGAAGCCTTGAAACCCTGTATTGGGGGGAAAAAATGGATCAAATAAATAAATTAATTAAAATCTTAAACTTGTACTATATTCCACATTGTATTTTAAACCAGTATGATTTTACTCAATTTATAATGATACATATTATATGTATTATAATAATATAATAACCAAATATGTAAATATAGCAATTCTTAAAGGAGAATTTTGTAGAATTATAAAATTATGCTACAACAAGGGACTGTTCAAAAAACTGCAGTATAACCTCCAATGTAATTTTTTTTAATTTTAACATATTAAACATGTGATGTTGAAATTTTATATAAACTTTGCCGTTTACTTTGAAGTCTTAAAGGAAAGTAAACATTGTAAAACTGACAATATCTTTATTTGTCCATTAGATGGAACTATTTCCCCCGACAGAAGAGAATTTATTGCACTGCAATATATATATAATACTTACAGTAGTTCTGCTAAATAATTGCCATTCTAGTTGCTTAAAATAGCTTGGCAGACTAAAGTGGCACACTGATTTGACCTAGTTAAAGTAATGGCAGCTTTTCATACAATTTAGCAAGACCACTAACTGTACCTACTGTACTGTACATAGGCTGAAAGATTCACTCCTCATTTTGTACAGGAAGTCAACAAGGCACCAATAAAACAGTAATGAAACACAGTGGCAATGAAGGTAAATGACTGGTAATTCCTGGCTGAAGTTGCAGTTAATTATTTATCTTTAAAGATTAACTCATAATCAGATGGTTGATTACAGTTTGTAAAACATATTTTAGTGCATTTCATATCATCAGTAGTAAATAAGTAGATTCATGAAAATGTTCATTCATTTTGTGTGTATCCATTCTTGAGGCACTCAATGTTACTTATTTTTTATAATAAATTAGAAAAAGCCCATGCAAGCATGCAATATTTGTAAACCTGAGAAGTTTTGAAACAAATTTATAGGAAAATTTTATGAATTTCCAGTGCTAACTTGACTGCAGACCATGTTTATGACAAATATATACCTTCTCATAAAAATGAGAATTTTTAAAGTAAAAACATACAAATCTAAAATTTTAAAAAATCCACAGATCACTTCTACAGAAATCCATTCAATTTAAAATAGTCATTTTTAAAATGTAATCATAAAAACCAAACAAAATGATTGATTATGAATCTCACAAACTATAATAATGATAATAACTGTAACAATAGAAATGATCTGTGATAGGCAGTCTGTTGAAGAGTTTCTGTGTGTGTAGGGCGATGTGGTGACTTAATAATGCAAAGGTCATACGTCTACAGGAGAGGGTTGACGCAAAGTTTGTAGATCCGTGAATGTCTCAAAAGTGCAAGAGGCGAGGCCATCTTTACGTGGTTTCCAATTAGTCAGATCTTCAGCAGGAGTACATAGGGTTTTCATTCTCTGTNNNTATGTGTGTGTGTTTATTTAGTCTCAGTTTGATAAATATAAAAATTTCATAAACCAACTTATATCTTTTAAATAGACAATTAAAGTAATAATTCTGAAAATCTCAGAGTTCAGGGAGCTTCTTAAAAAATGTTTAGGACAGCAATATTAATCTTAAGCAGTGGTGGACTGCAATTGAATTCCTGCACTTGAGTAAAAGTAGAGATACCCTATTACTCGACTAAATGTAAACAAAGTCTTCCATTTAAATTGCCACTTGAGTAAAAGTACAAAGTACTTGCCTTTAAATGTAATTAAGTATTAAAAATAAAAGTAAAGTAATTTATTATAGCTGTAAAGTTATATTAATATTTTTGTGATTAGACTCTTCTTGATTAGTCTACTAATCTCATAGACTTTAATGGGTGTTGTGGAGTGGATACACACTAAACAAATCCTTTTGGACCACTATGGAAAAATTGCCTGCAATTTTGCAAATTCACACACAAAACTAGACATCCCACAATTTAAAACCCTTTTCTCTCAAACAAACCTAGTCAAAACTGTAAGCATATTTTAGTAAAATATACTATAGTAACGTTTGACACATTTGTGTATATTTACCATAAACCCATCCAAAACAGATGGACTGAAGAATAGCGAAGTCATTTGACTGCAAGCGTATTAATCAAATAATTCGCAATTTTGCAAATTCACACACAAAACTAGACATCCCACAAATTAAAACCCTTTTCTCTCAAACAAACCTAGTCAAAACAAAATAATAAAAAAAGAACCAAGTCTGTAGTACCTACAGTTCCTCTGATATAACTAAATACCATGACATGCCATTGGCTTTGAAGTTGGAAACATTCACTATGAGGCTATATTCACATTACCGGCCTAAAGTGACTCAATTCCAATGTTTTCCCTAATGTAGCACAGATCTGATTTTTAGGGCTGTCTAAACTCTGAAAATCTAAAGTTTTTCAGATCACATCCGAGTGACTGTCCTACTGTACAGTATGTGGTCATGGATCGGATACATACAGTATACGATATGTGGTCATGCAACTTGATTGAGTACAGGCAGATCAGAATTCATGCATTTCCCCCCCCTTAGGCGCTCTTTGACATTAGACAATTAGAATTCTGAAATTCTTTGAAAATGAATTACTTTTTCTTATGTTCTACTTTTTAAAAAATGTACAAATAAGGCCATGGAATTAATTCATTTTTCTGGGTGCTCAACATTGCAGGTTGTTGAAATAATCTTATAGTCGTAACATCCTGTGTTGGCCCTTTTAAATATATCTAATAGGTGCAAACAACAGGTCAGTGCTAATCAGCCAAAATAAAGTAACCAGGTTGGTAAATGAGCTGTGCTTCAGTTTAGACTTTTTTTTTTAAAGACTAATTTAGAAAGAATGACAGATGCATTATTTTGTGGCGTAGAAAGTATTTAAATTGATTTTGTTTATGTCCACCACCAATTATAATTAATATATTAATTTATATTTAATAATTATTTTAAAATATAGCCATTTTAATGAATAAACTGCTCTATTGAACTCAATGTGGCCACCTATTTAAACAATGAATGGTTGTGCTTCACTCTTTGTTTCATTTAAATTTTTTCTCTATCTACTATTACTGTATAAAGATTTACCTGACTTAAAGAGCCAGGGGTCTTGCAAAATGCATACACCATCCATAAAGGGACCAGCATGGTGGAAGAGAGGGTGAAGAAGCCTCCGAGAGCATAACCCCACCAGGGGTACTCATATAGGTTCAACTTCAGAGGAGTATACTTAACCAATGAGAAGACAAATGTCCCCTGCAGGAAAAGATAAAGAGATGGCACAATGTGGGTCAGTGAAATGGATAAGGATGACAGATTTGGAGTTTAAACAGGCAGACCTTGTCTTATATAACCTAGTTTTAATGTTCTAAAGTAGGTAAAATGCGTATCTGTATTTCCAGAAAAACAGGCACTGATGACATGTCACGAACAGACTAACTAAGATATTTTGATTAGAGATGGCTGATCTAATGCATGGACACAGAAGTGGATATTAGATATTGTGTTGAAGTGGCATATATTAAATAGGTACAATTAACAGTTTTCTGATTTATTTTAATATTCCATAGACTAAAACCTTAATGTAATGTCAAAAAGTCTCAACATATAAAACATCTTAACTTGTTGCTGCAGAAATGTTTCTTTCAATATAACTTACCATACAAATAACAGGGGTCACATATTTCCAGCAGATCTTCATGTGGGGCCAGGGACGATAACCAATCATGTCTTCAACATTGCCGTATAAGCGATCTGCTCCTATAAGTAAAAAATCCCTTTAAAAAGCAAATGCTAATAATGTGTTTCAGTTTACATCTGAGGTGTATGGTGTTCAGTGTTGGGGGACGTTACTTTTTAAAGTAACCAATTACACAATTACTGTCTTTAAGAAGTAATTAGTTACATTACAGCATTACTTTCTGAGAAAAGTAACTAGTTAGAGTACTTTTCCATTGCAGAAAATGAAAACTCCTTTGTGATTCCTCATGCATGTTGTTTTAGTCAAGACCTTTATAATTATTCTACCATCATCACCTACAGTATCTCACCTATGCGGTTTGACTCGCGGTGAGATGCGGTGTTAGCCGCTGCGATTGCCCGCAAAGTTCTACAAGGTTCGCGAGCTTCCACGAGGACAGCCAAAAATTATTTTTTTAATTTGCGCGGAAAGATGGAAACGTAATCACTGCAAGTACCCCTATCTCACCTATGCGGTGGCCATAAGTACGGTTCATCCTGATTCACTGCGAGTTTTGGCTCTGTGATTAGGTTTCCATCTTTCTGCGCGTCGGTCCTCACATAGTCAAACCGCATAGGTGAGTTAGGGGTATAACAGCAGGAATAACGGGGGGTTATTGGAGGCTCGTAGGACGACTTTGACACACACATACACACACACTAAGGGATTGAGAATGACTGCTGTCTGGCTCACGGATTACATAAATTGTCTAAATAACGGATTACATTTTTGAAAAAATAAATAAATAACAGAGTACTTAAATAGCGAACATAACGCGTTAGATTACTCGTTACACGAAAAAAGTAATCCAAATACAGTACTCTAAAGCGTTACTTTGTAACGCGTTACACCCAACACTGATGGTGTTTATCTAACCAAACTGCATAAAAAAGTTATCATTTAATTATTTTTCTTACAAAAAAAAAATTCTTCTAAAGTGAATGAGTGCAAGCAAAACTAATGCTTCACATCTGTGCTTCATTTGTTTCACTACTAAGCTGCTGTCAAGTAAAAGCTTTTTGTCATGTATACTTTACTGCACAGTGAATTTTATTTTCTTTCATATACCAGTGTACTGTAACTGGGGTCCGAGCACAGGGTCAGCCATGATAGAGTGCCCCTGGAGCAGATAGGGTTAAGGGCCTTGCTCAAGGGCCCAACAATGGCAATCTGGTGGAGCTGGTGCTTAAACTGCTGACCTTGCGATCAGTAAATCCGTGCCTTAGCCCTCTGAGCTACCACTGCCCCTAAGCACCCTTTCCACACTACCAACTCTAATAAGTATAACTGGTCAAACAATTAGAGCAAATAGTATTAGTAAACACTTTTGTATCTACTATACACATGTACTACTATGCATATATGCATCCTTGATTAAAAACATTTTTGCACATTCTCAATCTCAGTAACGTATGACACATTTGTGTATATTTACCATAAACCCATCCAACACAGATGGACTGAAGAATAGCGAAGGCCAGCAAAGTCATTCCACTGCAAGCGTAATAATCAAATAATTGAAAGATATAAAGTCCCCCCTAAAGAAGAGAAAGAAGAAAAACAGAGAGAGAGAGAAACCACAATTCTCAAAAGGTCACAGGCATTCATTTAACACTACTGCTGAATGCCATGAACAAGGAAATACAGATTCTTATTCAATAAACACAAGCTTACCTCCGTTACCATCAGCAGGCCAACAAGGAAGCTGACTAGACAGATTAGGAGAAGTAGGATTTTACGTCGGTGTCCATTATAGAAAAACGATGGGTACATGTCTGAGATTGTTGTTACCAGGGCTTCATAATAAACAAACTGCACAAAAATAGTGTTCCCAAATTACACCCAATTAATTACCAAATTAAACCAAACAATAATATTCAGTATTCAGCATTAAGCTACAGTATTCAGACAATTCAGTATTCACACACAAAACCCACATACAGTACAGTGTGGCACGCAGTGAAATGCTTATTATGACTGTCTTTGATCAGATCTTAAAATATTAATTTAACTGCAAAAACTAAATTTGCAAAAGGAAAAAATATTAAATAAGAATAATCATAGTACAGGGAAATATAAAAGTATGGGTGGCAGCAGTAGTATGATTATCTTACTTGTGGCACTCTTTATTGTATTGTGGACAATTTATTTTAGAGTGGATATAATTGCCACTTTTACCCATCAATCCCACCCATAGTGAGATTTTTAAAGAATTTTGAACATTAATAAAAAAAGTTTTTTTTTAATGAGGTTTCCTATCCACAAAAGAAGTCAGAACCTTTATTGAATACTTTGTAGAAACCCCTCGGTAGCAATTTCTGTTACAATTATGGGTGATTAAGTATAATTATATTCATTCAAAATCAGATCCACAGCACAATAAAGCATGAACAAGTAAAGCACTCACACTTTCTAAATGCACTTTAAATGTTTATGGAGCAATATGTCTTTATGATAATACGTAGATTTCATGGTTTTACAAATAACCTTTTCACAGTGAAGAATGCATTAATAGAAATACAAAACAATAAACACTTACCTCACTGTCAAGCCCAAGGAAAAGGATCATAATGAAGAAAAAAACTGCCCATAACTGAGGAAGAGGCATCATGGCCACTGCACGTGGGTAAGCAATAAATGCCAGCCCAGGACCTAGAGAAGTACAGACTGATGAGTATACAAAGATCTAAAATACTTTAGACTCATAATAATATCAGTTCTAAATCTTGGCCATGTATAATGATTAATATGTTTTTAAAAGCATGTTTAGAATAAAAAAGTGAAAAGTAATTTTAATATTTATCCAGTATGTTATCTCAGCGGTAAACGGACACTGGATCAATACTCATACTGTACCTGACTCTGCCACCATAGAAATGTCCATTCCCTGTTCATCTGCCATAAAGCCCAGCACAGAAAAAATGGCAAAACCAGCCACAAAACTTGTCATACTGTTTAGCAAGCACAAGTACAGACAGTCTCTGCAAACAAATATACAAACAATCAAACATAAATAAATAAATAAATAAAGTAAGATGCAGCAAATTGAATAGCACAATAACACATTTCCCAAGCATATTCTTTACATATACAAACCAAAGACATTGTTTTTTTAAAAGACAAATATATTTACTTGTAACAGTTGTTGTCATATTTATTATAACTTCCTAAAGCTGTCAGAGTTCCTGTGCATACTCCATAGGAGTAAAATATCTGGCTACCTGCATCCATCCACACCTGAAAGAAATATACCATATACTGTATATATAAGATCTGCATGCAAAAAGTTCAACATCCAATGAAAAATGAATTAGCTACTGTAATTAATTAGCTAATGTCTACTGTAAATGAATGTTTGTTACCTGTGGGTCTGTGAGGCGAGTAGGATCTGGGTAGAGATAAAATGTAATACCACTACTTGCTCCAGGCAGTGTCAGTCCACGCACTAACAGCACCATCAACATCAAGTAAGGAAATGTTGCAGTGAAGTAGACCACCTGTGTGACACAGTACTCTTGCCATAAGCCAGGAAGCCTTTCATCTCCTATCATTCTATCGATCGTCTTCTGCCCTGGTCAGCACAGTTTAGAATTAAGTCAAGTCTAGGGACTAACCTTGCCTGTAGACTTCACTCCATTAAACACACAGAGGTAGCAAATGGTCCAGACCAGCAGGAGACACAGAGCCAGCTCCCACCTCAGATTACCTATTTCTTCAATGCCACCAGACAAACCCAGAATTCTTTTCCTATAACCAAAGAAAATATTTAATCTCTATTTATCTGTGCTTTATCATTAATTATACGAAATATGACACTGATTTTCCTAAATAAACTGAGACATGTAGATTGGAACATACATTGCTCAGACAAATAAAGGTTGCACAATATACTATTTCATTGGACTGACTTTTGCTTTGATTTTGGCCTTGACACAATTTTGATAAGCTTATGGAATGACATACATTTATTTCAGTCCAGAGTCGCATTAATTTCTCTCCAAGATCTTGTATTGATGATGACCACATTACATTTTTCCAGTGCTCCACAGTCCATTTTTTATGCTCCCTAGCAAACCGAAGCCTTTTTTCCAGTTAGCCTGACTGATGAGTGATTTTCTTAAGGCTACACAGCTGTTTATTTCAAATCCCTTGCGTTCTCTTCGCATTATTCATGTGGAAATTAATTAACCTTACTATTGTATTAATCACAGCCATAAGTTCTATTGTTTTTTTTTTGTTGTTGTTGTTTTTTTGGTGATTGTTTCGTTTTTTTACTTTGTTTTTAAGTCATCTCCCATCACATACATTCAGGATGTTTTTCTGACCACATTTCTTTGAAGATAAGGAATTACCACTATCCTTCCAGGTTTTAATAATGTGATTAAGAAGGTTGCTTAAGAAATAAGAAGCTACTCACTGCATTGATAAAGTTAGGTAACTTGTTAACAGAGGTGTCAAGTAACGAAGTACAAATACTTCGTTACCTTACTTAAGTAATAACTAATTTATTTCAGCTTGTCATTCAAAAAACAAACAAACAAACAAAAAGCAAACATCCGGATAAATTGCGCCATCCGGATGGAGCGAATTTGATTGTGGTTGGATGAGAAGTATAAACATACCATTCCGACACCCTATTGGTTG
>JAQQZT010000037.1:15488093-15499764 GCA_030068275.1 Clarias platycephalus | reverse complement strand
TTTTATATTAATGTATATTAATTGCTTAATTTCTTATGTTTACTAACCAAAATGTCACTTAACTTTCTTTTATACTTTAAATGTAAGACAATCTGTACACAACTTACACAAAATACTCTTAGCTTGTCCATCAAACATTTTTAATAAAACTGCTTAATACATGGAGCATGTAAAAGTATAATTCAGGAGCTGATGTACAATGAGTTCAATAGACAACTACCCTACAATAAACAAGTGCCACAAATCATTATGATCATCATGGATTGGCTTCAGGGATGTTCTGGCTTTTGTGGTAGAGGTGTAAAGCCAGTAAATGTTGAACCATTTGTCCCGTTGCTTGAGGTCAGAGGTGTGCAGAGAACATGTAGTCGCTAAGAATGTTCAATGGATAAAAAATTAAATAGGCAGTTTTAAGTCATAATAAATAAGTTTCTTATAGTAAATACATACATACAATAAGTGAGAATATGTGAACAATCTGTCACAATATGATCTTTGTTCTCATACTGTATTTAGCCTGGAATGGAACATACCTGTCTCAATGAGCCACTGGAAGTGAGGAGAGAATAAATCATCCAAACAGGAACCAATAAAGTTGAAGAAAGTGTGAAGTACCAACCAACAGCATAGCCCCACCAGGGGTATTCAATTATATTGTTAAACTTCAGAGGAGTGAATTTAACCAGAGAGAAGATAAATGTCCCCTAAACAGAAACAATACTTGTCAAATTTAAGATCATATTGTCTGTACCTTTTATTATTTTTGCCATTTCTGCTGGGTTTGTGCTATTTTTCTGTTCAGAAAAGAATTAACTCCCTGTCAAAAGTGCACCCTAGGGGCACGGAGTCTCGTAAGGTTTTTGGACTTTACTAAGAAATTTTGTATTGCTGTTGTAGCGCAGGGGTTTGATATTCCAGTAAAAAAAAAAGTTAAATAAAATAAATGATGATGATGATGATGGTGATGATGATGATGATGATTATTATTATTATTATTATTATTATTATTATGCGAAACATCTGTACAGCAGAGACTAAGGCAGCATATTACGTAAAAGCCCACTTTCAGACAAGCACACACAAAAATAAAATACTTGGGTTTTGTATGGATGCAAAAAGAAGCAGGTGTAACAAGTTCCTCAAAAGGACTGTGGCTGGTTGTGCTGGATGTTCAGTAAACCTAAGCAACTAATTTCCTTATAAATTGTCCCTGAAACTGGATTTTAATCAAACGGTCATCACACCAATTATTGACTTTGTTTCATTAATTACTGATCACTGTTGGGTTGGTAAATAAAGTAATTTAGGTAATGGGTTATCAGGTATGCTAATGTAATTGCTGCATGGCTTTGATTACAAATATTGCACTGGAAAGTAAAAAAAGAGAGAGAAATTGAATATTAGGACAGTATTTATTAATATGATAATGATAAAAACAAGCATGTTATGTTTACCATGTTTTGAAAAAAAATCCTTTTAAACATGTTTCAGCCTAGACTGCAAAGCAGCATAAACACTACTTTGAAGTGTCTATAGCTAGAAAACATGCCATGCATTCTTTTGCTCCTTGTAGTAGCATAATATTGGTCTAATTAACTGTTTATTCATGTTTTTATTTGTTGCAGATTTTAAAAATAAATAAATAAATAAATAAATAAATAAATAAATACAGTAAATCTAGCATGTACTGTAACAATGAAATCATCACTGAGCTACACTGTGAATGTATATATGCATACAGGTTCTTAACAGAAATGAAAGCAGTGGATTTACATGAAAATAACAGCTGGATGCCATGACTTCAACTCTCTGAAAGACTGAATGAAGATTTAAACTCAATCCAAGATTTAGAGTCTGACTTAATTTCCCAAAGAACAACGCAGCCTACTGCAAGCCGATTACGACATGGACTAAAACTCACACCAACATTCACAGTCACCCGATTACAGGTCATGTACACCTGAGTTTAAGCACACATACATTAACACTCATGCACTCACAATGTTTAAGCATGTTCATATAATTTTATATTTTTGCCTCATTCCAAGAGATAGATGTTTGAGTGAGTGACAATGAAATTTCTGTTTTCATTCAGGAATGATGCACAAATCATTCAAACAATCAATTCAACCATGTGTCATCCTGTGTTTTTTTTTTTTTGTTTGTTTTTTTTTGTTAACTTTACATGCAGTTCTGGGTTTTGAGTCTGTTCTCATTTCTTTGTTTTTGTCCTGTTTTGTCTGTTTGCTGGAACTAAGAAACAAATTATAAATGAAATAGCTGGCAACAAATGCTAGTATGAATCAGACTGTGATGTAAAGCATAAAATGATCCCTGCTTACACCACTTCATTCAAGTAAAAAAAAATTGGGGGTGGAAATGGATGAGCATGTAAGAACGTATAAGAATTGTTTACATGACTCTATACTGTTGGCCTCATAACAATTTGTGTTATCATGTTTTAATATTTTTTTTACTTCTAATCATGTATTTGTCGTCAATGTGAGAAACAGTGGAACTGCAATGTACCTGTATAAATCGCTGTTGCAAATTATCCAGTTTTCTAGCTATATCACACATTTATGGTTCTTTTCTAACCATAGAAAAGGTCAGAGAAATTGTCTCAACTGAACTGAATAATTAGTCTAGGAGAGAAACATTTTCTCATTTCAAAAGTCAGAAGCAACTCCAAAGTTACTTGCTTAAATTAAGCCTAGTTAAGACTTCTGTATACAGCAAGTACTGTATTAGCTGAATGAAACTCTAAAGATTAATCAGTTGGCAAACAAATTTAAATTTTACCTTTAATTTGCATTGCTTAATGCCATATAAGTACTTGGTGCCAAGGGTCATAAAAATACATATTGCATCTGTCTTGCAACATTTTTTACATGAAGCCGAATTTACAGGCCCCAAGTCTATCACTAGTAGCAGACAATTTTTTTTATAACCAAAAATGTAAATACATTTTAAGGTACTTACAGTGCAGACTAGAGGAATAATGTATTTCCAAGAGTACTTTATTAAAAACAGTGGTCGATAGCCAATCATGTCCTCAATATTTTCATATAGATGATTGGCCCCTATGAAAAAAACAAGTAATACATTTTCATGACCGTCCTTAACCTACAGAATATGTTTTAGTCACTACTGAGTATATACAGTACTCACCTTTCTTAATCTGAAGTCCATAAACATGCACTCTTCTCAAACTACAAAAACCTTATGTACTTACCATACACCCACCCTATACACACTGACTGCAGAATGGCGAATAACAGAAGTGTCATCCCACTGCAGCAATAGTAATCAAACAACTGGAAAATATACAAGCCGCCCTAAAAGATGAAACAGAGAGACAGAATATGGGGTTTGAGTTAATGAAAAATTGATGAACCTTGGTGAAGAAATGTTTGATAAATAAATTTTGATCACATTATGTTTACAATAACTTGTAGCATTGTGAAAATGTTTCTGGTATGAAAGACCACAGGAAGTAACAAGAATTTATATTCTTGTTATAAATATTTAATCTAGTATGTAGTATAACCACTATTTTAGAGAAACTATTAACACCATTAATAGAACTAATGAAAATTTCATTATGGAATTCTGTAGATTTTAGTATAGCTCACATATTTACATAGTTTTTAATTTACATAGAGTGCAAGATGACTTTTTATCAAGGGTAATGAAAAAAATTATAATGACCTCTGTTACCATAACCAGGCCAATGAGAAAACTCCCAAAACAAATGAAGAGCAAAGTGAATTCACGCCGATAACCATGGAGTAAATAGGAAGGGTAGAGATCAGTTATAGCTGTCATTAATGTCTCCAATCCCACAAACTAAACAGAGAGGTGCAAAGCAGAAAAACATATAAGAATTTACACTCATGTCACATATTTTACACATTTAAATATGGACAATCATAAAGAAAGTTTTAGAGCCACAATTTTTTCACAATTTGTTATGTTTCACAGTCATCTTAACCATGGTTTTGGGCACTTTCAATGCTGCAGAACATTTCTAGTATCCTTTCCCAGATCTGTGTCTTGACACAATGCTGTCTTGAAGATCTACAGATACTTCTCTTGACCTCATGGCTTTGTTGTCTACACTATTTACAGTGACACATTATACAAATAGGTTTGTGCCTTTCCTAATTATGTCTGAATGCTTATGTAAATTAATGCTTATATTAAAGTATTACCGAATTATAATTTAAATGGGATAAATTAACGAAACACTCCAAACACCTGTTGCATTGTCATTGTGTGGACTATTGTGTGTAGAATGATGAAGCAGAAAAAAGGATTTGAATCCATTTTAATATGAGCATGAAACATAAAACGTGTCCTTTCCATAGTCCAGTAAATAAGATTGCATTTAAATGAATGTTTCTTCTACTGACCTCAGTGTCCAAGCCTAACAGAACTATCATGAGGAAAAAACAAAAGGCCCATAGTTGTGGAAAAGGCATCATTGCAACTGCCCTGGGGTATGCAATAAAAGCCAGCCCTGGACCTGGGGAAACAAATTATACTGTATGTAGATGACATTTTGCACAATACTTCAGCATTTCTGTACATGTTGGTTGGAATTAGTAGATAGATTATAACTTTAGTCACCTGACTCTGCCACTGATGAGATGTCTGTGTCCTGCTCATAAGCCATGAAGCCCAGCACAGAGAAGATGGCAAAACCAGCAACAAAACTGGTGGCGCTGTTCAACAGGCACAGATAAATACAGTCCCTGCGAAGCAAAGATACAAAAAGCTATCACTGACAAATCTGAGCTCCATCGGATAAAGATAATTAATATTAATTTACAATTAAATTTCACGAAACAACCCCCCCCCCATTTAGAAAGAATGATTTATGTTCTTTTACATAGTTTTACAGAGTTTCAGTGCATGTGTGTTTGTGCTGTAATTAGGAAAGTAAGTATTGACTGATGCCTAGCACACATTACAATTATAGTTATGTGGAATGTTCATGAACTTCAATAAACTGCATGACTTCAACTTAAGGAACTGCCTTAAGTATCTTGGCAGTCCCTATCGTTCTTATAAACAATTATTAGGCTTTAAGTAAATGTTTAATTTTATGATTTTTTAATGAGCTTATTTCCTCACTTGTAGCAGTTGTTTTTGTATTTGTTGTAGCTTCCTAGAGCAGCAAGGCAGCCCATACAGAGAGCATAAGAGAAAAAAATCTGTGTTCCAGCATCCATCCACACCTACATGTCATAAAAGCGAAATTACTCAGAGGTCATTTGCAGTACAACATAGAAACTATTTTCTGCTCTATTGATACATCAGATCATATTGTTTTACTGTACTGAACATATTGATTAATTGAGCTCAAATCCAGTTAGTAAAAAAACTAAGAAATCTGGAATAAGCAAGGCAAAAAAAAAATCTATGAACTATCCGTTAACATTTGAACATGGTAAATTCATGAATATGATTATTCCTGTTCATTGGCATGTCATATTAAGCTTAGTCAGATTTCTCCGTATTTCTACCTGTGGATCTGTGAGACGTGTAGGATCTGGGTACAGGTAAAATCTGATGCCATCAACAGCTCCGGGTAATGTGACCCCACGCACCAACAGCACCATCAACATCACATAAGGAAAAGTAGCAGTAAAATAGACCACCTGAGAGAGAAGAAAAACAACTGACAATTTCATATAAATCTTCAACATTCAACCACCTGCTTTTGAGATATCAAGAATAATCTAGAACAAGCAGACAGATGGACGAGACGAATAGATAGAGTGAGGGACAAAAACAACAAAAATAAACTTCCTCACTCAGTGAAATAGTTCAATTAAATATAATTTTATTTGTAAAGCGCTTTAACAATGGTCATTGTAAATTGTAAAAGTTGAATTTAATATCAATACCTTCTGAGTAAGTGTAATGAGTAAATTCTCTTACTTTGCCTGTAGATTTCACTCCCTTCCACACACAGAAGTAGCAGATGATCCAAGCCAAGAGGAGACACAAAGCCAGCTCCCACCTCACATTGCCCAGATCACCTATACTTCTTGTAAGATTTAACACTCTTCTCCTGAAAAACATAAACCATATACTGTATGGTTTATGTTTTTCAGGAGGAGAGTGTTAAATCTTGAGCTGTTACCTTTTGATTCATGAGATAATACAGTTGCTTTATTGTCAGTACATTATAAAATAAAACTTTACTCCCAGAATTCTTCAGCAGGCGAAGTTGCATTTTCTGGTATACTCCAGTTGCTCAATATTTCTTTATCAAATTCAACACAGGTTTCTGTTATATGGATATATAACAGAAAGGATATATAAAAAAAAAAAAAAACACACACACACTTGAAAAAACACAGTTGAATGTTTAAGACTTGTTTCTAGTATAGCACATGCACATGGTCACTGTACTACTTAAATCTGAGTTTTGTATGCTTTGTATATATTGTTTTAACTGTGTACCAGTGTTCCAGGCATTGTTGCAGCTAGCCCATGATAGCTCAGTACTAAAAGAGGAAAAAAGATAGAAGAATGCCCAGGCCATGATGATAATGTAGTAGATAACGCAGTACAACAGGACCACGGTGGTTCCATAGCCTAAACCTACAGAATAGAAGTGGAAAAGATAACAAGTTAAAATCAAATGTACACTAAGGACAGCTTGTGCAATAGTTTGTCACAAATCAGATGTTTTAGTATTAATTTTAAATATTTATTTTAGCAATACTCTCCCTTATGGTATATTTGCATATATTGCGTATATTGGTTTCCTCTTCACTTGGGAATATTACCCTTTGCCCTGGTGGGTTCTTGTAATCCTTTTAGTGCAGGAAATAATGTTTTTGTGGCTTCCATTGATGTTTATTTCATTATACTGTATAAACACCAATGAACTATAAAAATAAAAAAAACTAGAAAAAAAAGCAGTAGACATTTACTTACTGTATGTTTTTAAGGTTAAAAGCATAAAGACTCACCTTGAAACAAAGGGCAGATATTTCTCCAGCATGTGATGCTACCTTGACTTGTGTACTGACCTATTGATATCTCCAGGAGGAACAGTGGAATGCCACAGGCAAACAGGAAAACCAAATATGGTATTAAAAACACTCCTGAGAAAGACAGACACAACTTTTGAACCAAACTGATTACTTAGCATAATAGTGATATTTCTGCAAAATCTACTTGTCTGAACCTCACAGGTTGCACCACACCTCACTCCCAAGAATATGATTAGCTAATACAAATTACATTTAAGCAGCCAACAATGGCATGGGAAACATTGCATTCTGGATAATACATTTGTTTTCTTTACAAGACCTTATACCATCCAGTGTTGATGGTTTTGTCAGCTATTGTTCCTTCTCTCATCCCCCCCCCCCCCCCTTCTTATTGTTTATATCAAAATAGATTATCTGATTTTGGACTCGTCGACACAAGTGCAATATTTCTTTTACTCAAAATGAAGTTTGAATGTTACTTAAGATGTTAACAATTTGTTCCATAGTTATAATTTGCTGAGTAAATGCATTTTTTTATGCGTAACTATGTACAATAGACTGAGGTATTACTGGATAGATTTTTAATGTTTAACACAAAGTTGACTTATTAACGGCAGTATGCTGGCATAGCATTGTGGCCTCACATCTCCAGGGTCGAGGGTTCTGTGGTTGTGTGGAGTTTGCATGATTTCCCCATGCTTGGGAGGTTTCTTTCAGGTGCTCTGGTTTCCTCCCTCAATCAAAAGGCATGAGGAGTTTTGAAATTGGCGTTCCTAATTTGCCATATTGTGTGTGTGCGTGTGTGGGTGCGCATCCTGCAATGGGTTGGGATCCTGTCCAGAGAATATCCTGTCTTGTGCCCTAAGTCTCCTAGGATAGGCTCCAGGCCTCCCGTGACCACGTACAGGATAAAGCAGTATAGAGAATAAATGAATAAAGGATTTATTAGCTTCTTAATAATTTGCTAAGGATTTTAATCAGAAATATAATGATCATTCTGTACACCTACCACCTCCATTCTTGTAGCACAAGTAAGGAAACCTCCACACATTTCCTAGGCCGATGATTTGTCCAGCAACCGCCAGGAGAAATTCCGTTTTACTCGACCATTGGCCTCTCTCTTTAGTTTTCCCCTTTCTATTAGTTTGTCCTGAGTTTGAGTTTGACTCTGGATAAGACAGGTCCAACTCTGGAGTACTATGTTTTGCCATATCACTGCAAGGAGGTAAAAGCAGCTTTTTAAGCATCTGCACCACATATTACAGGGGCATAAATGAAAAACTTTTAATATAATGTAATGGAACCCCACTGAGGTCACACAGTTAGACACTGTCTCTAAATGAGTATTATTTCTAAATCATTTAAATTATTTAAATTATTTAAAACAAGCAAATGTTTTACTTACTGTAATAAAATAAAATTATTTTAATAAAATGCCAATAAGAATATAAAAATATTGATATGCATTGTACTTTACATCTACTTATTTTTCATGTTTCTTTCCTTTTATCGTCTATACAATACTGTTATCTGTTAGTTTTACAGTATATGTTAGTTTCACTCAATACACAGCAAGCAGTGCTTGACCAAGGCTAGGAAGATCATGAAGGACCTCAGCCACCCTAACAATGGACTGTGTTCTCTGTTGGGGTCAGGAAAGCGATTCCGCCCCCTGAAGGCCAACACATAGAGACTGAGGAGGAGCTTCTTCCCACAGCCTATATGGACTCTCAATCACAACACCACATACTGCAGGACTTAACACTCTGATCTAAAAACCTCACTATCCACCACGATGCTCACCACACATTACAGTACATATGGCACATTTGCACATCACAGAACAGTGAACTTTCAACTGCAACTTTTGCATAATACTCTGCACATTGTCTTGCCTATAACTGGGCATGGTTTCTACATTCCACTTCTACTCTTCTTTAATTTATTATATTTTACTTTATTTTTTATATTCCTTTTTTTTTTTTTTTTGTACATAATGTACATTATGTACAAAAGTTCTTTTTACTGCTAAAGTTTTTTCCCAATATTTTTCTATATTTCTAATTTTTTTAAATTATCTTATTTCATCCTTTATATATTCTTATTGAAAATGCTACTTTTCTTACTTTCGAGTTTTTAGGTCATCAGCAGTCGTACTGTATAAGCATTTCACTTCATATCATACTGTGTATAATTGTCTATGTGACAAAAATTCAATATATTTAGTTTTATTAAAATACATTTTTAGATTAATACTTTTAATAATTTGGTTACTCAAATTATTATTGAGCATAATTTCTATTATTATAAATGCATTATTAAACAAGAAAATTGCAAAAGGCTCAGGCTACCTGGTGGATGCAGTCAGAAGTTTAAGATGATGGACAGGTTTCCCTTCTCCTAAATATTAAAATACTGTATGTTAAAAAAAAAAAAGAAGTGCTGCTCAGCTTCCTTGGTATGGTATAAAACTTTAGCTGTTTTCTTCTTAATATGATGATCCTGGTTAATAAAGTAGGTGGGTACAAAAGGTTCAACAGCCTTTTATCTAAGAGGCATTTGCTCATTTGGCAGTCACTCTTTTAATTTTACTCACTTCTTCTTTGTCTTTCGGCTGTTCCCTTTCAGGGGTCACCACAGCGAATCATCTGCTTCCATCTAACCCTATCCTCTGCATGACTAACTTCATGTCCTCTCTCACTGCATCCATAAATCTCTTTTATATATATATACCCTTAAGATAAGACATTATTACTTTTATATTCATGTTTGAATGCAAACAGTTCACACCAAGAAAAACAGAAGTGCTTATCTCACAATTTTAATCTGCTGATAAAATGCATTTGTTAACACATAACTATTTGCAAAAGAAATTAGGCATCACTGCATACATTTATAATGTAACACAAAGATGACTTATTGATGGCAGTACGGTGGAGTAGTGGTTGGCATTGTGGTCTTGCACGATCACAGTGAAGGGTTTGATTCCCGTCTTGGGTCCATATATGTATGCATTCAGGTCAAGTGGGGCATATGTTGGACATTTAAGCTTTCGACGCATTCAAGATGTCATGTGAAAATCTGCATCCAATAACTGCAAACTTTATGGACTGTTGCGACACACCTCTTGTTAGGAAACAATACTTTTAATTGGCCTGAGAGTGGACATGATCTATTGTGAAAGTAAGTCTGCCCAGTAAAAGCACACTATTCTGTGACATGTGACAAATAACATTATTTAGAGGCAAGTATTTGTTTTTATGAAAGAAAAGCATTTTAATGCTAAATCAGTTTGGCAAAGTGGGAAAGTATGATCGGGTAATGTGGGACATTGATTTATACTGCATTTTTAATATTTAATCACAATAAAACAATGTTTCAAATGTAGCTAGAGACTCAAATCAATTTAATAACATACTGTCAGAATAAATAGTATTACTATTAATAAATAATATCACAACATTATACTGCAGTTCATTATTTAATAAACCTTAAATGATTCTGATCACTATGGGTGTGTGCCCTGCGATAGATTGGCACCCTGTCTAGGGTGTACCCTGCCTCATGCCCTGGGTCTTCTGAGATAGGCTCCAGGTACCCGCGACCCTGAATACATGATGAAGCGGTATAGAGGATGAGTAAATGAGTGATTTAGTAATTCTGATCACATACTGTAATTACTAGGTAATAAATGTGATTTAAATTAGATATTGGCAAAATATGCTTAAAGTTTATAGTACAGTATCTTCAGTTTATTCTGTGCAGGGTAGGACTGGGGTCTATCCAAGGGCACTTAGGGCATAAACATGCACACATGCACAGAAATGCCAAACAGCCTAAGCTGCATGTGCTTGGACACCTCAAAACTGTTCCCCGCTCATATTCCTCTGGGACATAAGGGTAAACCATATAAACACGTTGTTTGAGGTCTCGGGAGAATAGAGTAAATTGACCGATAGCGCCATCTGCTGTTTTGGAAGAGGACGTTGCTCCATTGCATTTGTGAGAAAATACGTTGGGCGCATTTGTGAGAAAGTCGATTTTTTCTTTGCAAAGCAGATTGTGTTTGTTTGCAAAACGCTGAATTTGTGAGAAAGTCGATTTTTTTCTTTGCAAAGCAGATTGTGTCTGTTTGTTTGTTAAATTTTGGCACATAAATAACTCCATAGAACCAGAGTACCCAGATTTCCATGCATGCAGACCTGAAGCAAGAATCAAACCCTCAACCCTGGAAATCTGAGACCATTTACTTAAAAAAAGATTTAAATAGATGTTGAAGTCTGATATAACAATGATTAGTATTCGTTTAGAAATCACCAACCCATGATTAATGGTTATTCTCCTTTTAAATGTGACATGATGGTTCATTTGCAATGAAAAATACCATTTTGAAAATTTACAACATACAGTGGAACCTCTGGTTACGAGCATAATTCGTTCCGGAAGCGGGCTCGTATTCCAAAACTCATAAACCAAATTTTATTTTCCCATAGGAAATAATGGGAAACGTTCTACAGCCCCAAAAAATAAATACATAAAAATAAATAACCCAAAATATAAAGTAAAAACCGGAGATCACTGGTTCAAACCCCGGGTGATGCTGTTTTCCTCTCACAGCCGGAGGCACAGAGAGAGCTGATTGGCCGAGCTCTCTC
>JAQQZT010000037.1:15439048-15453874 GCA_030068275.1 Clarias platycephalus | reverse complement strand
CCACAACTACTTTATGTAGGAATAAACAGACAATTTTTCCTTTACCTTGTTTGAAAGTCAAATTTTATCCCTTCTTTGACCAGACCCACATGGTTTGTATATTGGTGATTCCACATTAGAGTCATAGCCATCTGAATTCAGATGAACACCATGACCCATAGTAGTAGTAGTACTAGTTAATTTTACTAATAAGTAGCCTGTTAAATCCAATTTTATCATCTTAAAATAATAATTTAAAAAAAGATTATTGCTGCATATAGCATTTACGCAATGATATGTGTATTTAACTAAAATAAATAAAGTTTGTAATGTAGTTAATTCTAGTGAATAAATCTTTCATAAACATACATACCATTATTTTAACTTAGAGATTTTACTTGTTTGTAAATTCTGCCCTTAAATTATACATATTAATACATTAATATATTTTTTTTCAGTGGGATAAAATGATGGCTTAAATTTCTGCTCGGAGCTATTTTAGCAAATTTAAGTAGGATTGGGGAGGCAACACGTCTGACCCCTGTCTGCCTGTCTGTTTTTCTCTCTCTCTCTCTCTCTCTCTCTTCCCTGGGAAAACACCTCACATGTTGTACTACTGTACTGTATATAAAACTTTGAAACCTGCAAGCTTCCTTGAACCGAAATATGTTTTTCTTTTGGACATGACTCATTTACAAAGAAGTAAGAGAATTTTAAACTCCTGATAAAAATTACATTTAAATGTTGAACCTCAACTCCACTGAAAGACACCAAAACAGTAAATGACAATTTTTTATTTTATTTTATTTCATTTAATTTAGTATATAATAAATTACATACAAGTATTAATTATGAACATATTATTACAAGGATATGTCTCAGGCATCACTCTGATGATCAGTCGTATCAGTGATTGTCCCATCACCTGAGGTAAAACTTACTGCATTGAAACACAAGCCTCGTTGTCATCTCTTTACTTGGCATTGTATTTGGCATGAAACTGCTACTTCAAAATGGCCCACCCATTCCCGCCCAGGCCTGAAAGTGGAAAACTACTCTGACATATTAGCAACTGTTATGAAGGCTGTTTTGCACTATTTTCACAAAAGACATTACTGTTGGGGAGAGGAGAGAACAACACTGTTATGTCTGCTCAATATTAAAAGCTAGTATTGTTATTTTCTCATATTTTTAGGCCTTTCAAACGTTTATTAAATATTTTCTCTGCTTTAACATGTGGCAGCATGGGTGTATCACAGGCCTTTTGACAGATTATAAACTAAATTTATTATCATTAAATTTGTTTTGTCATCATTGATGTGCAATTGTGTTTAATTAGCCAGGTCTAGCAGCATAATCATGCTGACTGTTATATTTACCCTCTTTGCTGACTGTTTTATTTACCCTCATTACTGCTTACACAGTATGAACTCCTTGAATGCTGAATGCAAGAGAGCCTAGAGATATTTGAATAATAACTTTTCCAGGTGAAAAATACATATTTATGATTTCTTAAAAGATAGAGGTCAAAGTACACCATATGGCCAAAGGGTTGTGGACACCTGAGCGTCATCCTGTATTGAACCCCCCACTTCAGATTTATTTCCCTCTTGTTTCATAATAGTGTTCACTACTCTGGAAAGTCTTTTGGAGCAAGGCCGTCGGGAATTTTCCGTTCAGCCACAAGAATATTAGTGAGGTTGGACACTGATGTCAGGTGAGAAGGTCTGGGGTACAGGCCACACAAGTTCTTCTACTCCAAAGTAGGCTAACCATGTCATTATTTACCTCTGGGGTTTTTTTTTGTGTGTTTTGTTTTACATTATCTCTGCCAGTCTTACACCATGGGGTAAAAAAGTAAAATAAAAATAAAAAAATATTTAAAATGCTTATTCAGTTTGTCCCTGAGGGAAACAATTAATGGCTCTATATAGAACCCTAAAATGAATTTTTAATTTGCCTTTAGAAAATTGTCTTAGAGGCCTTGAGTATAGATTTCCTCTATGGGTCTCTCATCATTTTATCCTCACATACTGTCTCAGAATTTTTACCTTATTACTATATTATGGCTGGTCTTGGAAGGCCTATACCAGGGACTTAGGGAACGTATAGAAATATGGAATATTTGTATGGAATAAATGTGTCTTTATTTTTGTTGTAAGGCAGTGTTCCAGTGTCTGTCTACTGGAGCTATGAATAGTGTGATTCTTATTCTTTCCATGTTAATGAACTTAAAGCCAGAGCATCACAGGAAATGAAAACCTGCTTGGGCAACTCCTTTGTTGCATCACATAAGATTCAGTTAAAAAGCCTAGAGTTTCCTATAAAAAGCCTAGTACACATGGCAGACTTACCTCAAATAGTGAAGGCTATACAGCAGGGGCAGGACTTTCACTTACAAAGTCTTACAGATATGAAACAGCCTAATTAGTTTTTTGGATTTAAACAGTATCCGTGTTCAGTCTTTTGATATTTTTAAGCTTCAAGGACCAAATCTGCATTTTCATGGGCATAGAGTAACACACACATACACACACACACACACACACACACACACACACACACACACACACACACACACACAAACAAAGAACACACACACACACACACACACACACACACAATTATGCCAGACTGCCCTCTTGTATTTGTTTCCTTCCTTTTAGTTATGCAGCTAGTTTCCCTGGTTACTGAATATGCATTAATTTTCAAAATTATTACAATTCATTTATTATGTGACAGTGTGCATACCTAAGTATTGAGTTTCTTTTTCATTTCCCCCTATATGGACAGTCTTGAAAGGTTGATAACATTAACAAAACTGACACCATGATAAAGCTATAATGAATTCTGAAATGACATTGACGCTTTTCATAAGTCGCTCAGAAGCTCACAAGCTTATGGTTACACAAATGCAAATTTCCTTTTAAGTCTGTTTTCTCTCAAAAGCTCTTCCTCTTATTGTTGCAGGGAGGTTTTTCCTGCCCCTGGTTGCTCAATAAAGCTACATTTACACAGTTGAGAATAGTTGAGAGTGCTACGAGATATGCTGATATAAATGACAATAAGTGGAATGAAACCTACTCATAATCAATTTGCCTACTGTTTGCCAACAATTTTATTACATTTTCCTACCAATAGGGGGTGCTGCACACATCGACACACACACACACACACACACACATACACACACAAGAAGTATGATCAATCACATTCTAACAAGTGTCAGTATGACCATTTCTGTTTACCATTTTAAACATTCAAAAGATTTGATCACACAAATGTTAATGGTAAAACCATCAAAGGCAGGGAATGATTCAACTATAATAAAATAAAAATGGTGTTCATATTTTCAATAAGAATTAGGGTCATCTAAGCTTTCTCAAAAAACTCAGATATAATATAACACTTTGTACTACTATAGTACCACAATTTGATCAGTGCATTCATAAACTATGTAAAATTTCCTAAGTATACCCAACTGACTATTTTTATTGGACCAGTTACCTAGTCGTCGTTAATGGTGTATTTTCTACCACAAATTGCTTATCGTATGCATAAACCACAGGGATGCTGCCAGCCAATGCCACGTCCTCATCCCCTATTGTATTATGTGCCTACTATGTTTCATAACTATAGAAACTCCAAATCAGTTCTAGATATCTGTGTTTAAGCAATAAAGCAACTGTTTTGAAGGAATATCTCAAAATATTGGCTAGAAAATTGTCTAAAAGAAATTATAGAAAGGGTCTTGGATATTCTTTATTATATAATAACCGTTATATGTGTAAACAATGGAATATTTAATAAAAACATCCACAAGTCCACTTATTGAACTCAACTTCTCTGTCACAGGCCGAAGCTACAGTAGGCTGGGTGCCCAAGAGACTTTATTTAGCATCAGCCAGGCAGACTTAGATTATATTTTATACAAATATTTTATTTTTTTAAAAGGTGGTCCTTGTGAAATAATAATTTTTTTCTGTATTTTGTTATCTTCTCTGGTAAACCTTTTGTTTTCCACAGTAAGCAAAAGTATAATATTACACTTATTTTTGTGGCTAATTACAGGCAAGTTCTTATACTCATCTCTGGCAATTAGTTCATATCAGTCATGCAAGTTTTTCGTTAAAATGTTGCATAATTCTGGTGTATTCAACAAGATGAATATGAACTGGTTCAGTGGGGACATTAGGTGAGTTTAAGGGATTAAACATTGCACACAAACATTGCATGCAAAGCTGGGAGACTTGGCTATTATACAGTATATAATCTATAGATAAGTGAACTTAGCACACCCTCTCAGTTTACAGTAGTTCAGTTGTTTCACTGAACTAAATAATATGACATCTCTCTCTCTCATGCTTGTGTGTGTGTGTGATAATACAAAGTGATAATACAATGGTAGCCATGTGTTCTAGTTCTCCATGTGCACATAAACAGGTGTTTTCACAAATTCTTGCCTATCTGGCTGAAGAGTTGTGTTACTTAGAATAAGTTGATTTAGTCAATAGATGGAACAAATATGTGGCAGGATTTTAACTTTCTGTAGAGAGGATGTCCATGTCTGCACAAAAATGGATAAAACCATGAAATTCTCAAGTGAATTGCAAACTGTACACGGAGTACTGCAGACATGTTTTTCACTCTATGCCCAGCCTTATTCAACAGGTATTGAAGAATGAAGGACCTCATACTAAATATTGATTGTTGTAGAGCAATTTTACTGCAGAAAATAACAAATTATTGCTATTATCTTGATTGTCGTTTTTTTGTTTAAAGAATGTCGTTCTTTGAATTTCACTTCTGTTTCACCACTTTTGGCCATCACTATATGAATTTATTACAAAAAGTAGTTATAACCTCTTCAACCTAAGATGCTGCGCTTTATATAAAAGATAGATAGATAGAGAGAGAGAGAGAGAGAGAGAGAGAGAGAAGAGCCCCAGGCATATTCCTCCAAGCCCCTGATCTTTTCATTAGCTAGGGACGGCCGGGACTGGTTAAACAAAGACTATATGGAATTGTGTGAGTGAGTGTGTGTGTGTGTGTGTGTGTGTGTGTGTGTGTTTAGATACTTTATTTCACCTTATTATCCTTTTTTTTTTTTTTTTAAGATTTTGAGATCCTGATCTAACATTCCTCCTTACATGCTTTAATGATTCTCATAAAACCTGTTAAATTTTATGCTTTTTTTCTGACTTCAGCAGCTAATACACAAAAAAGTAGAGTAGAGTAAAGACAATACAATGTGCATGTGGTGGCCAATTCATGTGTGAAAATGATTCAACGTGCTTTCAAAACAACTCTAACCATATTTGCGCATGATGAACATTTGCAATGTTGACCTATAATATTCCCAGACCACCATGGAAGAAAAAAATCCATAGATAGGATATTCTAGTCATTTGGTACATTCAGGTCTTCAGCGGACTTCAATTTTTTGCAACATATTGTTGCTGAGCCTTGGTCTGGCCATGTGAAGCAACCCCAGATTATAACACTTCCTCCTGGGGCTTGTACAGTGAACACTATGCATGATGGATGCATTGCTTCATGTGCTTCGATTCTTACCCTGATGGACCCATCGCTCTGGAAGAGGTGTTCAACAGTTCGTACCCTGTTCCAACAACAGTATGTCAATGTTTCTCTGGCAACGTCATGGATGTTGTAACACCAAAGGAACCAGGTTATTTTGAAAGTTAGAATTACTTTGATACAATGACATTGGACCAACAAAGACTTCCAAATACCACCAATGCTTTTTTTCCCCTTTTTTTTTTTTTTGTTCTAAAAGTTCTCAGGGTAAGCTATGGTTGTTTCCCTGACCAGAATTCGAACCTGGGCAAGGCCCATCATCAACCTACTGATGATGCTAGTAAATTAATATATAGTGCTTTGTCAAACAAACTAATGTTAGTGTTGTTCTAGTGTGGTTTCCTGCAACAGAATCACTATATTGTATGATGTAAATGTCTTTTTGTTCCAATCCTGCTTAAAGTCCACATTGATGTGACAATGTACCACAGGCCGAAACTGGCTAAGCTGGTCAATCTGGTAAACCAGTTTTACCAGACTTGTACATTTTGAGATCCTTTTTACTTGACTAAATTGAATTTTTTACATTGTCTAATTTGCTTGCTATTATGATAGTTTTTGTTTTTTGGTACTAGCTTTGACCTGCAGGATTTTTCAGCATATTGGTCGGGACAATGTGTACGGCGGTATCTGTCTTCGAAACGCATGTCTGTGTTTGGGAGATAAAACAAAAGGTTAGATTTGACCCTTGTGGCTTTCCACAGTCGCAGGTCCGCTTTGGTAAAATGCGTCCTATAATTTGTTGCATTTGGACAAATATGAATGTGTAATATTTGAGCATTCCTATAAAACAGTGGAACTGGAACGGTTTGATACCATTGAATAACTTTATTATAATTTTTTTTTTTTTTGTCTGATGGCGAGCCGGCAGCCTGTGTCTAAGCCCCGCCTCTCATCCAAGCGCAATATATATAGATATATATATATTCAAATAGACACACGTGTTATGTCGCTCTTACAGACTTGATTGACTATGGGCTAAAACACCTCCAGGATAGAGGGGAGAAAAAGAGACAGGCGATTGATACGAATATACCAAGGGAACATCGCTGCTGTTTATTTTAAGCTGTTTCAACAGTGGCTTCCTAAAGTTCTGAGCGACAACCTCCATCAGGTAGCACTATTCTTCCGCTTTCTCTTGTTGTTAATTACTTGTTTATATCGCTGTAAGTACAGTATGTAGCATAAATTTGGGGGCATTTATTTTTCCGCATCGCGTCACGTAAGGAAGTGAATTATAGCCTATTGTATGAGCGAGTGTTCCCGTGCCGATAAAATGTAGGCTAAAGGGCACGGGGAGGGCACAGTTACTCATTGTGTTTCTTCCTGGGTTTTACAGTGCCTCTGTCAATCCTAAACTGACATTAGATTACACATTATCTAAAGCGTGTTATTAAGAGGCACGTAGATGTATTCCAGGTCAATCGTATGATAAGCGCTTCCCTCTAACTAAGGGGGAAAAGTTTAGTGAAGCTTTTGTGAATACATGTTGTTTATGAGGCTGGTGGAATTCAATTCTTGAACGAACTGTGCACCGACATGCGAATGTGTCACATTAGATAACAAGTAAGCTATATAATTATCATGATGCCATTTAAACGTTCTGGCAGCTAGTTTAGTCCTGTCTGACTAAAGAACAGTGCTTATTGGTAATATCACAGGTGATAATAGAAATGCGTCATTAAAACGGCTATTTGCCCTTCCTTAAATCTGTTAACCACTAGTCGTCTGAATAAATGTATAAATTTTACTATAAGCTGTTATTAAGAGCTGTATCTATATTTTAATATAAGTTTGATGTTATTAGAAGCTGTGTTGTTATTATACAGTAGCTTATACCAAAGCCCTGCTGAATTCTCAGCCATTGATGATTAAGGGCCAACGACTGTTGTGGTTTCTGTGTGACAAGATTTCTTCTTCTTTAATAAAAAAAAAAAAAAAAAAAAAATCCTATTACCTAGGGTGCGGAAGATTGCTGAGAAAAATCCTGTTTACAGCTATTATAACAAGTTATAATATGCACCAACATGCCTGGAGGACATTATTATAATACAATACTCAGCTAAAAAATGTCACCACGTAGATTTGAATAAGCAAATATGTATGAGCCTTCCATTCGATAAATACTGCAGTGATTAATATGTTTCTGTTGGCAAGAAGCTGATGTAGTGAGTAGCTTCTCAGATCTGTTTTACTTACAGTCTTGGGCACATACAAAAAGGCCATAAGTAAACATGCCATTAAAAAGTTTTCTACATGAAATAAACTTAAACTTAAAAAGAGCATCAAACATAAAGAGCACCAAAGAGTAATAAAATAAACAGTCAATATTTGGTGTGAAAACTCTTTGCTTGACAATATTAAGTAGTGTTAGATACAGATCTATGCAGTTTTATAAGTAAAATAGCTGTTTTACTGAACGTGCTAGAGAAAATGCTGGACTTCTATTAACTTTGTCATACTGACCTCTTTTTCTTTTCATACATAACCTAGGAGCATACATGATAACATCAACAGTTGATGGAATAATTCAATTCGAGTTTTAAACTGTTGATCTGTGTGTATACATTTTTGGGCCCTACACATACACACACACACACACACACACACACACACACACACACACACACACACACACACACATATATATATAAAATCACTATGTATCATATTATCATATGCACTATATATATAGAGAAAAAATATATAGAAAAGAAAAGTATATTTTAAAAAAAGAACTTGATTTTATGATTTTATGCAAATGGCTGCAATATAACCAAGAGTGAAAAAATTAAGGGGGTCTGAATACTTTTCATACCCACTGTATATGCATACAGTATGTATATATGCTGCAACATACAACAAACAGTATGACTCTTAACATATGAAGTTTTTTCTGTTGAAGAAACATTTCAAGAATGATTTTGAGTGTCCTGACAAAGGCTATGAATACTTATGTATATGTATTTTTAAATTTTAGTTATTTATTTATTTTTTATATAAATTTGAAGATTTCAAACAAATTTCTTTCACATTGTCATTATGGGGGTATTGTTTGTAGAATTTTGAGGAAAAATAATTAATTTAATGCATTTTGAAATAAGGCTGTAACATTATTTACAGCGTTTGAATACTTTCCGGATGCACTGTGTATATATACAGAGCAGCCGCCAAGGTGTCCTTGTCTACAAGCTAGTGTGTGTGTCCATGTGTCTATGTGTGTGCGCACGTGCTTGGTTGAGTGAGAGTCTCTATCGGTAAACTGGTGTGTGCATGGTGTGTGCAGACCCCCTTATATATATACAATATACAGTATACCACATATACAGTACACATACACATGCACTACCAGTCAAATGTTTGGACACACCTTCTAAAATCCATGCTTTTTCTACATTGTAAAACAAAGTTAAAGGCATCCAATCCGATCTTTGAGATTGGTAACTCTAAATGAAATTCTCCTCTGCAGGAGAGGTTAGTTTTAGTCTTGCTTTCTTGTGATGGTCCTACTTAATTACTTAATGCCATTTATTTAATCGTTTAGAAAAAAATCCAATATTGTTCTAGAATATAGACAATCAAAAGGTGTGACTGAACTTTTAACTAGTACTACAGTTATTTAAACAATTATCTTGTTTAGGTTGTTGTTGCTGTTTTTGTTGCTGTTATGTGTGCAGGAAAAGACTTGATTACATTTTATATCTGCATCATATTTCTGGTAAATGATTGCCATTTCTTTATTGAAAATGTGTTGTGTATGTGAAGTGTGAAAGTATACCAAACCTAATACTGTAGCATCAAACTAAGGGATATACAATTTTCTTTACGGTCAGCAAATGGAGAGGATTGAGTAGGACCACCATTTGTCAACACTGTATGTCATACTGAGAGAAGCTTTTTTTATAGAGTGGGTGATTTCAGAGAGGTGGAAAAATAGGAAAATAGTCTGGTGATTATAAATAAGTGAATAGTTATGTTTAATAGAGTTCTCCTGATGCTGCTGGTAAGAGATTGCCAGTAGAATGTCCATACTGTAAATTAACTGTTTTGTTTCACAATTTGCAGACAATTTACAGTACATGCGAACTTGGTATACTGTAATTAAGTGTTAAAATACTGTGTAGCTGTAAGTCATGGAAATTGTCTAGACCCACATTTGTCAGCTATTTGTATATATCAGTGGCATAACAGAGATTATTACACATTGTCAAGGTTATGTGAAGTCTATGAGTACAAAGTATTTTTTAAAACAGAAATCCATTAAGACATAATATACATTTGACCGTGAATTAATTATTAACAAATTGTAGTAAGTGCTAAAGTTCAGAAAATCAGGCATTCATTTGACCTACAAAAGTTGTTTAATGAGTTGGACACAGTGACCTCTGTCTTCATGATTATCTCTGTAATCTATATTATTAAATTATAACAATATAAAAGCAAAGGTTATGTTCCTGTGTGTTTTACAGGACTATAACAAATGTAATACACCTCAAACTTTTATTTGTCATCTCTAGCCATGCACTTACAGTATGTTAACATGTTTAGATCAGAGCCTAAAGTAAAGGCTGTTACTCCAACACATGCTGCTGAAGCAGTGTTTGGTTTTCTTTTTCTGCCAATTTGTATTATTGAACAGAATCTTTATATAAAGCAGCATATGTTGAAAGTATTTAAATTATAGAAGATAAAATGATCTCATAATGTTTTTTTAATCTTTTAAAGCTGTACATAGGAGCTCTGTAGGGACCTGCTTATAAAGACAAAAAGTATTTTGATGCCTAATTTGCATCACTCACTGAAATCTTTAAACAACTCTCAAGTTAATATTAACCTTGAGGAGTTTTAGCATTGGCTTATTTTTTTTTTCTCATGTAACTCGACTGATAAAAGGCTTCACTCTTCACCTAAACAGCATGAAATGATTGCAACCTGATATAGTTCAGTCACTGGGGCTTTCTTTTTCTAAACGAGTTTTAATGTATATGCTTGTGTAGCTGTAACCATGGAGAAACCTAACATTTTACCTTCTTTCAGTGATATGGAGATGAATTATGATCCCGAGCTGCAGGTAAAATTGTCTTGTCCAGAATCAAGAACACCTAATACAAGTGGGAAAACTCAAGACAGAGGACAGTGGTCAAATAAAGTTGAATTTCTTCTGGCTGTTGCTGGGCAAATCATCGGTCTAGGGAATGTGTGGAGGTTCCCATACCTGTGCTACAAAAATGGAGGAGGTAAGGGCATGAAATCACCAGTTCATTTCGTAATATTCTGATCAATGAAAAACAAGGAAGTAGTTCTTTATTATTTCATGTATTATATAAAGTGAATAATACATAGCTGAAATACATCACATGATGTTTTTAAAATGAATAAATGAATTAGTTTTTTTCAATTTTAACAACAGCTGCACTACTGAACTGCTATTCTCAGCACTGAAAATGGGCACTTTATTTGATCTACGAATTTGCCTAAAATTACAGTCAGGCTTTTGTTTCTATTACCAGCTGACACTGTTGGGCTCTTGGGCAAGGTTCTCAACTGCTCAGATGTATAATAAATGTAAGTCCCATCTGGATAAAGGCATCTGCCAAATTGCATAACTTTCAATGTAAATGGAATCTAATAAAATAATCTTAGACCAAGAGTATGAAACCCATTTTAGGTAACAGGCTAGATTACACATAGTTCAGTTTCGGGAGATCTGACGAACATACAAACAAATAAATTAAAAATAATCGTAATTTTGAAGTGGGGGTCTTTAGTTATTTAAAAACAAAAAGAAAATTACATTGTTTGCTTAAATTCTTTTGGAAAGAGATTTTAACACAGATTCAAAATTTAGTAGGCTAAATCACACATCATCCTTTAGGTCCAGCTCTGTAATGAAATGTCTCAACATTTTAAAATGACATCATTTAAATCTGATGTCACACACATTTGGCCTGTTTTTTTCCCAGTTAGGTAACCTGTAAATTCCCACTTGCCAGCCAACTCCCATACCATAGAACAGCTTATTTTAAGTTAACCACATAGTTCTGAAATGCTCCTTATACCTCATCATCACATGATATCGAAGATAGCCATGATTGACTAATGTCACTGTGGTTAACAGAGTAGAACACACACCCAAATTTCCTCCCTCGGGCTTATGTCCACACATTTCTGTAGTGATTCAACTCTCCTGATGATGTCAAGGTTTTGTGTTCTATAGTGAAATGAAACAAGGTGCTACTGTACATAAAATAACATATACCTATGCAAGACTACACTTAACTAAAATTCACTAAAACACAGGACTACATAAAGTGCACGTGTGCAAACAGTGCAAGACAGTACAATCACTACGAAAACAAAACAATAGGGCATAGATAAGGACATTTCGGTGCCAACCAGTACACAGTTCAAAAGTGAATAAGTGCAAGAAGATATTGCAATATAATGCTGGCAGCTATGTCACATATAGTGAAATGTAAACATAGACATGTATTGTATATAGTGCAGGTGATCTCTACTAGTTCAAGGTAGAAATGTGCACAGATTATTAAAGTGTGTGTGTGTGTGTGTGTGTGTGTGTGTGTGTGTGTGTGTGCGTGTGTGTGTGCGTGCGTGTGTGTGTGTGTGCACGTCAATCCAGTCTGTGGGTATTAAGACTTCGGGTGGCATGTGGAAAGAAACTGTTACACAGTCTACAGTAGTTGCTAGCACCCAAATGCTTTGGTATCTTTTTCCAGATCGCAGAAGGGTGAAAAGTGTATGTGAGGGGAGTGTGGTAATGCTAGTTACTTTGCGGATGCAGAGTGTGGTATGAATGTCTGTTTTGGAGGGGAGAGAGACCCAGATGTTCTTCTCAGCTGTCCTGACTATGCTGCGATATCTATGTCCCAAACCAGTTAGATTTCATCATACTTAGAAAGCAGAGTCACTACTGAGGGTTTTTGGCTATGGCACTGGTGTTGATGGACTAGATGATGTTCTCTCTCATGTAAACTTCAAGGGATTTAGTGCTCTTGATGATCTCCTCAGAGGAGGTGTTGCTGTTCAGCAGAGAGTGGTTCCTCCTCTTTTGAAATCAGTATCCACCCCTTTTGTTTTATTCACATTCAGAGGCAGCTTTTTGTTTCTGCACCAGTCCAATAATCGCTGCACCTCCTCACTGTATCATGACCTGTTCTTGCTAATGAGAGCCACCATGATTGTGTACTTTATGATGTGATTGGAGGCAGCAGAGTCAGCAGAGTGAACAGCAGTGAACTGAACATGGCTCTCGACTAGAGACGATAGTGATGGTAGTCACTGGCCCTGGAGCATCTTGGCAAAATGGCACTGTTCAAAGACATGTTGCCTATATCAATGAGAGCATTCCCAAGCTGTCTGCACATCATCATGTTTTCTGGTCCAGCAGCCTTCCGTGGGTTTACTCTGGGTAGGTTTTTCCTCACATGGTGAGACATAGTACTCGGTCGTTGAGGGCAGGGATGGTCTTCCTCTCTATAACTCCATTCTGGGGTTCAAACCGCACTTCGAAGTTGTTCAGAGCATCTGGAAGGGACGCATCACTGTCACAGACAAGAGAAGTTGGCATGTAATTGGTGATCCCCTGGATGCCCTGCCACATATACCATTATATACAAGTTGTACATCATATTTAAAATAATAACCCTTTATCTTGATTTTAGTTATGATAAGCACTGTAAAATGCCTTTTTGTATGAAATGTGCTTCATGAATAAGCTTGCCTTCATAAATTTGTCACTTTATTTTTCAGGAGTGTTTTTCATTCCCTATTTGACTTTCCTGTTTGCCTGTGGCATTCCACTGTTTCTCATGGAGATATCATTGGGTCAGTACACTAGTCAGGGTTGCATTACCTGCTGGAGGAAAATCTGCCCTTTGTTCGAAGGTGAGCACCTATGTGTTTTTAATGGCCCTTTGATTTTTCAGTACTTCAGATTTTTCAAAGGATTAGGCATTTAGATGGATTAATTGCCATTTACCTTAAGGCCCTAAATAAAGGAAATCTGTAGATGGAGATAATTTTTTTTTTTTTTTTTAATGGGTTTGGTGTAGGTATTATGGTATAGCAGTGGTCAAAGACTGCATTGTAAGCATTATATTGTAAATTAAATAAATATATTTTTATTTATCAAAGATGTAGTATGAGTATCCTTTACGTGTATACTGTATATATATATTTTTTTTTAATCAACTTGAAAACTAAAACATTTTTGGGTTTTAAGTTTATTGATTACTCTGTCACTCCTTATTTCTCAACAAACAATTCATAAATACCTACAGTGAATAAAACTCATTGCCAATTTTAGCAACTACCTTTAACAAATAAATCATCAAATCTTATCTGCTAAGGACCGGGTTTTCAGGTTTTCATTCAAACTACGGTATGCAGGAGTGACACTTGACTGTTCTCGCTGGTCTTTGTGTTCAGTTAACAAGCAGATGTGGATTTGATTTTTTTAGAATGATAGCCTGCAGCCACGATGTAGATAAGAGTTAAGGTTCTTTGTATAAGTGGAAAGTATAGTTGCACAGTGACTCAATGTAATGTTATTGCTGTGCACAGTGTATCATCACTTCTGTAATCAGTTCATCAGGACCACCATAGAACCAACAGTGTGCAGATATTTGGGGTGAGGACTATTCCTAGAACAGCAGTGTTACTGAACTGCTAATCCTTGGTTGTGGCATTGGAATGAGTGCATGAAGCACAGCATCATGCTCATGTTGTTGTAATTGCTCTTTGTCACTCCTTGGAAACAGTCCAACCAAAAAATATCCAGCTAATAGTAGACAAAGGGCAAGAGGACATTTAACACACTGCACATGGAAACTCTAGGAGCAATAAAGTTAGTAGCTACAAAGAGGCAGAGGAAATACAGAGGTTATAAATCCCAACAACACTGCTGCACGTGTCAGTGCTGTACTGACGATAGTCTGCCAATGAAATTACATAAGGTCAATGTCCTTTGATTGAGCAGGGCAAATTGTGAATAACAATGAAAACTGGTATATTAAAATGTTATATGAACATATAACTGTCTACAATGAATAGGGTATTTGGTTTATTATAAGCAAGTTTGTAAAATTATGCATTTAAAACTTCACAAAGGTATATTTAATTTGTCTATTGTAAAGAACAAGGAGTTAATAGATACAGTGGTGTGAAAAACTATTTGCCCCCCCTCCTGATTTCTTATTCTTTTGCATGTTTGTCACACAAAATGTTTCT
>JAQQZT010000037.1:15416496-15431363 GCA_030068275.1 Clarias platycephalus | reverse complement strand
GTGTGTGTGTGTGTGTGTGTGTGTGTGTGTGTGTGTGTGTGTGTGTGTGTGTGTGTGTGTGTGTGTATGTGTGTGTTAATGCAAGAGGTGTGCCTGCATCTTTGCACAAAGTTTGCTGATGTTGGGTGCATATGCTAACAATTGGCTCTGTAATTATTATGTTACAATACACTGACATTTTATAATATTTATTTTTATTTCATTTAAAATTTTATTTACATGTAGGATTATTTTCATTTCTGCCATTACACTGGTACAAAAAAAGGTTCCAAGTTTCAAGTTTTTTGGGACCCCTTAATAATTTATTGACCCTTTGAAGAACCCTTAAAGAATCCTTTTCACAGTTTTTTCCCCATATTTTTTCTTTAGGGTACATTTGTCTTCTCTCTGATCAAATTCACTCCTCTGAAGTTTAACAACGTTATTGAATACCCCTGGTGGGGCTATGCCCTTGGCTGGTGGTTCACACTCTCTTCAACGCTGTTGGTTCCTCTATGGATGATCTACGTGCTGCTCACTTCTAGTGGCTCACTGAGACAGGTATGTACCAATCCAGACAGATTGCTGCAGTATTTACCTGTGAAGGTGTTTTTTTTTACCTCCAGAAACTACCATTATATACCCCAGACTTTGGAGTTAAAATTCCCTCTGTTCCTTTCATTCCCTTGTTTTAAACAACCTGTTTCATTTTCTGTAGCCTTTAAATGCAAATTACCTGCTGCTCTTGGCACAACATTTTGCCTAGCCAATCAGAATGCAGAAAACATGACTTCAGTAAAATGGGTTCATTGCCATATCAACTTCATGTAAATCTTCAAGAAAAAAATAATAACAAAACAAGCTTTGCATTATACGATCAGCTACAGGAAACTAAATGAAATGTTATGGCACTGTATGCTATCCAACTGTTGCAACAACGATTTGGGTTCTTAAATGTATATCTATGTCTATATACTCCCACAGCAATATACAGTAAGAAAAATATATAGGTTGAAGTCATTTAATAGTAACCAACGTTGCTTTGATGACAGCTTTGCACACCTTTGGCATTCCGTTAACCAGTTTTTTTGAGGTCACCTGGATTTTCCAGCAGTCCAAGGACTTGGAAATACACTGCTTATCCTTTTCAGAAGTTTCATCTTCAAATGGAGGTCTACAGATACTTCTCTTTACCTCATGGCCTAATTTTCACTCAGACATACTCTACCTGTTGCGAGACCTTATATAGACAGATGTGTACCTTTCCTAATTATGCCCAATGAATTCAATTCGGCAAAGGTGGCCTAAAGTAAAGTTTTAGAAGCATCTCAAGTTTGATCAATAGGAGCTCGCTAGAGCTCAAATCACATTAATATTTATGTAAATATTTCAGTCTTTATTTTAAATAAATTATCAAAACACCTGTTTTTACTTTGTCGATGTGGAGTATTGAAGAAAAAAAAAGATTTCAATATATTTTAAGATGAGTGTGAAATGTAACAAAATGTGAAAAACTTCCAGGGTCTGAAAAGTTTGGCTGCCAGTATCATTCAAAAGCTGTCATCAAGGTAAACAGTTACTTTAAAAACATAGAAAATAGTAAAAAATTAAGCAAAACCCTTGAATGAGTAGATGCATCCAAGCTTTTGACCAGTACTGTACTGGCCAAATGTTATGGAGGGGGTTTTCATCACCAGGGAATGAATTCTTCTTGATTTAGTCACACCAATGGTACTGTCATCTCTCTGATGGGTTTGTAGAAAGTTACCAGCAACAGATTCCAAATGCAAATGCCAAAATTGCACTATAGACCTTTTATAAGTTTATTTCTATGTGAATAAATATTGAATAACACATAACTGCCCATGAGGCAGCTGACCAGCCACATGTCCAATTTCTCCAGGTCCTATTTTTTTTGAGAACCCACAAGTGAAAGTACTGTATTTCATCACCTTTACCATGATTTACGTATCTTTAAATATTCTCAAATCAAATCTGAAAAATCTTACTTTCTGGATTTAATTTCAAATCCAATATACTGTAAGAGACAGTAATTTTGTCTATGTATATATTATCCTGCCTCTGTGTATACGTTTTTTTGACCTACTGTAATATTTGACTTTTCTTAGAGACTACGTGTTCTTTGCACCCCAGCAAGTGACCTTAGGTAAACACTATGCAACAGTTGAAGCAATGAAGGACTTCTTGCCCTATCGCAACAGCAAGGACATCCCTGAAGCACAAAGGGTGATAGTTAAGTCAACCATGCATGTTTAAAAATGCACTTTTATATTGGCCTTTGGCCTCTCCTCAAATGGACATGCTGTGACGTTGGTGTATATATGCACAATTTAATAGTTTTAACTATCAATCTGTAAAAAAGACACATGAATTTGTGATTGTAAACAAATCATTGCTTGTAAATGTGTAGAGTACAAATTAAAGCAATAAGGGGTGGGTACAGTAGGTGAGTGTGCACTTTATAAGAAGAATATCTCCAGATATTCTTTAAGGACAACATCATTATAAACATATGTGAGGTTTACGGTCTTAAATAATTGTTTTAGAAAAGTGTTTATCATAAAAAGCTTTGTTGTTTTTTTCGCACCAGTCATTAAAAAATGAATGACTAGGCTATTACATTATTAATACAGTAGAGAAACGTGCCTTTCAGACTTGGCTTTCGGGGGCTCTCATGCAAATAAACTACTATTTTATTTGGGATTCTCTGGTCAAAGGTTTTGCTGAATGAGGGCTCAGAAATATTGCACTCACTTGCCACTTCATTAGGTACTGTACACTTACTGCCAGACTTTTCCAGTGCTGTTTACTTATGTTCTTTCAGAAAGAAGAGAGCAATGACACAATCATTCAGGTGCTCATTGACTTTAATAAATCCAATATTTCTTCTTTTATTCAGAAACAGTTCATCTTCAAAAGCCTTTAAAATTTAATAAAAAATAAAAATAAAAAAAACATCCACTACTAGCAAGCTAGCAAAGAAAAGCCTCACATGAAACACAGCTCACTAACTTAAAAACTGCCACATTGTAACTGTAATATCCAAATAATCCTACCGAGATTGTCTACTAATAGTTAATCAATCTTAATCCATGTTTTCATTATTTATTTATTTTTATATCAGGAGCCACATAGCGACATCACAGAAAACAATCTGAGTGTTTAAATTTTACCTCACTCCCTGTGTCCTAAAGACACAGAACATAGATTAGAAAAAGGTTTGTAGGAATGGGAATGTTTGTAATTAATACAATAATGAATAATTTGCATAACAAGAAAGCCTTTTTATCACTGCTGTAATAATTCCTAAGCCATCTTATTCAATACATAGCATTTGTTGCTACTCGTTAGTATATGAGTACTGCTATGTGAACACATTACAATAAGGTTTCTTAGTACTGACTTACACTTTTTTGTTTGCACATTGTCCTGGAATGCATTTACTAAAACAATTATTCTGTATACTCAACAGAATATCAAAGAATGTGTTTGATTGAGCATGTGATCATGTGTGTATGCATGTAAAGAACTTAGTAAGGTTACTTGTTAATATAATTTAGAACATTCTTTTAAAAAATTAACAAATAGTCTGCTTAGCATTGTGATATGATGAGTGATGTGATTTCAATATGTAATTCAACAGTATAAATTTTAAAAGGATTACTGTATATTCACAGATAATTTGTTGTGATGACAAAGTACTCTACACATTTTCAAATAGCTATTTGCGATTACAAATGAAAGTTTCTATAACAGAATTATGCTCTGTAACAGTTTAGACCTCATTAATCACCTACTAGGCGGCACGGTGGCATAGTGGTTAGCACGGTGGCCTCACACCTCCAGGGACGATGAATTGATTCATGCCTTGAGTCTGTGTGCGTGGAGTTTGCATGTTCTCCCCATGCTTGGTGGGGTTCCATCGGGTACTCTGTTTTTCTCCCGCAGTCCAAAAACACGCAGATTAGGTTAATTGTCTGAATTATCTGTAGTGTGTGTGTGTATGCGTGCCATGCAGATTAGGTCAATTGTCTTAATTGTCCATAGTGTGTGTATGTATGTGTGTGCCTGCCCTGCGATGGATTAGCACCATGTCCATGCCCTAAGATTCCTGGGATAGACCCTGTATGCAGGATAAAGTGGTACAGACGATGACTGAGTGAGTAAGTGAGTGAGTAATCACCTACTCAGTGACAGAAAAGCATGTAGCAATATTATTGAGAATTAATGTGCTCTGCCTGGCTTATTTGGTGATTGGTTTCCTACTCCATTTGTTCAGAGAATTTGTCTGATCACATTGCAATAAAACAGAACATCTCCGGTAATAAATTAACCATTCCAGGCAGATTACGCACTGATTTCACAAAAGAATTCCAGCCATGTTTGGCGTTCTTGGTGCATGCTAATCTTTATGTGGAATGTGCTTTTCTCACATAAAGATTCAAATTCACAGGTTGTGTTCCTACATTTTGGGTCATGGTTGGAAAACGTTGACTGTTTATCTAATGTGTGTAAAAGCACAGCTTTTCTTTTTTATTAGATGAATTCAATTAAATGAGTGTGACCAATTTTATCAGTGTAATAATTTAAAATGACTAATACAGTGTATTGCTATGCAAACATTCAAATGTTACTTAATGGGAACTTAAAGCATTGTACAATTTAGCATCTACCGTGTAAACTAAAGGTCCCATACTGTAAAATATGAATTGTACACATTTGTATAAATGGGCGGGATGTAATTTAGGACATCAGGGTATCATCTGCAGGGTATTAAACCATACCCTGCAGATGATAAAACTTCTGAACCTAATTTCACAAAATAACATCAAATGATTTTGGAACTATAGTTTGCACTACACAAAGAGGCGGCGCGAATAGAAATCAGGGGCCCATTTAAAAAATCTCACACTTTTTATATGGTTTGGAATGACACACTAAGAATTTTCTGTATTGGATAGTGTTGGATATTGACAAGTGACCTGGTGTATTGCTTTTATTATAAAACTATGAGCATGGCAGATCTCCCGCTAGGGTTTCTGGGTCTCTTGAAAACCTAATATACTGACCCACCCCCATTTATAGCATCCCTATAACACTGTAATTGATATTAATGATAAACAAATATCAGGAATACATGATAATTGATTAGGTATTTCTAAAATCCTAAAAGAGCAAAATATGCCTCAATTCATCATTAGTTTTCCATCTTACTTTTGCTTGCCTCTCTGGTTTGGTGGCTAGGCTTGGTTTTTGGTTGTATTGTGTGATTGACTGGAGATGCTAAACTTGCACAGCACATTGAGAATTGTACCAGTAGTCTCAATTGCCAGTCCATCTCTGTGAGATAACTCAAGGACAGTAATTAAAATTATTCAATGCAACCCTCAACAGTTTCTAATAGTATTAGGTTGAATGAGTGTAACTTGTAAATGTCGTTGCTATATATATATATATACTACCGCTCATAAGTTTGGGATCACCTTCTAACTCACACTTCGTTACTGATTTTTTATTGCTTTACGCGTTGTAAAGCAATGCTGAAGGCGTCCAAAATATGCAATAATCTCCTTTGAACAGTTAATGTTGAGATGTATCTGCTACTCATGATCTGTAAAGTCTTCATAATGGCTCTAATGCTTGGCTCAAGATGATGTTAATTGGTGATTGGTGAGGCTAGTAACTCTAAATGAAATTCTCCTCTGCAGCTAAGGTCTTGCCTTCCTGGGAAGGTCTTCAATGAGAGCCAGTTTCATCATGGTGCTTGATGAGTTTTGCAAATGCACTTGACAAATACTGTTCTTGCAAGAACTATTCCAGAAAGGCTGACCTCTGTGTCTTAAAATAACAATTGATTGTTGTTGTTACATAATTACCAAATCCCCGGTATTGTTGAAGAATGTAGAAAATCACCAATCAGAAACACAGAATATTGCAAGTGATCCCAAACCTTTGAGAGGTAGTACATATATTAGTTTATATATTCATATAGTTGATATATTTCTTTGTTATGTGGGGAACTATATGCTTTACTTTTGAAATGTTAAATCTTAGACATGTCTTGGGGAAAAAATAGAATAGATGTTTACAATATGTATTTTTTGTAACTTGTGATGGCCAGTACATGATAGCTCAACTATCAGATGTTAATGTCAGATGTTAAGATGTCCATTTAGTATTTGAAAGTTTTGTGTAATGATAGTTATTAAGCTATTTACTTTACTGTGCTGCAATTTTATTATATAGTTTTACATTAGTTTTGTTTTGAATCTGATGTAGGACAATGCATTGCATTGTCCTTCATGAAGTGTGATGTATATGATAACACTGTTTTGAAATTAAAGATACTTTAGTCTCATACTATTTGAATTACGACTTTTCTTAAGAGTCCAGTACATTGTGATGACAGTGCTCAGTGCTCATATAATGGTTCCTTATCAGCCAGAATGCAGTTGTTAAGTTAAATGTAGATTATTCTGTTTGAGGTTTAATCAGTATTATGTGAATTTGACAGTAGTGCCTAAACTGTGGGACAAAAAACACTCCAAACTGAAAATTTCTCATGCAAGAATAATATTAACATTAGACACAGTATTCTACAAATATATCTCCAGCATAGTTGTTTTATTAAAAAGTTGCAAATCAAGTGAAATGGAAAACATTAGATTAGAAATTATTCGGTCAGTAAAGTTTGAAATAAACCACATTTTTGGATGTGATTCTTCTTTCCTGCTTGAGGGGACTTTCACATGACACACTGTTTTTCTTCAGATTGTGGATATACTGCCCTCTGCTGCCTGCAGATTGTGTCTAATCTTATCCATAAAAGGACAGGTAAAAGCAGGAGCTACAAGTGAACTAAACGTGAAAACCTGTTTTAAACAAGTGGAATCAGGCATGGCTCCTGCATGGTTGCCATGAAAACCTATTTGTGAATAAGACTGGACACTCTTGCTCTACTGACTAAGTATTTTTCTCTGTATTCTGGAAATACTGACCTTGACTATTTTGCTGAGACTTGTGGAGATAACGTTCTCTACCGACTGAATATTTTTCTCCAGCATGTTGAGATAAAGTGCTTCCCTCTATTGACTTAACAGTAATCTTTCTATTGGACATAAATATACTGTACGCCTATGAGTGTGGCATAGTAATGCAGTGGATATTGTTGCAACTTCACAGCTCCACGTTCCAAAGTTTGATCTTGAGCCAGAGGTTACTGCCTGTTTGAAGTATCTGTGTGGTTTTTTTTCCCACCCCCAAATGATGCAGGTAGGTGTGGGTTGACCATGTTAAATTTCCCCCAGGTGTGGAGGTGTATGTGCCTGGTAGTGCATTAAGTTTCTTTATTATAATTAACATGTCCAAGTGCTTTGTCACTACACCAGGTGATGAGAGACATGGAGATTCCAAGCATGGAGACTCCAGTTCAGACATTTTATTCATCCAACAGGGAGTGTGCAAAAAAAAAAAAAAAAAGAAGCCACAGCCTTTCAGTTGACCAGATAGTCACTAGTCCATTTTCCCATAGGGAAGGTTGCATTTTTTTGGTCAACTGATTATAAAAGTTAATGCTGGATAGACAGGCAGTAGAGTATTTCAGTCTAGCTATCCAAAGAAGTTATTTGTCTACACACAAACATGCTGACACATCTCCCCACAATGTATCATATCTCAAGACTAATATCTCAAGACTATTATTGAAATCATTCCAAGCCACTAACATTTTACCACATTATGGGACATACATTATACAGTACCAACTTTTATCATTTTATCTCTATTGTACAAATGTCTTGCTAGGTTCAGATGAGGTCAAAAAGTCTGAGACCACTATCGAAAATCCTTCTGTATTTTTTCTGATTTAATACAATTCATAACAAATTATATTACTGACTACAACTTGAGTGACAATTAGACTCTTTGGAATACTGACATAAAACCAGAGGTTTCTTAGTATTTAGTATATCACCCTTTTTGCTTTAATTACAGTTGAAAATGCATTTCAGCTGGCCTAGACTCTAGAATATTGTGCAAAATCTTACAATCCATTTTGGATCAACCCAACAGTGTGTCAGCTAAACACATGCTTCAATAAAAGAAATTAGGCAGGATGACAATTTGACTTTTTGTATAAGCATTTAGCATGGTCAATATGAAAAAAAATTCGTACAATTAAATAGTGATCTAAAATAGTGTGAAATCTTAAATATCCAATATTCTGAACATTTTCAATGTTCTAAAAAGTCCTAAAATCTTATGTTCATTTCAAATATTAAACGTAAAAGAAAAAATCCAAAATTTTCAATAAAGTCTTAGACTTTTGAATCACACTGTATGTGATGGAGGTTAGATGTTGAATACCAGTGGTCATGTGGGCATGTTATCTGTTGGAATGGCCATTTAAGTTTACAGCCTCTTCAGAGACCATTGCTCTTATACCTAGTCTTTTCCGAACCTTCGTCTTTGGGTTCTGAGAGATAGCAGTCATGCCATGGTGTAAGAAAGGGGGCTGTCCATGCATATCAGTACTGCACTCAGCACAGTGTTCATAAAGGCAGAACCAGCCTGCAACTGCATAGCATTACAGGCATTGCAGTGTGGGCTCTCGACCACTAGGGGCCATCCTGACTCCTCCTTTGCCGCTTCACAGCCTTGCAGTTTTGATCAGCCACTTCACAATCTTCGTTAATCCTTTTTAATCGGTTCACCTGCAGCAGCACAAAAATATTACCTAATAAAAAGTCAGAAAATAAATCTAGTTCCAGGTGATCACTTACATATGTAAATACATCTCAGCATGATGTAGATATTTATAGAGATTATACTGTAACCAGATAATTTTTTAACTGGTTGGACGAAGCTTAATGTCAAATCATAACAAGCATCTTCAGTGTTAGTTCAAATTGTCTTGAACATTTCAGATTTATTCTAGAATAGCAGAATAACTCAAGTGATTATCCTTTTTTTTTTTTTTAAACTCTGTAACAAATTATACAGAAATAGATATTGTAACCGGTTATGTACCTTGGCATCATGTTCAGCAAACCTCTGGAACATGTTGGCATAGATCTTTTTGTCACGTTCATGGTGTTCACGTATCTTGCGCTGGCAGACCGAAATCTGGCATTGAGCTGCACGGTTAGAGGGATTGACCTGCAGAACTTGCCGGAAGTCCACAAGGGCCAGACTGAATTCATTCCTCAACAGACGAGCCTCTCCACGCCGATACAGTGCCTTCTCATTTGCAGAGTCCAGCTCCAACACCTAGCAAATAGTAGACATTCACTGACAGTTACATCTTCACCGTGTAGCTATGCTATTGTTGAGGTATGTAAAGAGGGCTATCCAATGCGTTACCTTGTTGCAGCATTCCACAGCTTGAGAGAATTCCCGCAGGCGTAGGTAGCACAGAGCCAGGTTTAAATGGGCAACAAGCAGGAGGGCCTGAAGGGCCTGCTGTTGCTCCTTTCCTGCTCCGTATTCCATCTCCAGCCATGTTACAATACGCTGATACTGAATGATAGCATGGTAGTATCGCCCAGCCTAAAACAACGTAGGCATGTTCACAATCAACACACATTGTGTGCTATGAATCTAAAAATCATTATTAATATATTCAAATCATTACATTTTGGGATATTTTTAAAGTAAGCATCATGTGATAGAACAGATCAACATTTACACGGCATGTAGAGTAATTAAGAAATAAAAAGGAAATGAGCTTGTGAAGTAAAGGCTCTGCAAACTCACAGAGCTCACAGAACCTCACAGACTCATTTGGTCATGTTAATAAGTTGCAAGGTTTTTGTATCCAAGTATTGAAAGTAATCTTGATACAGTATTCATGATTAATTGATGTTGTCCAATTACTTTTAAGCTTGTGAAAATTTGGTAAAATAAAGCTGAAATTCTGCACTTCAATTGCATCTTTATGGCTTCTTTTCGAATTGATTGTCGTGGTTTATAGAGGCAATGATACAGTAATTGTGTGCTTATACTTGTATGTATGTATATTTAGATTGAGTATATTTAAAGTGTGATTTGCCTTCTGATTTTCAGTTTCCATCGTTAAGTTGAAAAATCCTTTAAAAAAGGTATTCTATTTGTCTGGGTATTCTAATGACATGGCCAATCCAACTCAATCTAGGGTGCTGAATCACTGTGTCATGTGAGATATATCAAGTAATCCGGTATGTTGTGCAAACCTTGTTTCACATCCCTAAAGCAGAGTGCTTAAGATGCATGCTTTATTCAAATTCTTTTTAGTTTTGATTGTCAGCTTTCTGTTTTCCCACATTCTTTATTTATGGCTTGCTATGGTTGATAAAGTATTTCATATTCAATTAATTGAGATGGTTGAGTCTAAGTACTGTATGTGAAGTAACAGGATGAATAGTTCCTCTTTTTCCAGGAAATAAAGAGATATAAAAATCAGGAAAGACTATGCATGGAGTTGGAAGATGTGTCCAAACTTTTAACTGGTAATATTTACTTCCTTGCCACCACACACAAAGTAAACAAGATATCTCACCTTAAAGTACTGTGTTCCTTTCTGTTTAACCAAAACTGCTTGCTCCAGTTTCTCACTTAAGTCCATTTCCCAGGATTCTTTGGCCTGAGGGAAAAATTTACATCTTTCTAAGCCTTTGTCTATAAACAATAGAGGGAGTGATTTCTCTTTAATTACTCTAGAACACTACTGTTGATCTATATTAACTAACAATTTTAATTCCATACCAGTACAAATTGAGGAATATGAATTAAACCTAAATAAAAATTTGCTTGCATGCTAATCCCTATGATGTAACAAAGTTCTATTAATTAACACTCAATTTAACTTGAACCTCCATTCAAGTTGCTTTTGATATGAAGTCATTTCAATTTCGATAATAAGCTAAACAAAGCTCTCACACCTTTTGAAAATCTTTGAGCGTTACTTCATACAAAAGTTCTGCATTTGGTCCAATGTTCAGTTCTGGTTTTCCCTCTTTACCATAGCCATATCTGCAAAATATAACACAGTACACATTGTGTCAACACTGGAACAACTTAAAGAAGAAAAATGGCTTGATTATGTTAAAATGTTACAACAAACAATATATGTGTATATATACACACCAGTGCTGTGAAAAAAATATTTTTCCATTTCCTGATTTTTTTTTTTCATATTTGTCACACTTAAATGATATGAATAATTGAACAAATTTTAATATAACACAAATATGACCCAAGTCAATACAAAATGCAGTTTTTAAATGTTAATTTAATTTTTAAGGAAAAAACGTTCTCCTAACTTGCGTGGTCCTAATAACTTGTAGTGGCACCCTTGGCATCAATAACTGCAGTCAAGCGTTTGCGATAACTGCCAATGAGTCTTTTCACATCGCTGTGGAGTAATTTTAGCCCACTCATCTATGCAGAATTGTTTAAACTCAGCCACATTAGAGTTTTTGAGCATGAACAACCTCATGCTACAACGTCTCAATCAGATTTAAGTTTGGACTTTAAAACCTTTACTTTGACCCATTCAGAGGTGGATTTGCTGGTGTGTTTCGGACCATTGTCCGGACATTCTCTTTCAGGATTTTCTGGTAGAGTGCCGAATTCATGTTTCCATCAATAGTCATCTAGTTCCAGAACATCATACTACCACCAGTTTGGCTGCTGTTTATAATGCTGTTTTAGATTTTTGCCAGAACGGGACCCACACCTTCCAAAAAGTTCAACTTTTGTTTCATCAGTCACAGAATAATTGCTCAAAAAGGTCATTTAAAAGATTTTTTTTTTTTTTTTGGAAAATACTGAGATGAGGTGTTTGTGTTGCTTTTGTTCAGCACAGGCTTTCATCTTGGAACTTCCATGGACCCCATTTTGCCTAGTCTCTTTCTTATTCACGGATCTTAAACACTGACCTTAACTGAAGCAAGTGAGGCCTGCAGTTATTTAAATGTTCTGCCTTATTTTGAGTTCCTGGATGTGTCGTCATTGTGTTCTTGAAGTAAGTTTGTTAGGCTGGCCACCACTCCTGGTCCAAGTTTTCGCCATTTGTGGATAATGGTTGTCACCATGGTTCGCCAGAGTCCCAAAGCATTAGAAATGGCTTGGTAAAACTTTCCAGGCTGATAAATGTGCACAGCCTATCTGAGTACTGTCGCTGACCATGTCCATTGCTTTATGACCACAGGGTAACACACCATGCCGGAAATCAAAATTCATCTCAAACTGGTTTTCTAAATATGACAATGAGTTCACTGCACTGCACTGTTGCAAGTAACAATGAACGGGCACAAGCTGGTGTACCACACTACCTGTGTGTATTTTAAGCATATTAAGACCTCCAAAAAAGACAACGCTGCCTGGGTGCACCGCACAACCGTGCCTTTTGAACACACCAAGACCTCTAAAAGCCCTGGAAGCTAATGTCATTGTATATGGCATAGGTTTACGACATCGCCTCAGCTGGACGCGTCTTTCTGGTGCACACCTTCACCATCACTCAACATACAACCTGTGTGCCTTTAGAGCATGTTTAAAACCTCCAAAAAGCTCTGGTTGCTGATGTTTCTCAATGTGGGCGGGATTTGGTGGCGATCATAATGGCCCATGTGCTTGGGCCGGTCGTCATTTGTGTAGGAAATGTAGTGTGCGCAGGTTGTGTAGTGTGTATTTAGTAGTGCTGATGTCATAAATGTTTAAAATTGACCCAAAATATCTGACCTCATGTTGAGTTGAGCCAAAGACATGCATAGTGACAATTGTTCAGCTTAATTAGATCTATAAGTGTACTGAGATTCAACTTCAATTCAATTAAATCCTATTTGTATAGCGCTTTTAACAATTCACATTGTCGCAAAGTAGCTTTAAACAATCAAATAATTATTTAAGTTTGAAATGTAAATGTATATGAATCCAAATGATTGACATGTATACGTGCACGTGTGTAACAGCTATGCAGCAAAATCTCCTATGAAGGCCCTGAGCCATGCTCAAGGGCCGGACTTGCAGGCGTCTTGGCAGCGGATTCCAATCTGTGTGCCGATTTCCATTCCAGTTTTTGAGCATGTTACGACCCCAGAACGGCCCAGATGATTGAAAAAAAAATAATCTAAGAACAAGAGGACCTTCACACATTTATGACAACAACACTATTAAAAGAGCATATCAGAGCAACAGCGATGAGGTGATAGTATTGTTGTGATCGTACTTATGTCATAGTGCTTGCGCCCTAATAATCCTTAGAGAGTAAAACAGCATTATCAGAACAATGGCGATGATGTCACAGTCATGTCATTATCGTGCAGATATCCTTAAAAGAACAAGATGTCCTTTGAACATTTATGACATCAGTACTATTAAAGCAGCATTATCAGAGAGAGGAAGGACATCATAGTCATAGACCTAAACATTATTTTGGAACCTACTTGGGTTTTAAATACAATAGACAGCATTCCCCTTTCTGCATCTTCTCCATGGCCCGATCCACTCCCAGAGGAACACCCTCATCCTCAGATTCTCCCACTACAAATGTGGCATCCCGTGAATCAAACAAACGGCCACAACACCTTCCCTCCAAATGCACTATAGCACACAAAAAAATTACAGTTGTATCTTAAATTAATGTACAGTACGTCCAAAATAAACAAATCATTAATCCCGGAAATCTTATTACATACATACCATGAACAGTGGCTCCATCATTCGGATTGCTGTAGCCTGCACCTTTGACCTTTATTCTCCTTAAAATTCCGCCATCCTCTGTAAGCTCTTCCCCTCTAAAACTCAACAGCTCTACCTGAAAAGCAAGCAAATGCAGCCAACTACTTTTAACAGTTTGCAGCAAAAATCTCCTAGAGAAATTTCCACACATATTTTCTAGTGGTGATAATACTGTATATAAACTAATTTCTCCCTGTTGATACAGAGAGAGAAGCATGAATGAAAAGTTTTTCTGTTTAAATTGCCCACCTCAAACAACAGTGTAGAGTTTGGAGGTATTTTCGGAGGGCTCCCAACAGAGCCGTATGCATATTCAGGCTTACACATCAGCAGACACACCTCTCCTTTCTGCATGGAGCTTACACCAATATCCCATGCTTTGATTACCTGACCTTTAAGACAGCAATAGAGAGAATACCATGAACATCTTGTGCTATCTAATGCCATTAATGCGAACATATACCGTACCATTATGTTACTGTTCTTTTCAGAGAATTATCATGTAAAACAAACTTGCACTTGAGACATAAATAAATTCAATCCAGGGAGGTGCAGTTGAAACAGGTAAAACAAGGTATCCCATTAGCATCATTCAGTAATGAAGAAATGCTTATGGCAAAATAATACTAGTTCCTACGTGACTTACATGACTAAATATATTGGCTTATGAGGTAACTGGAATTTCAGCTCTGTCTTAATGATTAATACAAATGTGGGTGTTAGAAAAACAACCTATAAAAGTACAAAAGGAAAGCGTAATAAAAAATAAGGCCTAGATTCGCCAATCAAAAAGAACATGCTTTTCATGGAATCGAGGTAGTCTAGTTCTTCGCTTTGTCAGATACAGACACAAACCAATATTTTAAGAGTTAATTCAATGCAGGTGTAAACTAATGTAAATGTTTGATCTCTGTTCATATCTCTCTACTACTCTATATCTGTATCAGTAAAATTTGTGGAAAAAGAAACAAACAAAAAAAAAGTATAAAGGTTTGTGTCCAACCAGTAGGGGTGGGCGATATAACCAAAATCTTCTATCACGGTAGAAGCAATTTTCTACCTCGATAACGAGATATATCACAATATAGCAATTTGTATCTGAAAATGCATAAATAAAAATTCAAACACAAAGAAACTGTTTTACATAA
>JAQQZT010000037.1:15396390-15411918 GCA_030068275.1 Clarias platycephalus | reverse complement strand
AGGGGCGTCTGTGAGCTCGCACACGCGGAAGGAGCGGCTAGCGCTTTCCTCCGAGTGTGTTACTCCGCCCCTAACGGTGCGTTAGCAAGCGGTTCGAAAACACGCGGTCGGCTGACGTCACGCGGTTCAGCGGAAACACGCGATAGTCTTCGGCCCTCCCGTCTGAGTGGTAGTGGTAGCCTTAATGAGGGAGCCCCCTAGCGACGGGGAGGAATTGGCCACAACTAAATGGGGGAGAAAATTGGAAATACCCAAAAAATAATAAAATTTTTAAAAAGTGCTTTTTTTGGCCACAAGATGACCTTAAAACTAACAAAGGGTTTTCAGTACTTGATCAGAATTGGCCCAGAACAATCACTGCACTAAAGGAAGAAATCATCTAGGCAAGTAACATCAGTTCTTACACATTAAGAATTGTCCAACTGCCTTTTATTAAGAATGTACACAAGTGATATGTCGTCAGAAAATGTCTATTTAAGCATTTTCTCAAGTTTATACTTTTAAATATATTCTGTGCTTCACACCCTTATATTTATTTTATGTTACAGTAATGATTACAAACCATGGAAGTTAAAAAGCAATTTAATTATTTTACTACAGGACTCCAAACCTACACCAAAATTATTTTCACAGTTAATAATTTATGGAATTGTAACAAATGATTCTAAAATTAAATATTAGGTTATTTGCAAATAATGTTCTAAACAGATACTGTATGCAGTCGGCGTCTGCCTGCTCCTCCTCTCTCCGTTCAAGCAGAATATCAAGCCACTTCCACACACCTCTGTCTCTCCATGTAGACATAACGCTAATTCGTATGTCCAAATTATACTCTTGTCTGAATTCCACCTATGTCAGGGTGATACATCATTCTACATCTCATAATTAAATTGAACTTCAGGTTATTACTGTAACTCGATCACACCCAGTACTTCTTAGATAAAAAAAAAGTGGCGAATGTACCATGGTTGATTAATTTTTTTCCTCACACATCACATCCTCCACATTCAAATAGACTTAGATAAAATCTCAGGTTCGATCACAATGACATACGAGCACATGTACAAGTATATCTCAATGTTCACCTGATAGATCTTTTTTTGTTTAACTTTTTAACAGATATTTAATAAACTATAATTTATAAATCCTCTTTTTATAAGTCACAGAAATTTCCTTTGATTTGTAAATCACTCACCATGCTACTAATGGCAGATGACTATCTTTCATATACATGTTATTCCCACTAGCAGGTATGTTCTGTTCTTACAAAACAGGAACATGACTAGAAGCACGTGCTTACATAAATTCTTGGAAAACCTTCCAGACTTGCACTGTATGCTGACAGAATAGAAAAGGCTGTGTATTCAAGCTGATATGCTTACTGGTTCAACAAAACCGTTAGCGGCCATCCATATGTACTTGGTGGCAAATGTTAGAATAGACTTCAGAAAGACTCAGTGAGAATGAGAAAAGAGACCGTGTCCCCACATGAGCTGTGGGATGACAATTCAGGTTCACTGAGTTCTCCTGAACCCGAGCATCACTGTAAAAAAAAAAAAAAAAAATTATGACTTGGTCTCAATGAGACTTTCCTATAGGAAAAATCTTGTCTTTAGCTTAAAGTAACATAGATTATGCTTTATATTAGAAGATGCTATTCGAGCTAAATTAGGGTTTGGGAGGTCAGGTGAGTCCTAAAACGATACTATTAAAAACATTAATGTTTGATCATTTTAATAGGCTTTTAAGGAATTCATATAAACATCCTCTAAAATTAAAATAAAAAGTACTGCTTTCCTAAGCTTATGATCTTGTTGTACCACCAATAAGTAGAAAAATGAATCTTATTTAACTGCACTGATCCTTGTTGCTGGCATCTAGGGGATATCTTTTTGTGGTTTGAATATAAGCCTTTCCCCTGAAAACAGGCATTTTGGAGTCACTTAACCTTCATTAGAATGACTTACAATGAATAGTTGCGAAGATAAAAGCATTAAAGGTACATTACATGTCCCGGATAAAGATATGAAATGTAGGCTATACAAGGTGTAACGCTCTCAGAGCCTGTGTTTGAATTAATGGGTCATGACATGGTTGGGTTTAAGTACACACGCAGGCAGACTATTTAAACCTAACAAACAAATAAATAAATAAACAAACAAACAATTGAACAAATACTTACACGATTTCCTTTTTGTCTCCGGTCCCTCTCATACCCTTGTCTTCATAAAATCCGCGAGAAACTTTACACAATTTTCTTTGCCGGCAAGTGCAACATGTAGCTACAACGAGCGCTATGAGGGCACCGCGCGCTGCCGCTGCTGCTGCTGCTGCCGGGGAGGAAGCCCGCCCTCTTTCACCGCGAGTACTAAATGTTCCAGCGGCGCTATTTTACACTGCTTATGCTGAACAACAAAGCCACATGGGCTGGGGGTGGGGGGAAACGACGAACGTGAGAGGCGGAGTAAATGAGGGATGGGCAGTGAAGCCTATAGTAAAAAAAAAAAAAAGAGAGAGAAAGAGAGAGAGAGAGAGAAAAAAAAGCGAAGGGCAGGTTCTTGTAAACTATCCACAAAGTAACACAATGTTCCGGCTGCGCTGTAGCTCGCTGTGATGAGAACACTGTGTCCTAGTAGACACCGTGACCCGTAACCCGTTCTGTGCCGTATCGACCAGGGAACAGTGTGTCGAGCGTACACAGCCACACACATACACCACATCCATAGCTTAGAATGCGATACAACGTACATTACAAAATCAAATCCATGATTATTATTACGTGTACTTACTTTCTAACCTGCTGTTTTTTTTTTTATTCTTCCTGCTGCTTCCCTGTGAGACTTTATTTATAGCAAAACCTTACCGTGCGCTGTCAGCATTGTCTGCTTTTTCACTCCTTTGGCAATCAGGAACATCTGATTGTAAACACCCATTATAACGAACTATATATATTTTTAAATTGTAATAATCACAAACGCTTGTAGATAGAAGGAAACAGGGAAAACAAATGAAAGGGAAAGGAAGGAAAACAATGTATAGTGCCAACAGAAATGAAAAATAATAACAATTACGCTTCTGTGAATGGCTGTTGTGGGGGGGGGAGTCAGTTCTCCCAGGACAAAGTGAACTAGATTTGTAGATGCCGTTTAGCACAGATTTAAATCTTGATTCTGTAAAAATGAGCAAGCTTTGTTAAGTGGGGTTAATGACTAGCAGTCTTTTGTGCACCCTCACAAACATCACTCACTTCATGCAGCCCTGAGGGATTAGACCTAAAATAACATGCCATTACTCCTGTGTTTCCAACATGTCCTTTTGCTACAGAAGACATGATGTTCTCCCGCTCGATCAAGTCCCAAAAAACAAAAGCCTGTCCTGTAAAGGAAGCATAAGACTAAAGGCTCCTTTTCTTTGGGTGACAAGGTCTCAACGAAATGCAATTATATTTTTGTCAAGTCATGATAGGTGTGTACAAGGCAGCTGGTGTTTTCTTAAATATCTCTTAATTCCAGTCAACAATTTAGTAGACACAATTCAAACAGCTACATAAAGTTTTTACTGTATGTAATACTGTATAGTGGTGTGTTGGCATCTGACTCCGCAGTTAGTTTTATAGTAATTAAGAGTATCAAGTTGTAAAATACAGTTATTTGTTTTAGTCCTAATGATATACAACCCTCCAGACAGTGATCTTTAAGGAAGGCAGAATGCTATTTTTACTGTGTGTAAGATGTTCATTAAAGTTGGCACAAGAAGCAAACAATAAGCAGGAGGCTATTCAAGGACACTGCTCTCACAGCTCTCTATACAATAGTAATTTCTCTATACAAATATCATATCTCTTGTTTTCTATCTTTTAGTGTATTTTAAAAGTGTTGTGTTCAATTACAGTTTATATACTGCGCAAAAAAAATTAAGGGAACATTTTGTCCCGGTTTGACTTGAACGTTCCTTGTACAGGGTGTTCAAGTTTTTTATTATTTATTATTATTATTATTTCAGAAAGAATTCATTCAGAAATTAACATCACTGAGTGAATTATATTAACAGCTTAGTAGCAAAAAGTAAATATGGATATTATTATCCAACACTTGCAGACAGAGGAAAGTCATTAAACACAGAGTGACATCTTCACATCTCTCACAAGCACCACACCCTTTCTCAAAGACTGCTGTTTCAGGAATTGTTAATTCCCAACTAACAGTGCATTAGCCTAAAGTTATTTTAAAACCCTGGCATATTTGTACCAGTATGAGTTTTCCACAGAGAAAAATCACATCTGCCAAATAATTTCAATATAAATGTAATTGTCCTGTAATTCAGATATTCTGTTGTGGCATCAGTACATATTTCAGATGTATTAGTAATAATAACATTCCACCTGATTTTAATCACTGTTTATTATCATATACTGTATTACCAGAGACAAAGTAATCATTGTTTTAGATAACTTTCAGGGACGGCTATTAAGAACTGTTATGAGTTTCAAGTTTCATTTCTTTGATATAACAGTTTAAAGTCTCCATGATAAATCATGCAAATGCAATTAAATGTCACATGGTTGCAGGTTTTAGTGTTCCCAAACACAGCATGTATCATTGAATGAATATCTTTAAATAAAATAATCTGTTCTGAAGTGATTTTACAATGTTCAACCTTAAAATAAGTAAATAAAAATTCAACAATCTATTAGCAAGACATACAGGTATTTTGTAACGTGATTTGTTAATAGTGATCTAAACAAGTAACCTATGTTTCTGCATCTAGACATGCATTCTAATTGTGTACATTTGCTAATTATATTAGTCAATGTAGGTATAGATGTTTTAACATGATTGCAGTGATACCATGAAGTGATATTTGAAGCATATTAGCCAACACAAAGCAAGTAAACCCAATAAAGTATTTTGAAAACAAAGTTTAATACATTCCTTGTGTAATCCATTTCTAAACCTAGTCGCACATCTCAAAACATTTCTTATTAGAATGGATCTCTGGAATAAGATAGCCCCTCTATCTTGGGGCTCTAGATTGTTGCTTGCAATATTCCCCTGCAATGAGGCCCTTAGCTGTGGCTGTCCAAAATGTTTTGAAAAAAATTCCTGTCCTAGAATGAGTAAAACTTCATTCAATACTTAATTCAATACTGATAGCTCTCACAAAGTCTAGTAAATGTAATAATAAGTACATCCAGGTTCAAACTGACAGAGTATACACATATAGCAGAAAGTTTGTGCGGACTCTTCTTTCTTTGATCTAATGACAGGAAATGTAGGTTAATAAAGAGAGCTAGAGAATGAATACAATGTGGATTAGTGTTACCTGAATTTGAAACACCACATTACCAATCTCTCAATATTCAATGTCTACAAAATTACAGTAAATTACAATAAGTTATAGATTGGACTAAGTAACCACAAACTGCTGTCTCTCTCTCTCTCTCTCTCTCTATGTGTGTGTGTGTGTGTGTGTGTGTGTGTCATGGACAGGAGGTTGAGTTCACATAAGGTTACACAGTCATCAGGAAGTGAAATATAACAGAATGTGCAGTGCTAATCTGCTTGAAAAACACATGCTGTACCACTTGTGGTTTAACATATCCACACACTACTACAAATGTGGAAAGGGGCATTTCATTTCAGTAGAAATAGCAGTTTACAAATAGCTGAATGATACATCGGTTATGTTTCAGAGAGCCTATAATGAGAATATTTAAACTCCGTGTCTCCTACTCACTCACACACACACACACACACACACACACACACACAAAACTTCTTAATAATATCTTGAGGGAAACAAAATAAAGTCAGACAGTATAATGCGAGTATGAGGCATATGTTTTAAATTTTAGAGTCTACGTACTTATTCCCTTAGTTTTTGCCAGAACCTGCCCTTCACCACCCGAGAGAAATTGATTACATTTAAAACTGATTTATATAAAGCATGGAGTTCTGGTTATCAGCTGCCCCCCACAGTTTTGCATTCCCAGCTCTCAGAGCACCTTGCTCAACTCGTCAGTTAATTCTCTAGCTGTTTGTGTGTTAGTTGTCATGCGAGCGAAGAAAGCGCTAAAGTTAAGAACAGTGAGTTCGAAGAACTGGAATTAAAAGCAGAATTGATTAACAACATGAATTTCACACTGATGTCCTAAAAGTTTTTAAAGCATTATTATTATTATTTTAGTGTTTTTGTACAACTCTGGTTATTTTAAATAATAAGAATAATAATGATAATAATAACAATAATTTATTATTATTATTATTATTATTATTATTATTATTATATATACTATATTTTTACCTAGAGTTGGGTGAATCATTTAAGTGGTCTTTTTTTTTTTTTTATGCGCCTCTGAAATAAAGCCATTTAAGGGCAAGATGAACTCCATAGTGGATGTTTGCTGGACTGATTTGCAGAAGTTTAAAATGAGATAAAAATAATTAAAGTAACCTAAGTAAAGTAAGGAAGCAAGTAAATAAAAGGAAGTAAGTAAGTAACAGAAGTAAGTAAATAGAATAGTAAAGTAATAATATGTAAATAAATCAAGTAAATACATGTCTTTTCCACCAGTCAAAAGTTTGGACACATCTTCTAACTCCAGTCTTTCATGATTTTTATTTCTTTCTACATTGTAAAGCTGAAGGATCCAAAATATAAATAATCTTCTTTTAGCAGTTGATATTGAGATGTGTCTCTTATTTGTGCTCTGTAAAGCCTTCATACCAGTCATCTGAGTTGCTGTTAATTGGTGATTTTTGAAGCTGGTAACCCCAAATAAACTTCTCTTTTCCAGTAAAAGTAAGTTTCGGTCTTGCTTTCATGGGATGCTTTTTATGAGAGCCAGTTTCATCATGGTGGTTAATAGGTTTTGCAAATGCACTTGACAATACTGTTCTTGCAAGAACTATTCCACAACAGCTGACCTTCATGTCTTAAAAAAAACAACTGACTGTTATTATTGTTACTTAATTAACCTAATGCCATTAAGTTATTTTGTGGTTTGGAAATATCCAGTATTGTTCTAGGACGTATAATATAAATCCAAAACTTGTGTCCAAACTTTTAACTGGTATTGTACACAAACATCTAAATAAAGCAAATAAACACGTGTAGGACTACGCATGAAAACAATAACACGGTATACTTGTTTGTTCATCATTCTTTAAATCTCTATATAGCAGTACCAGTACCATCGCTGTATCATTGTTTCGGTTTTATAGTTATAGCCAGACCGGAAATATCGCTGTCTTCAGAAAGCGCAGGCCTTGTATAAGCAGAATGCCCGGATGTGACGGTAGTTTCTGATTGGTCGACCCCCCGCGTTGCTTTAATGTACATGTAGTTCGCGAAAAGAAAATGGCTCCCATTAAGGACTACAAGCCAAAGATTGGCTTTTTGAAATGCAAAATTAGGTTTGTCTCGTCGTGTTTTTGTCAGGTATGTTTTAATAAAAACATTTCGTTATAATGTGTAAAAGTGTAAATTATAAATAATAACTAAATAGTTATATATTTTTTATTTTATTATTTCAGATAATTTTACATTTTCAATTAAAATATTTTTAAATGTAATTTTCGGTTGGATTTGTTTGTGATTTTTCATATTACCTGGAGCTTGTGATTTTCTAACCAACACATTTGCTATTGAATATTGAAACAGTCGCACTTTGTCAGTGAATAATCTCACACGAACACTGTGGACCTGTCCTAAGAACACACTCTTTAGTCATAAGGTTGTGGGGAACACAGTTTCAGCATTTCCAACATTACAGTACTGTATATACTGTACTGTAGTAGAAAAGCGTCGGTAGTGATGCCACAGCTTTACAATCAACTGTTTCGAAAAGAGTACCTATTCAGTGCACACTGGTGACATCTGGTGGTCACAAAATAAGGTACAGCCAATAATCTACTGCGTGCTTCTAAAGACTGTTGTGGGTTTTAGATAATGCACAATTATATGCAAAATTACCCTACAGTTGTCATCTGCTCGTATCGAAGGGGTTGCCACAGTGGACCATCCAACCCGCACACAACTTTGCACAGGTTTAATGCCGTAAGCCCTTCCTGACACAACCCTATCATTTAATCCGGGTTTGGGATTGGCTGGTAGACGAAAAACCTACCACTGAGCCACCAATGCCGGCAAAATGCCCTTATAGTAAACCTCTATAATAGGTTAAATCTATACTGCACCTACTGACAGACACAAACAAAGGAACATATCCAGTTATGTTTAACCCAGATTTAGTCCATCTTGTATCACATGAGTGTGGCCTTATCTGAAATGTAAAGCATGAGGGTTTTGATTGTGTTTGCTGATTTTGCCAGTAAGATACAAGAAATTACAAGTTCTTGTATACAGACAACAGACATCGTCTGCATGTTTTCAAATAATATTTAGTTTAGTTTTTTTTTATTTTTTATATTCAAGTAAAACGGTGTCATTCAGACTTTGTCTAGAACAAAAGTGTTAGGTTTTTAAACACATTTTTGCTCTTGAACCGTTTCTTCCACTGTTTCCACCACAGTCAAAACAAGACACGTATTGTACAGTAGGTAGGCTGATTTGTCGTTGACTGTTGTGTATGAATTTAAATATGTGCCTTGGCAACCTATCCAGGGTTTCCCTGCCTTGTGCCCTTAGCTCCCTGAGACAGGGTTCAGGCCGCCACCCAAAATTGTGGGAACAATGCGCCTCAGGTGAGGTTTTGGAAAACTTTCCGACTCATGTGGTCCATGTGTGTGTGTGCGTGCCATGTTCCCCCTTGCATAACTTGTTATATGTCCTCTTTTCAAAATCTCATTTCCTTCATCTTTTTTGTCTAGTAATGTTTTCTACCTAATTATACCTTTTGCACCCTTTGCTCTTTTAATTAAATCTGATTGAGTCCTTGTCAGTTTTATGTCAATATGGTCATATTTCACAGTGCACAGAGAGATATTATTTCAGTAACATACAATTTATAGCAGGTAAACAGCCTAACTTAAGGTAAAACAGGCCACAAATATTTTTGTAGCTAGGTGGCAGTAACAGTGTACCTTTGGATTTTTCAGTTATAGAGCTATAAGACTGCTACTGTCAAGTCCAAGACCAGTAGATTGCTGAGATTGATTCAAGACCATTTCTTGACCATGGAATTGGCTGTGGCCAAGTTATAGGATAAAAAAGTAAACATACATATGTATAATATATAATATAAAATACATATGTTGTAGCCATTTAAAATAACAGCACAATGCATTTTGAGGTCTTCTAGCTAATTGTGGTGCTACATAATTTTATCACGTGGGTTTTCATGTGAAACAGAGAACTAAGGCAGCACTTTCAAATGTACTGTATGAGCATTTGAATTTAGCTGTTTATATTTCTATGGTGTGGGGAAAGTTGTATAAATGAAGTATAGTGGCTTGAAATAGGAACTTTGATGAGTGTGATAAAAATAGAGTTAGATAACAAAATTACTAGCAAACAAAAAAGTTGTTCTGAAACCAAACAGAAATGAAACAGTAAACACCAGTGTTAAAGTTACACTTCATGTATTTCACGCATGAAAACTGGAGCATGCCCGCATTGCTCATGCATTTGAAACAACAGCATGGTTTACTCACACACAACGTGTCAACAGCACAGGAAGTTGAAAACCATGGTAGCAGCAAGGAGGAAGCTATGTGTTGGGCAATAATTAGTAGATGCAGCACCACAAGAGCCTTTAACAGCTACAACTACTTTGCACATAGGATATGTAGAAGTGAACCATTTCCTGATAAACATCTACCGAAGACATTTGGGGTAAGAAGCAGCATGATTTCTTTAAAAAAAAATTATTAATATTTTTTACTGATTAAACAGTATAGTACATTTATGTGACTGATTTGTGTAGCTATAAAAATTAACTTATGTTGCATTTTACATGTATATATGTAATGCATATAACAGCTTCAAAATCGCACATACTAAATGCTTTATACCATGACATCTTATAAAACAGAAGTTGTGTTTGAAATTACAGTGCCACATTTCTGAACTTAAAGATTCTTTCTTTAATTTGTACATTTATATTTATGTAGTCAATGTCAGAAAATTCCTTTTTTCCAAGATGACATCTGCTTTGATTTAAGCTTCTATATTTCTATAAGGGTAATTTTCCTTTATTTAACAATGCCAATTTCACATTTATGTAATATGGAAAATCAATATTCTAAGTCAATATGGAAACTCATTGTCGATAAATATGATTAATATTAACAGCAAACCCAATACATTACACAATAAGTAATATACATAGCATAATTAAGCATTTTCTTAAACATTACTACATTACTCCAGCCACAGATATTTCACCTTATCATTTGAAACAGAAATGTTTCAGATTAAGTATGAACCTTTGCCTCAGAGGCCCGCCATGCCACTCAACACCAACCCCCACACACATCTTACATTTCTATTGCTCTGCATGCATTAGAAGAATGAGTCATAAACTTAACCTTTAATGCTTATGGGTTTCCATTTTAAGCCTATTCTTACAATGCATTATTGAATGCACCTCTGAGTAGGCACACTTATTTTTATATGATTACAGGGCAAAGTGTGAAGAATCATGTCAAGCAGAAAGTCTAAAAAGAACCAGAAACTTGGCTCCTCTCGGCGTAACAAAAACCGTAACAAAGATATTGAAGAAAACGAATATGATGATGGATTCCCAGACCCTGGAAATGAAAAGCATGACAGTGAACACAGCCAATTTAGTACAGTGTCTAAACACCAAGAATCAAATGAGCCTGCACAGTTTGATTCCGATCAGCCAGTTATAGCTTCCACCAGCAAAACCCCTTCAGAACTTTCTCCTCACCCACAGTCATATGAGTCCATTAATCTAACAGGACAAGCTGAAGTAACAAGTAAAAAAAGAAAAATGGGATCAACTCGCAAGAGCAACAGAGAGCTTAAATTTGGAGGAATTTATGAGGATGAACCAGAGCTTGGAGGACAGCTATGTGTAGAAGTTATCAAAGAGCAAGGTGAGACTGTAGACGTATCCATAACAGAGGACAGTGGCAAAGAAGACCAAATAAGTCTATCTGACTGTGCACCCAGTCAGTGTGCAGAACATGAAAGCTCCATCCTACAAGGGGAGGATTTGGCCCATGGCACAACCATGCATAATGAAGATGATCACAATAATGATGAACACGAACATTTAGAAACAGCCATACAAAGCATGGACAGCTCTTCTTCTAAACTTAACCAATCCAAGGAGGATGAATTCGGTCAATATTTAATACATACTTCACATGATTTCAGTATTTTCACACAAACAGAATGTAATGTGCCACTACAGGAATCAGATAAAGCTTTAAAAATATGTCATCAAATGGACACTTTCACCACAGACCACAAAAGCAGCATAGATACAACCACACCTTTTAATGAAAACAGAGAAGAGGGACAGGATGTTCAAATGTCTCTGAATAACCTAATACACAATGATAAGCCTTCTATGGTGGAGCAAAATGTGCTCAAAACAATGGATGATCAGTCCAGTTTAAATTATAGAAGAGAAGATGTTGATACACTGGACAGCTGTAGTGCTGAAGAAAAAAATGAAGTAACTGAATTTCAATCAGTTGCTTTTATAGATGGACATGAGCATGTGACTCAAGATGACAAAGTGGCTAGAGATATATGGCCAAATGTTAGTACCAAAGCAAGCACAGAGGATGAGAACAAAGATGAAGACCATCTCAAGAAGAACGATGACTCCTTGAATATAACTAAGGAGAGCAGTTACAAGTCTAAAAGTAGAGAACTCAGAGAGGACACTGATGAGTATAAGGAGGTAAGTGTTTCAGAGGATAGAAATGACAATGATTCAAATAAAGGGGTGGCTACAACCAATCTAAACCAAGTACTGGAGCCAGATAGAAACATTAGTTCCCCCCTAAAACTAGAAGATCAAGAAGTAGGAAGATTGTCAGACCAATTCCTTTCAAATGAATTCAAATTCCAGGCTGAGACTGAAAATAAATATTATAGGGAAGAGCAATATAATGTTTCTGAGGCCAACACGACAAGTGAAAGCAGTGCAGATATGGTGGACATTCATTGTGGTGAAAAAAAGAAATATAAACAGACAGAAATAGAGAAAGAAGTGGAGAATGAGGATGTGCAATCTACAACTTCCAATCAGTTATTTTCTAAAGTAAGTTCAACAAATATGTCAGATTTCATCACAGAATCAGAACTTATTTCTGCTGAAAGACTGTACGTGGAAACAGAAACCAGCTTCCAGACACACACACTTGACCATAATAATTCAGGGGAATTTCCAATAGAATTAGAATTGAAGAATAGAGTGTGTTCTGGTCAGATGTTTGACAATGAAATCAAAGGTGAATCTCTATTGTTAAACATCGAAACTGAGGTTATTAAGGAAAAAAACAATGACGTAAACACTGATGCCACAGAAAGTTTTACTAACGAGGACTTTATAAGAGTGGATGATGAAACAGGTGGCATTTCCACATTTATAAATGGGCATGAAATTATATCAGTCATCGCAAATAGACAAGATTATGCTTTTACAGATCAGGCACCCATGGAAGTCAAAGAGCATGGACTTGAGAGTCCTGATGAAGGAAGTGCCAGCCCAGTTCAGGCTTATGCTAGAAATGAGCCAGTAGAGCATGTTCCTGAATCACCATTCAAATCAGACATTCAGACGTATAATGTCATAGTTCTTCCTGATCAGAAGCAAAATATGTCTGAAGAATGTCCTGTAAATGCAACAAACAAAGAATCAGATGCAGATCCATTTGAAAACACATTTTCAACTCTTACCGTAAATGAATCAAGAATGGGTCAGAATGATGCAGTGGTTGAAAATGTGAGATTAAGCCACTTTGAGAAAAAAGAGATAGATCCTACTCTAAGCAGTCTTAGTGGACTCATCTCAGACAATTTTAAAGCAATTGATGAAACCATCTCCGTTCGAAGCTTAGAAGAAATTACACTTATCTCAGAGGATGCAACACTCAGTTTTCCTTCTGAAACATGTCATCATCAGTCTTCAGTGTCTATGAATATCTTGGAACCTGAAAAAATACATGAAAATATGGTGAACCAGGATGAAAATGTTAATAAAGATGTAGCTAAAAATGAGAACACAAACACTTTACAAGAATATATTGAAACACCTCTGCACGTCACTACAGACGTTGTAAACACAGATCAAGAACGTAATATACTTGACAGACAGGATGAGGTAACAGTAATGATAAAAAATATTTGCAGAGGGGTGGATACCACATATGTATTATCAGATGTAGATGAACATCTGGTTAATACCGAGGTCCTCAAAATGCAAAGAGGAACAGATGTGGCTGAAAGTATAGTACAAAATGAAGAAGCAGAATCATTAGATGATCCTCATCCAAATAAGTTTTCAAATTTTAAATTAGGACAGTCCAATCCATCGGAATGTACAGACATTGGTACTTTTACAGTAAATACTGATAACCTCATGGCTGAGCCTTTGGATGCAGCTGAAGATCAGATTAATACTGTTGTCTTAGATGAGGTAAGCAGTGTAGAAGGTCTGACTGAACTTCTAGAACAAAATGAGCAACCAATAGTCAATGAGGAGAAAGAAGCTGAGTCAACACATTTAAATGAGCAAGAAATGGGACCAATCATCACAAAAATACAGAATGATGATTTCACAGAACATGTGTTATTAGCAGTAAAAATGCAAGGCAATGAGAGTCCTGATGATGAACATGCCAGTGAAGTCAATGCTTATACTATACATGGCCCAGTGGAGCTCAGTCCTCAAACACACACCATGTCAGATACGCAAATGAACACAGAAAATATTCAAATAGTTGGATCTGATCAGAACCAAAACAAATCTGAAGAACATCCAGAGAATTTTACAAAGAGAGAATCAGATCTAGAGCCATGTCAAAGGACAATTGCACAACAGTATCTGCTTTGTGAAGTATCTTCTATAAATACAGATCTGGGTTCATCTACTATTGAAAAACCATCACCTGCAACAGAGCATCCTGATTTCAAAGAAGTTGATAAAAATGGTATAGAAAATCAAGGAAATACAGATGTCGAAATGAGTACGCAAACTAAAAAACGGAGGAAAGTCGGATCAACACGGAGACTCCAAGGAAGACATCAACAAACAGAAGAATGGAAAGAAGAATGGAAAGATCCGGAACATACAGAAAAAATTGTACATCAAATCATAACTCAAGGTGCTACTTCAATCCTGCTCACTGAACCACAGAATACTATTAGTGAGGTGTCATCCACATATGACATCCATGACTCACCTATGACAATAGAACAAAACGAAATTATTATATCAGAAGTTCAAAGTGAGACTAAAGTGATCGATACACCACCTGCCATATTATCACCTGATCAGATAAACACTGTGGTCTCACATGAGGGAAGCAGTGTAGAGGGACTGTCTGATGTTAAAGAGCAAAATGAAAAACCAGGCGTCAGTGTGAAGGAGAATGCAGAGTCAACACTTTTAAATGAGCAAGAAATGGCACCGATCATCACAAACATAACTACTATCAATCTTCCAACATCTGCGGTAGAAAATCCTGATTTCAAGGAAGACAATGTCAATACTACAGAGAATCTGGAAAATAAAAATACAGAAATCCATAAACAAACTCAAACTAAGAAAAAAAAGAAATATGGATCAACACGAAGACCCCATGAAAGGAAACAACCACAAACTGAAGGAGAGGACGAAGAATGGAAAGATCCAGAAAACACAGAAGAAAATGAACATCAAATCATAACTCAAGCTGATACTTCAAACCTTCTCACTGAACCACAGAATACTACTAGTGAGGTGTCAGTTGACAGCAATGACTCAAATTTGACAATAGAACAAAAAGAAATTATTAAATCGGACACTGAAATCAGGACTGGAGAAAACGATACATCACCTGCCATATTATCACCTGAAGCTGATCAGATAAACACTGTAATCTCAGATGATATAAGCAGTGTAGAAGGATTGACTGATGAACAAAATGAAAAACTAGGAGTCAATGAAGGGAAGGATTCTGTGTCAGTTATTGCAAATATGCAAGAAATGACACCATTTATCACACAAGTGCATGATGATGCTTTTGCAGCAGTGAAAGAGCATGTCAGCGAGAGAGCTGATGATGAACATGTCAGTGAAGACAAGGCTTATACTCCAAGTGGTCAAGTGGAGCTCATTCCTCACACACATTCCATGTCAGACAAGCAAGTGAACACAGAAAATATTCATGTAATTGTATCTGATCAGAACCAAAATATATCTGAAGAACATCTAGAGAATCTAACAAACACAGAATCAGAACCAGTGGAATATGAAAGCACAAGCACATTTGTTCAGATCCAGGAACTAAAATCATCTCAGGTTGATAATAATGATACAAAGGAAAAAGTAATTGTTGGTCTTACAGAAAATGTTATCAAAGAGGACATTACACCAGTAAG
>JAQQZT010000037.1:15380349-15391522 GCA_030068275.1 Clarias platycephalus | reverse complement strand
AAGCACAAGCCCATTTGTTCAAATACAGGAACCAAAATCATCTCAGGTTGATGTGATCAAAGAAAATGTGGAATTTAACAGTTCTGAGAAAAGAAGGAAGATGGGTTCAACACGTAGGAGTCTCAGAGGGACAGGAATTGACCAGAAAAGCAAATTTCAAAAAAGAAAAGAAAAAGAAAACTTACAGGAACAAAACATGGAACAAAAAGATACTAACACTGGTTTTAGTGAGGAAGAGAATAATGATGCAAAGGAAGGAACAAATGCTGGTCTTACAGAAAATGTTATCAAAGAGGACATTACACCAGTAAGTGCAGAACAAAATGTGCTTTGTGAAGTATCCTCTCTAACCACTGATTTGGGTTTTACTACTATCGGACATCCATCATCTGCAAGAGAAAATGCTGATTTGAAGGAAGACAATGTCAATGCTACAGAGAATGTGGAAAATATAAATGCAGAAATACATACCCAAACACAAGCTAAGAAAAAGAAGAAATTTGGATCAACACGGAGACCCCAGAGAAGACAACAACCACATGCTGAAGGAGAGGACGGCGAATGGAAAGATCTAGAAAACGCTGAAGAAATTGAACATCATAACATAACTCAAGCTGCTACTTCAAACCTGCTCACTGAATCACAGAATACTACTAGTGAGGTGTCAGTTGACATCCACAACTCACCTTCAACATTAGAACAAAATGAAACAATTAAATCAGAAGTTGAAATTGGAACTGGAGTGATCAATACACCACCTGCCATATTATCACCTGATGCTGATCAGATAAACACTGTGGTCTTAGAGAACCTAACAAACAGAGAATCAGAATCAGAGCAAAATGAAAGCACAAGCCCATTTGTTCAGATACTGGAATCGAAATCATCTCAGGTTGATGTGATAAAAGCAAATGTGGAATTTAGCGGCTCTGAGAAGAGAAGGAAGATGGGTTCAACTCGGAAGAGTCTCAGAGGGCAAATCACTGGAAGTGACCAGTTAGACCAGTTGAACAAATTTCAAGAAATAGAAGAAAAAGAAAACATACAGGAACAAAACATGGACCAAAAACTCACCAACACTGAGAATACTAAAGAAGAGAATAATGATAAAAAGGAAGAAACAAATGCTGGTCTTACTAAAAATGTTCTCGAAGAGGACTTTCCATCAGTAAATGCCCAACAATATGTGCTTTGTGAAGTACCCTCTCTAACTACTGATCTGGGTTTAACTACTATCAAACATCCGTCATCTGCAACAGAGCATCCTGAATTCAAGGAAGTTGATGAAAATAGTATAGACTATGTGAAAAATGAAAAAGCAGAAATCCAGACACAAATTCAAGCTAAGAAAAAGAAGAAATTTGGATCAACGCGGAGAGCCCAGGGAAGACTCCAACCACATGGAACAGAAGGAAAATTGAATGACATGGAAGATACAGAAGAAATGCACTCTGATTTAAACTTTTGTGACACAAGGACAAGAAAACAAGAGTATGAACCACCTATTCACAATACACTAGATCAGTCAGAATGCTCACTTCTTAGTGAGATCGAACTTTACCTAAATAAAAGTTTTGAAAGTACCTTAAATACTTCAGGTCTTAATCCCAATATATCAGAATTCTCAGATCCGATGTCTGATGGGTCACTTCAGCTACCATCATCTCAAAGCTCTCAAATTCACACGGAACAGACCTCCCCATCAAGAAGGAGAAAAATGGGGTCAAGTCGCAAGATGACTAGAAACAGACATGCAGAAAAAGTATGTGATGAGAGCAGAGGGTCTGAACAGGGAAAAGAGAATTTGGACAATAATAATGCTAAATATAGTGAACCTAAAAGTGAGGAAAAAACTGTTAAGGAAACCGTCATTGCCGAAGGCATAGAAGATATTAAACAATCTGTTGAACTCATGCCTGAGGTCCAAGCTCTCTCTCAATTAAATGAAAGTAGTACACAAGCCACAGAACCACTTCCAGAAGTTAGACGAAAATTTGGGTCCAGACGCAAAGTGAAGGGAAGCAGTCATCTAGGTGCATTTACAAATGGTGATAATGAGAACAAAACAGAAGTGACTAAGGACAAATTAAGGGTATGCATGTAATATTTCTTAACATTTTTAAAGATTAGTATTTTTATTTATGAATGTTTTTCACATTTTCTTTTTTATATTTAATAAAAATTTGTATTTCACAGGTCTCTGATCCATTTTACATGTCAGAACCAGAGAGTACACAAATCGCACACCCAGACTCTGAGCTGAGGTATAGGTGAAATCTTTTTCAAATGAAACACATTTTCAAATGTCTTAGTTCTATTCAGACTCTCTATATTCTGCCTGGTTTGCACATTAAGGATATTGCTAAATCATCTGAATTGCACACACTGCATGGACTGCCTGTTTGTTTACATTATGCTTTTTGAATTGTTTGCTTCTCCAGATCAGGAATTGAAGAGGTTAAAGAAGCTGTTGGAAAAGATACAAATGCATCTACCGAAGCTGGCCTTGTTTCTTTACATACCATTAGGAAAACCTCACCAGGAGTTGTAAGCACTGGAGGAAGACCAAAAATAGACTTTAACCAATGGAATGAGCAAAGTGAGTGTAAAAAACTTAAACTGTTGGAGAAAAAGGAGCCAGAGCTCTGGGGTTCGAGTAGGACCTGTTGTTAAACAGCATATAGCAATTGAAAACCCACTTTGTGTAGTTCCAGATTTTGAACAAGCTGTATACAACATTGTGATGGTGGGAAACAGCAATGTGGGCAAGACATCATTTATAAAACATTTACAGAATGGACATTTCATCCCAGATTACAGTGCTACTATTGGTGAGTCTTTAATTAAAATGAAATTTAATTGTAACTACCTGTAAGGGCAAAATGTAGATGTTGAAATGCATGTTTCTGTGTTCATGCCATTATGTATTAGGAGTTGACACCTTTGTACAGACTGTTACATTTGGTAGTAGAACAGTCAAACTGTACGTGTGGGACACAGCAGGTCAGGAGAGGTAAGACTACAACTAACAAACAATTCATACAATATATATTATATATATATATATATATATATATATATATATACAATATAATATAATTTATGTATGGAAATGCCATAAACAGGTACCACAGCATCACTAAGCAGGTCTTTCATAAGGCCCAGGGGCTTCTGCTTATGTATGATATCACATCATCTCAGAGTTTCCAAGCTGTTCGTGCCTGGATCTCCCAGGTTCAGGTTGGTTTATCTATTGGTTTATTCATTGTAGAAAAAAATATGGGGAAAAATAAATAAAGGTGCTCATTAATAGTCATGTAATCCTTTTTTTTCTTTTTTTTTTTTTTACAGCATAAAAAAATTATTATGGTTCACAGAACCAGTCTTTAAAATGTTGAATACCTTAAATAATATAATATGACTCCTCAAATGTGCACTCTTCAAGTTACCCCTCCAATTAATTATATATAACCTTTCACAGGAAAACGCTCCCTCTGATGTAATCTTGATGTTACTTGGCAACAAAAATGACCGTACTGATCGAGAAGTCCAGCTAAAGGAAGGAGAGGACCTGTCAAATGTACAGTGATCTTAATACTGACCTTGTCACTCATCAACTGTGTAGACCTTAGATTAGTGTTTATGTACCACTATGATCTAATTGTTCTAGGTTGCAAAAACATTTAACATGGATTAAATTCATTTTGCAAGACGTTATTTTTTCTTTTTTTTTTAACCAACACAGGAGTATGACATTGAGTTTATGGAGTGCAGTGCTGCAACTGGTGAGAATGTGTTAGAATCTCTGAAGACTCTAGCATGGTAAGGCTAAAAACTCTATTATTATTTAGTTTTATCATTTTATTATAACTACTTGCTTACTGTTTTTTCTATTTCTTATTATCATTAGGTTACTGGTGAAACAGAGAGTGAGAAAAGAAGAGGAACATACAACATTACAGCCAAAGCCACAAAATAAGAAGAAGTCAGGTTGCTGTTAAAAACACCTTCACTGTACACACACACACACACACACACACACACATCTTTTCCCCATACACTTTATTTAATATATAATGTACAAAATATGTAATAATATAGAGAATAATATGGAATGATTATTGCAATTTTCAAATATTTTTATTATCTTCAACCATTATTAATCTATTTTTGGTAAACCATGCACTATTTGATCTTTCTTTATGTGCTTTGTGCTTTTCCATGAAACGCTTAAAAAAAAATAAAAAATAAAAAGATGCGATTTACTGTTAATTTATATTACTGTTTATTTTGTATTATCTTCCTGAATTCTGTGTAGGGTTGGATTAAATTTACAGAAGAAAGTATTCTCACAAACCCATTTTGAAATAAATTATGTGTAATATTGTGCAGATATGTCTTCTTTGTGGTGTTCTTGAAAGGGATTAGCCAATATGAATTGACTATGAAACCAACTTAATCTAAACTGTCTGACAAAAATGTCCCAAACCTAGTAAAATCAACATAATTCCACAATCTCTCTATGAGGCGAAACCCCATACACAGAAAATGATAAGAATAAACAGGCTGAGTAAAAGGACAAAGGCAATGAAGAAAACCTCTGCTGCCCATTGACTGGTCTGGACCCCTGTCACCACTAGAGGGCGGTCAGTGGGTATCATATTGGTCAGGTTCAGCATATAGCCCAGAGTCCAGCCTATATCAGTGTCTGCCACCTGTAATGTAAAAATCACCAGTATTTACATTTTCTGCGTTAAGTTCTACAATTTAATGCTTTTTGTCTCAAATTGAACAGCAATGTATTTATTAATAATAATAATAATAATAATAATAATAATAATAATAATGTTAAAATGACTTTGACTAATACTGTTGTGTTAAAATGTCTGCATTAATGCTATGATTTTTCTTGTATTGCAAACCTGTTTTTGAAAGGTGATTTTATCCCAGTTGGACTCAAATTTATATCCTTTGAGAAGAATAACCATGATATATTGAGCTGAAACACAATACTCTCTGAGATACTTCTCCTTCACTTGTGGATATTCTTTCAAAAGCTGGGAAAGGGGGGGAAATTGTACATGTTATAACCTTTCTCAAATGCACAAGGTTACTGATTTCTCAGTGCTTTTCTTCACTGGTAAACCCACAGAACATTGAGAGGTATGATCACTCACTTTATTCCAGGTTTTGTTGCAGTAAGACTCAATGGTGGAATTGACAACAGACAACTGGGCCCTTGGTGCAAGACCAAGGAAATCAAAGGTATAGAAATATGCAGAAAAAGCCTGAAAAAGGAAAAGGCAAATGTATTATTTTTACTGATACTTAAAATTACAAAACTATCTGTATTATCTTGTCTTCAGGCATGCACATATTTCCATTTTACAGTAATCAGTGTAGGGCAGAGGTGTCCAGTCTTCTCCAGAAAGGGCCAGTGTTTTTATTCCAACCAAATAGAAGCCAAAAACATTTAGTTAAACAGGTGGAATCAGATGTGGCTTCTGCTTGGTTGGAATAAATACCTGCACACAAACCAGTGGTTTCTAGAGAAGATTTGACATCTGTGCTGTAGGGCAAGGGCATGTAACTATTCTTGTTCTAACCGCATGATGGGTTTAATTACATCTTCAATTAAGGGAATCTATGCTGTGTTTGCCAACTAATAGTGTTATTTGAATAGTAATCATAGAAAACACCCACAAAAAACTCTCCATTGACAGGAGGCTGGTAAACTCCATCAAAGCCGCAGTCTGGGTAGAACGAACAGTTTGTCACATTTACAATCTTCTCAATGAGTGACATACAGAGTGCAGATTCACCAGTCCCTGAGAAAGTGACCTCAACCAGTGGGTTATACGGAGTCGGCTTGACCACACAAGGAGAGTCATAAATATCCCCCAGCTTTAATGTCAGATTGTAGCCTCTGTGGTAGCATGGATGATTGATAACAGTTGAGGAATTAGTCTAAAAGGAATACACAAAATATCTTAGCTCATTATAATATGCAAAAACAGCTCATTAAATGACTATCCAAAAAATGCATAATATGGATATTGTAAAAAAATAATAATAATAATAAAAGAAAAAAGTATAGCTATGCCAGCAATACAAGGTGTTAGTAGATATATTGTACTGTATAAGTTCAGGATTTTTTGGACACATAATCAATACATTTCTGCAAAGTGAAATTCTTTATTCTTTGCATATGTAGACAGCATTAAGGGCCTTGCTCAAGCATGCAACAGTGGCAACCTGGCAGAGCTAGGGCTCAAACCACCGTCCTTCCGATCAGTTACTCAGAGCCTTAACACACTGAGCCACGTCTGCCCCTACAGTGCCACCACTGCCCCTTGTATGAAGATATCTTTACACCAGCAATACATGAGTGTATTGTACTATTAATAGAATTAAATGTCATTAATCTTCATATTATCAGGAGTTAAATCACGCCAAGACTTTATGGTCTGATTGATGATGACAGAAGCAATTCTTTAGAGGCAATGGCAATGGTAGTAACTAGCTATTTACAGCAATCACATTGTAGCATTTCAATCACCATTGTATTTTAACTTCAAACATCTGAGCACCAACCTTCTGAAGATATGCCTGGAGTTGCTTCAGGGCCTGATCTTTCCCGTAGCACAGGTAACTGTGTGTGTATAACTGGTACTTGTAGCTATAGAGCTGGAGGTCAAAAGCAGACTGTGGGTCTTTAACTTGATCTTTCGGTATGAAGGAAATCTGTGTGGATGCACCACCTAAGTCCAGAGCTCCTAAAATATTCCCAGCCTTAGGGTGAATCCATTTACCATCGAATGCATACTGTTTTGATAGAAAATAATTGGGATTGCAAGATTCATACAAATATCAAAACAATACCCAATCATTAAAGTTAAATTAGAGATGTAAATATTGTACTTGCCAGAAAGAAAGACGTACCTTAACAAAGCCCTCCAAAAGATAATTGATGGTGATCCAGCCATAAGCCCCCTCCTCCATACCCGCGATTATTCTGGCCCCACGAAAATCAAAGGGATAACTCTTCATAGTTTTGGTCACTTCATCCATTATTTGGTCTGACAGAGTTCTATTTTGTAAACTGTGCATCATAGGAATAATAATATTAGATATGATTTTTACACTGTATGGGCAAAAGTATTTGGACACCGGTCTTTGACACTCGTATGTGGTTTTTGAACATCCTATTCCCCCCACTAGGGCCCTCATTTCTGTTATAATACCCATCAACTTTCCATCTTTCTCCCTGGAAATTGTGCTATTGCAACCACAAGAATATTAGTGAGGTCATATGAGAAAGCCTGGGTTGCAGTCAGGGTTACAGTTAATCCCAAAGGTGTTAAGTGTAGTTCAATGTAGGCTACCTGAGTTGTTTTACACCAACCCTGGAAAAATCATGTCTCCATGGACCTTGTTCTCTGCACAGAGGAATTGTCATGCTGGAACAGGTTTGAGCCATGTACTGTAGTACCAGTGAAGGGAATTGTACAGCTAAAGCATACAAAGACATTCTATACATTTGTGTGCTTCTAAATTTGTCCACACAATACGAGTGCGATGGTCAGGTGTCCATATACATGATAGTGAACATACAGTATAGTGAACATTAGATACATTATAGAACAGAGATTCAGTGCATTTATTTCAGGATATCTGACTTATATTTGAATACATTTTAATGAAGGAAAATACACAGTTTTAATTCAGAAAGGGACTAATAAAAACTCTTCAACATGAAATAGAAATAATAATAAATAAATAATTAAATAACCTGGTAGAGAATTCCCTTAAAGAGAACACATACTGTATGCCAGCCAATAACCAGCCAATTAACGTTGTTACTTCTCATATCTGATTGGTCAGGAGATGCTCATTAATATTTTACAACAGCATGGCTTTGATAATAGTAATGCCTAGGCTAGGCCATCCACCAAACACCTGTCACATAACAGCCAACATGATTATTTCAAATTACTGCTTTTATTGCATCACAGTGTAGGGCTAATGTTGATGTGTAACCAACAGAGAAGACAGAATGAGAATATGCCATCCCTCACACCCAAAGAATAGGACCCCTTTTTTTCTGACCACAGTGGCATCATCAGACAACCTTTTTTTAAAAATGAATTAAAAAATTAAAGTTATTATCAATATGTGCACTGCAAAATTATGATGCCTTTTGAATAAAGAAAAAATCATTAAATCAATTATTTATTTGTAAGATTATTATATAACAAAGATAATTCAATTAAACAAATTTCAAGGTATTTACTAATTTTAAGCTCACAAGATAATACAAAATTTAAATATGTTTATTGTCATTATAAGTTGGGGGGAAGAAAAAAAAGGTACAAGCAGCACGGTGAGAACTGAATAAGAAAATAATTATTGTTAATAAAGGATTCTATGATGTGATTTACAAATTTACATAAGAATCCTATTCTATTGCCAGGTAATTTAGCCTCTTTCTAGAAAATAAATACTTGCAATAAGTATTGTCCTGCCAATAAAATAAAACAATTTCACCTTGAAAAAAGTTGTCTGTATTCAAGAAATTTTTACCTGCCATCACTTTAAAACAACTTAATCTTGTTAACCTGTTATAGCAGCGATAAATAACTATTCCCTTATCTTCTTTTTTAGTTTCCAGATTACTAAGACAAAAAGGCAGTAGGTTATATGTTTTTCTTTGTTAAATATTATTACAAAAACAGTAAAAAAAAAAAAAAATTATAAGTAATAGAAACAGATAGAAACTATCAATCTAGTAACAGTGAATCCACAGCAATTAGGAAACACTCCACATATAAAAACGTAAGTTGTTAAAAAAAAAAAAAACATGTAAACAAACAGCATTTTTGTTTTATTACCTTTAAGAGAAATTATAGTCAGTGGTGGGCAAAGTACACAAAGTAGCGATACCCCGCAATAAAAGATTACTCAAGTAAAAGTAGAAGTCCTCCTTTTACATTTGTACTAAGAAAAAAAAGTAAACATAGAGATACCCAGCAATAAAAGATTACTCAAGTAAAAGTCCTCCATTTACATTTGTACAAATTTACTTATAGCTAATATTAGCTCACTTAGTCATAAAGTCATAGTAACAGACACACTCTTTCTCTCTCTCTCGTTGTTGATCTTTTCCTTTTCCATGTAATCGCTGTTAAATATTTATCTTTGTTACAGATTGATGGATATCTCTCCTTAGCAAACTTTCTTTACAATTAGACATTATATAAATGTTTCCAGAAATTATTTCATATTTCTACACCTACAGTATAAACTGCATTATACACTGTATGCAGAATAGGCTCTGAGCATAGACTTAAACTAATCAACCCTAACTTTAAAACCATTAACATTAAAACCACCTAGGTTTTAGGTCCCCCTTGTGTCGCCCAAGGCAGCACTGGCCCTTCAGGGTGTGGCTCCACAGGGCTTGTGGGAATGTGCTGCGGTGTTCGGCACCAAGAAGTTAGCAGCAGATCCTTTGGGTGCTGTGGGTTGTAGGGTATGGCCTCCATGGATCGGAGTTGCTTGTCCGATGCATTCCATGGATGTTTGATCAGAATGGTATCTAAGGAATTGGAGGTCAGTCGGTCAACAACCTTAAACTTAAGTGGCAGGTTGTGATGCCCTGGGTATTCTCATATCTTTATGCCTCTACCTTTTGGGGTTTGTGCTACATTGGCTTTTCTGTGGAATCGGGCAGAGCAGGCCAGCCTTTGGTTCCCGTGTTATATAATTTATAATGATGTTATTCATGTTATTTTAATTCACCTGTCAGTGGCTTTAATGTTGTGGCTGATTAATGTATTTTTAAAATACACTCAGAGCCTATCCTTCAGTAAATATGTAATAAGCCTGACCGGATTCTATTTGTGTAGCATTAAGACATTAATGTTTGTTCCTAGCATACCTGCTTTTACTATCAAGTGGCAAAAAAAAAGTTGATTATCGTGTGTTTGAGCTGATTACAACTTCAAACACAGTTAATCCAGGAGCCCTGAATTGACATTATGCTATATGATGTGTTTTTCAATACTAGTTTAATGGTATAGTCATCACATGGCAAGTCAATATAATGGTACTATACTGACAGTGATTTATTTTTTTGTCATTTACATATAGTGTCATCCATATGTAAGTTAATTCTAAATGATTAGATTTCTTAATATTTTAGGACTACAGGTAATTTGCAAGCATAATACTTTAAGTCTTGTTAGTCTATACAGTAGCTACTTTAATGTCTTTGTTGTTTATGTATTTATAAAAACATAACTGGGACATATAAGGCCATGATTATTTTTTTTTAAATATGAACAAATTAAGATCATATGAAAATGTTAACATTTACAATATGTTAATGTACACTGCCTGGCCAAAAACGTCACCATTTCAGGAAGGCAAAATTATTGGTGGAGGATCTAGGTAGGTAGGGAACCACTGTTCATGGTGCTGTAGCCCAGCAACAACATTCACTCTGTTGGAGAGAACTATTACAAGATGTAACTTGCAATAACAACAAAATATTTATGGTTTATATATCTATGTTTTATCTTATGCCAGTTTAAAAAACTATCAAATACCAATGCTACCAAAACTCAAAACTCCACATGTGGCTTTTCTCTCCAGATTTGTGCTGATGAACATCCTCATCAAGGCAAATGAACATGACCATAAACATGCACAAGTGTGAGAAATATAAGTACACTTGTAGAACCTTGTAGAACAAATAGCTTATTCCTTCAATGTAGCAAATCTGTTAGTTGCAAAGATTAAACATAAAAAAAAAATTTCAAGGTAAAGGATGGTTTCATTACTCAGTTTGTCAACTGTGGGACGAACAGAACTTCATCCTGCAACTCAAAAATGATTTGATAGAACTTTAATGATGTAGGAATAATGACTGATTAATTACACTAATTTCCTTATTTCAACCCATAATGTCAGCGGTAGGACTTGTCTGGCTGTCTACTCATTTTCATGAACAGTTTAACATCATATTTGTACAAATAATTAATTTAAAATCATACAGAACCTGTACACCATATGAGTGTAGCACAGTTGACAGTCAATATATACTCAGCAAAAAAAGAAACGCCCCTTTTTCAGGACTGTGTATTTCAACAATAATGTTGTAAAAATCCAA
>JAQQZT010000037.1:15337616-15368302 GCA_030068275.1 Clarias platycephalus | reverse complement strand
ACACAGAGACGGGAATCGAGCCTGGCCGGGGAATCGAACCCGGACCCTGGAGGTGCAAGGCGACAGTGCTAACCACTTCACCACCGTGCCGCCTGAATATTATTCAATGAGTAAAATTAAAGAATTATAAATAATATTAAAGATTGATGGAAGCTATCAAACATGGCTGAACTGCTTCAAAATTTGTGCCAATAGTGGCTTAAACGATAGCAATTGGCAAGCATGAAAATGGTAATTGCAAATCTGGATTATTCCACCAAATACTGATTTATGAACAGTCCAAGTTAAAACATTAGTATTTACTCACTCATTCTATATAGCTTTATCCTGTATTATTTACAGGTCAATCCCATCGCAGGACACACACTTAAACTATGGGCAATTTTGGAACACCAATTAACCTAATCTACATGCCTTTGGACTGTGAAAGTAAACTGGAGAACCCAGAGGAAACCCACTAGGGGGGGGCACAGGAAGACCATGAAAACTCCATGCATACAGACCCGAGGTGTGAATCGAACCCGGACCTTGCAGGTGCAGGGCGACAGTGCTAATTTATATGAACCTTATATGAAATTATTTAAATTTTTATTTGAATATGTATTTTTTGGAGAAATGTCATCAGTAGTTTATAGAATAAAACAGAATTTAAGGTTATCAAAATACAAACCTATAAAAAGAAAAACCTGACAAATGTTCTCATTATTCTTCCAGCGCTGTACAGGTTTCAGAAGCATATAAATAATACTGTATATTCCTGATAGTGATTTTCAAACCTTTGCCATTTCTATGCGCATCTCACTGTGGTCCACTAGGGGGCGGTCTGTTCATGGACAGTGCTGATGGGCGGTTTGTAAACACGAAGAAGAACAGGTGTTGCTGGAAGTGTCTAGTTTGTAAGCTGATATTTTTCTGTTTGTTTACAGTAATTCATTAACATTCTTAAGGTTTTTATCGCGCAAAAGTAAGTTTTGTTTTATACTTTTATACTAAATTATGTTTTGTTTATAATATTACATAGTTACATCAGCCATTTACAATAATTTACTAACATTCTGGCAATGTTTCCACTAGTAATGGGATCTCCAGGGTCTCTGTATAATGTGACTTCTTGGATCACAGGAGTTAACCCTGCCCTCTCATGGTTTGAAGTGTACTGCATTCTGAAATGCTTTTCTGCTCATCATTTACTGTTTAAAACTATAGCTTCTCACCTCCAGGTCTCTTCCCACCTTTGTGTCTGTGTGTGTGTGAAATTTGCATGTTCTCTTTCCTCTGGATACACTGGTTTCTTCCTACAGTCCAAAGATGTACAGATTAGACAACTGCCTTTTCCAAATTGCCTGTAGTGACCAGATGTGCCCTGTGATCAACTGGCACCCCATCCAGGGTGTAGCCAGCCTAGTATCCTACCGAACTCCATGAGACAGGCTACAGACTGCCCGTGACCCTGTGCAGGGGAAGTGGTGTAGATAATGAGTGTGTGAGAGTGAGTGGAAAAATCGTCTGGCATCAATGTGCATTCCATGGTTAAAGTGACATTCTCCCATTTTATATTTTGAGTTCACCAGTCTTTCATGCATTGCCCAGCTACCATATGATTGGATTTAATGAATCAACATCATTTTCCTAATAAAGTTACCAGTGAGTGCATGCTTGTGTTTATTTTACTCGCATGTGATATACTACAGCGCATCCTTTTACTGCTTACCTAGACCCTACACCGGAGGCCAGTGTCCTGGGAAACTTTAGTAATGAGTTGTTTGCAAACGGCCTTCTTAGCAGAAAGTTTACATTTCAATAAAATGCTTCTATCGAAACTTCTATAGTGCATTAGTGTGAAAGGTGAAAACTCTTAAATGAACATTTGTATTGTCTTGCATAACAGATATTTACTGTGATGCACTTTGAGGACTAGATGAACTTCACGCACTCATTACACATTTAATTTATGTTTGGACAAAAGGAACAATCACCAGTTGTAATATCATAAATGTTTTTTATTGAATCAAAATAATATGATTCAATAAAAAAAGTGCCAGAATTCATGTCCCTATAAAGCATAGTATTTGACTGACTGTGTAAAAGAGGCTACAGGTGATAGACCTCAAATAGCAAAGTGACATATAAGTGATTTGCTTAATAATGGTTACTGTATGTATTCTGTTTTGCAGGACCATGCAGGGGGCAGTGCGATGGGTTTTATGGGATATAAAGGACACTCTCCTGAAGGTGCGTCACTCTGTGGGAGAGCAGTACTGTAATGAGGCAAAGCGTGCTGGACTGAAGTTACCAGCCATGCAGGTAGAAACTGCATTCAGACAGGCTTACCGCCAACACTCTCGTCTCTACCCTAACTACGGGATTGCTCAGGGCATGAATGGCCAGCTGTGGTGGACAGGATTGGTAAAGAGCACCTTCTCCCAGTGTGGGGTGCAGGACCCTGCATTGCTCGACACACTCGCCAACAATCTTTACCAGAATTTTTGTAATTCAGAGAACTGGGAGGTAAGAGGTCACCAATAAACTACAGTACCTGCACATTACATTTTAACATGTCTTAGGTTGAAGTATGTAGAGTCACTGAAGTAGAATACTTAAATCTGCTGTCTGCTTTTGTACTTTTGAATGCAACTAATTCTTTGCTGTTTTTTACCCAACTCAAACATCAGCAGATTTCAGTTTGACCTAAATGATCAATTTTATTGTGACATAATAGCTTATTAATCATCTTACTGTTTACAAACATCACATTTAAATACATTAAATAATCCAACCTCGACCAAAAGCTGCACATCTTATTTGAGTTTGTCTCCAGGTGTTTCCAGACTCACATTCCACCCTCAAATCTTGCACAGCTCTGGGAATAAAACAGGGTGTGGTATCCAATTTTGACAGACGTCTAGAAGGAATCCTTAAAGGATGTGGCCTCCGAACCCATTTCTCATTTCTGATGACTTCAGAAGAGGCTGCTGTGGCCAAACCAGACCCAGGCATTTTTGCCCAAGCTCTGAAAATGTCTGGGGTGCTAGCCAAACATGTAGTCCATGTAGGTGACCATTACATAAATGACTACCTCGCCTCTCGATCATTAGGTATTCGAGGTTATCTGCTAGATAGGGATGGACTTCAGAAACATCTGGATGTTCCACCACATCATCGACTACAGAGCCTAGATGAGCTACCAGCCCGACTATTAGAAGATATTGATTAATTAAAAGATAGCTAAATAATTGCTACCATTTCTTGAATCAATTATTAATTTAAATTGTTTTGAAATTATGTTTAATGCAAGTTGTATAAAGATGTCTTCGGTTTAATTATTCATGTAGCTGTGCAGAATCCTGTATCAAGGCAACAAATAAATGTTTATTGAATAATCAATTGTTTAATGATTCCATCTATGCAGACCAACCCACAAGAGATGATAACCCTTTGTGGGTACAGTGTTATGTTTCCATGAAATAGAGAGAATGCATCACATTATGCTAATGTTGATGAGAAAATAATCCCATATCCTCCACATATTAAACACAATGTAACAAGTGGTTTGTTGATTATTCCAAGGAGGAAAGAATTTTAAATACTGAAGCAAACATGCAGAAGTTAAAATAGCTTTAAGTCAATTGAGTTTTATTTTTATAATTTGCACAAAGCAGACTTGCTTAACTCTAACTGTAAATTGATATCCTTAACCAGCCAACCAGTGGCACCACTTGCAAAGACAACTCTCTGAAATAAAATGAGAGCGAAACCTTGAGAAGAACAATACTCAAAAAGGGAACATGCTCTCTTCTGGAACACACCCGATAGTGAAACCTTAAATCATTACAGTATAATAAGTGTAGAAAAGTAAAGGATGTTCATGAGTAATTTGCGATTTGGAGTTTAAACCTTGACATTAATGAGTACAGCCTCATAAAGAGCATTACCAAATATAAGAAAGGAGCAAGAGCCTTGGCATACTGTAACACGGAGAATGCTCTAGAACGAACAGCAAGTTTATAATTCCCTAACGAGTGAAACACCACTTAAGAGGAGCACAATGGGTGAGCATCTGAAGTGAGTCAGAGAAATAAACAAGGTTAAGATTATGAAGGGCCTTAAATGTTAACAGCAATATTTGAACAAATCATTCAGACCACGCAAGTCTAGGTGCTGAATTCTGTACGATTTGAAGCCAATTGAAAAGTCTTTTTGGGGGAGACATTAGACTACATTATCTATTAAAGCCAAGGTAATACCTGACCTTAAACTTTTAGGAAGTGTAAATCTTTAAGGTAAGAGGGTAAGGCAGTCACAAATACAGCAAGTGTACTCTTACTGGCCTGCAGCTACACAGCCCCATATTCAGTAAGCTGTGGTACGCGGTGTGTCCTGACAGCTTTCTATCATAGCCAGCACTCGTTTTTTCAGCAATTTGTGCTACAGTAGCTCCTCTGTTGGATCATACAGACTAGACTTCACTCCCCACACACTTCAGTGAGCCTCCCTGTACTTCCTTGAACCATTTTTGGTAGGTACTTACCACTGCAAACTGGGAACACTAACACCTGCCATTTTGGGATGCCATCCCAATTTGATCTTGGTCAAATAAGTAACTGGCTGCAAAAAAACAACACCAAGTCAACAGATTTATCTGCATTGAACAATTTTTAGTTGAAAGGGGTGTAACATGTCAGGAACATAGAAATATTAAACAAACAACTCAAATTGTCTACTTACAATCACAAGCACAATGATCCGGGCACACAGAACTATTTATAATCCCACTGTAGCTAAAGTCAAACCAATGTGCATGATGCAATGTTATATTGAAATATGAGTCATGTGTAATTTACAGTAAAAAAAAAATAAAATAAAAAAAAAAGAATTGAATTGAAAGCATTAGCATTACACATGCATGGAAGAACAGTTTAAATGATATAAATGCAACATTGTGAGTACAGGTTTATTAATTTAGGTTATTTTTTCTAAATATCAGAAATACCAAAAATAAATGTGACAAAATAACACATACATAGATTTATATGATCAAAAAGGTTTCGGTCACGGGATGGGCAAGATGAGATACATCACACCAGTACAATTAGGATTCATTCACTTTCAACCATATTTTCACCATATACCCATTTCCAATCCAGTATTGCATGTGTGAATAAATATACATTTTATTTATTTATTAATTAATTAATTTAGTTATTTTACTTAATGCTTTAAATTAGTTTTTTAAACCCCAGTTAATAAATCAAGTCAGGTCAAGGGATTTACCAGTGCAATCACAGTTTTTTTTTGTGAGATTCTTTCTATAAAGTGCTCAATGCCAGTAACACAATCTCCCTCAGTCTTCTGGATGAAGTCAAAATTTTCCCCTAAAACTGTGAACTAGTATTACAACAACACTAATGCAAATCTAGTGCTAATGATTTAAAATGTTATAAATCTTGAGCATAAACAGATGGTCTGCAGCTATTCGAGTGGTCAGTTTTAACGTTCAGCAAAAGCTGTTGACTGAATAAAACTCCACACAGTATTATCTATATCTGGATGCTCCTAGTTACCATACATTTCCATAAGAGCAAGAAAAACAGGCTTGAGGATCAATAAGACAACATACACAATGTTACACAAGGTTTAAAACTTTCTAAAACTCAGAGTCTAAAATTTTCTGAAAATATATGTATGCAATAAACAGTAACAAGCTTTCAATTAGAAACAAAGCCATCACGGCTGTCTATATATGTATACAAGTTGAGTGTGAGCATGTGTGTGGATTATACATAGACACGAACATGTGCATAGTGCTTTGTGAATTTAGTGGATTTATCGCAATTATATTTACACACACTCTTGAATCTAAACATAAGCACAGGGCTTGTATAGCACATTTCAGATGTTGTTTTTCAGAAAAGATCTGGTGCTTATTTTACTATTACCATCAGAGTGCAGACTTATCAAAGTGTTTGTCCATCACATGACTGCAGTGCAACAGTGTAAAGTGAATGTGAAAACACACCTGTGCACACCCAAATGTTCAATCGTTAATGAAGTTTTTTCCAAAACTATACATGTTTTGATTCTGATTTTAGAAGTTATACAGTGTCAAAAACCTTGTTACAGGGACCTCTCCACTGTCAAGAACTGAAGCAGGAGAAAGCTCAACTCATGGGTGTGTGAGTCAAGAATGTAGACTTATGTCGTTACATCTTTGTATAAGAATATCTCAAGTGCAATAATAACAGAACATAAGTGTAAAATACCCAGAGGAATCCAAGACCTAAGTGTTTTCCTCAGAAGCCTGCCACATACTGGTATTCCTTAAATTTAATAATTGAATACATTAATATTTGAACTATACTGTGAAAAAATTTTGCGCATTTGCTTCATTTAATATAGATATCCAAGATTATTCTTTCATTATTACAAAAAATGTGTGTGTGTGACCCTCCTAAACATGTAAAAAAATATTTAAAACTAAATGACATACACCACACACCAAATGTTTGGACATAGTTAACTCTTTTTGATAATCTTTAGATATCTTTTGGTAAACTGTTGCAAAAATAAATAGTTTTCATTTAAAACGTATAAATTACAGCCAGTAACTATTCAATGTGCCTGGGAACTCTTAGAAAGTAATCTCTCAATTCTTCACAGATTTCTCATTAAGATTGTTAATTATTATAATAATATACTTTTTCATTTGGTTTACATGTTGATTCCTGTAGAATTCCATGTTCTATTTTAGTTTGGATTTGTTTTTCGATCCTTTTTAAGTCATAAAATGAAAAATCTTTCTACAAATGGGTGTATCCGACCTTTTGACAAGTACTGTATCTTGTGGTGTCACACGCCAGGAACATCTTGTTTTTTTTCCAAGCGTATTTGTGATTTGAAAATTTAAACCATTTCTCTTATCATCCTCTTATTATGGTGTCTACCTCTCATGTCAAGATGAACATATTTCTCAGTGTCTTAAGAATGTCCAAGAAACCGAGGAACATTAAGTTTTTTCTTTTTTTTCCAAAGTTCTGAATCTCATTCTTACTTTTCACATCCAGATGAGCAGGCCTTAAGCGCTAGTCCGTTACTCCTTCACTGCAGGGCGTTTCTCCACAAATGATCTTCAGGCCTGTAATATGTTTCAACACAATAGTATAAAAGTCTGGGGTCCAAGAGATCAATATCTGCGTTGGTAAATTACCCCAAATGGGAAATAAACCTTCCATCATTATAGATTTGTATTCCACAAAAATGTGTATACATTCTGAAGTCCACAGCTGGTTTGGTTTGAAGTATGCTAACTGTCAATCCAGTGATAGCTTTAGGTGGCAAAATGGAGAACAATTGCCACACCAAGAGCACTGCAGTGTACCTGTTTCAAACCACTGCAGAAAAAAAATATATACAGAAGAATTAAGCAACTGTAAATAATCAGATTTAGTGTAGAAAAGAAAATGAAATATATGTGAAAAGTGATGGAAAACAAACATTACACAACATGTAAATATACAGGGACATCACCATTCACATGCTGTCCCAGTTTCTTTTTAACAATGGTATAACATGAGAAGATGAGCAAATATGTGCAAACCTCCTGTTAACAAATCTGATTAAATGCTTGTCGGGTCCTCTAACAAGACACACTGTGACCGTACTAGCAATGATTACCCCGAGAGCTATCCAACCAAATTCCCCAAATTCCATGTCCAATTGCCTAATTATTTTGTTACCTTCACAGGCTAAATGTGTGTGCTACATATAACTTAAGCTCTAATAGATATTATCTATTATATATAAATGTGTGTTGATTTTTCATTTTTGGTGTCCAAGTTTGGCAGCTTAAGTACGAGGATGAGTCAAAAATTATCTGCACTCCGATTCTAATGAAGACGTGAAGATAGTGGTGCATTTGAGGCTTGCAACTCAACCTACATATTAATGATACATTTTTAAAGATTGTATAAAGATGGAAAAAGTGTATTGAAAAAAGCAAGATCTCTAAAAGTTACTTAAAATAAATTCTACAGCCAGAGTGCAGATAATTTTTGACTCACCATCGTATCAAGAGTTCAACTAGCCAAAACACTCCATAAACATTTAACATTTATACTTAAAAAATGAGCAATAAGCCACAGTTCTAGCAAAAATATTTACCCATCTCTGCATGACTGCAGGACGTCCTATCCTTTATGATACCACTTGTTTTTTTTGAAAAACAGGAAAGCAGAGGTCCTTGTCTACATCTGCCCCGCCTCCACCAACAGCTACTGTAGAGAGAAATCAGATGTAAAGTTTAGTTTGTTCTGTTCTTAATCAGCAGTGGAACCCATGTGCTTCATGTGTCTACAATTATACAGCTGATGAATATTACTGAATACCCAAAGTCTATTTCATACTTTATTATGATGCCAAGCAGTACAAGCAGGACACCGGCCAATATTCCCAGCACCAATATGATGGACAACGTCTGCTGTCTTTGATTGGTTGCCACCACTGCAAGCAGGTCTGCATGCTCACAACGCATACCTATGAAGCCTGGGTGGCACCTACACCAAAAAATTAATAATAATAATAATAATAATATATGAAACACAAATGATGGAATATCAGGCAAAAATGAAAACATGTACAGTATAAGAACATGTATAAAGTCATTTAAATATCAACACCATGAGCTCTTACTTTCACAAATATAGTGAGAAGATGGTATTCGAAATTGTATATTTGTGCAGTTTATATTCACTTCATAATTACATACAAGGATTTTGGGTTGGGACGTTGAAGTGAAACGGGGACTTGTGAAAAAAAATCTTGTTTGTTATGTCTTAGGCACAGTGATGAGACTTAGCATCAGTAAAACATTTGAATGGTGCAAATGTTTTAAATAAGGCTGTACATCTGTGAATGAGGATCCCAACCAAGGTGGTTCGGATCGTATTGCAACTGTTCCTGTGAACAGTCATTGAGTGGAGGACGACCCTTGTAAATCGATGGCTAACTTGTTGACAGCTTGCAGAAGAGATGCATCCGTTTGTGTATACGCAATCGTTCACCAACATCACTTTCACCTTACAGGAACTCGGCTGGGACTTATTGCCACATCCCCCTACAGTCCTGACTTCGCTCCAAGCAATTTCCACACGTTTCGGCTATTAAAGGGGTTCCCTGGGAGGCCAGCATTGCAGACTTGAAGCAGGCAGTCTGCAATGGCTCCAGCATACTTATAAAACTTTCTAACTTAAAGATATTCAAGCACTAGTGAAACGTGCATTAGGGTAGCAGGACATTTTACAAAGAAAAAGGAAGTTTTTACTTTTCTAACCATCTTCTCTTATTCTGCACAACCAAAAGTCATGGATTAACTTGAATGTCAATCTAATACACCATGTCAAACTGGCTGACTCATTGATAAATTCCTGTCTAACATCTCTTCATTAAATTGTCTGTGTTTGGACAAATGTGTCTTGTTTGTAACCAATTGACTTGATACACACAAGGACTGGTTTAAATAGCATGTGCATAAATGTATATAAACCGCATTGCATTTAAACAATACGAATCATAATCATCAGAGATGATTCATATCGTTCAAATAGTGGAACATATACGATTATTCACATGACCGTGACACACTTGTGCTATTTAAAGTAAACACTAAGTCATTTAGTTACAAACAATACACATTTGTCCAAACACAGACAGTTTGATGAAGAGATTTAGACAGGAATTTATCCATGAGTTGGCCAGTTTGAGAGTCAAACCTACTTGAGAACTGTATTGCTCATTTTGTTTTCTAGGTGAGCTCAGGCATTGGCAATACAAGGTTTATAAAATACCATACATTTTTGGATGTAAGGTTTTTTGGGCATTTTGCCTCTGTTCACTACCAGGCTGAATTTGAAATGAAACCCTGAGAAAAGTGTGGCCCAACCATTAAGGAATTACAGCCTTTTCCAACACATGCACACCCATTTTGGGATCGCATAAATAATGGAACAAAGCAAAAATAATTACAAACACAAGGATTGAATTTAATACATAAATGCATACATGCTGATTTTCTTCACTCAAGATGCTTTGCCAGGCCTTGACTACAGGTCGCTGCTGCGTGTTTGTGGGTCTTTCTGCCTTCATTCTTGTCTTCAGTAAGTGAAAAGCATGCTCTATTGTATTCAGAGCAGGTGACTTATCCATCTGCTGCATCCTATCAGTTTTGCATAATTTGGCTGAATCTGAGCAAAAAGTATCGTCCTATACATTTTAGCATTCATTCTGCTACTTTTATCAGCAGTCAGGTCATCAATAAAAACTGCTGAACTTGTTCCATTGGCAGACATACATGCTTGTGCCATAAAACTGCCTCTGCCATGCTTGACACATGACAGGTGCTGTGGGTCAATAGCTGTTCCTTTCTTTCTCTTCGTCTTCCCATCGTTCTGGTACAAGTTAATCTTGGTTTCATTAGTTCAAAGAATTAGTCTAATCTGGCCTTTCTGTTACTGACCATTACCAGTTATTTGCACCCCGTTGTGAAACATCTGTAACTACTTCATAAAGCCGCACCTTGACTGTAGACCAGAAGAGTATTCTTTACTTGGCTAGATGTTGTGAAAATTCTTCTTCATCACAAATAGAATTTTGTGGTCATACCATTGAGTTGTCTTCCGTGGTCTCCCAGGCCTTTTGCTGTTACTGAGCTTACCAGTCAATTCCTTATTTTTAGGAACGTTCCAAACTGTTGCATTTGCCACTCCAAATGTTTTTTTGCTTGCTCTCTGATAATTTTTTTGTTGTTGTTTTTTCAGACTAATGATGGCCACCTTCACTTGCATAGACACCTCTTTGGACCTCATGTTTGGACCAGCCATTTGTTCCATTTTTCTATGTCCTCTTTTTTTTTTTGGTATTCTGGTTTATACAGTATGCACTTGTCACAGGACTTGAAGGGCCTCTACTACATTCTACATTCTATTGCACAGTTATGTTTACATTTTAACACCCAGGTCATTCATGCTACATATCTTTATGACCACAGTAATTTGATGTGCATGTACACTCACACACATGCTGGGGTCTCCTCCAGGATGAGAAAGCGGCATGTGCCATGGAAACAGAAATGGCTGTGGGAGTCAGGACAATCTGCAAAGTGAGAGTGGACTGCTGCTGCTAAAAAATCTGCAACAAAAACAAAGAACACTTTAACATTGAAGTTATAGCAGCGGGCCTATAAAAGATAATTTTAAAAGAAAAATGCCACTAAGAAAATCTGTCCACTATGTCAATGTAAACCAATGGTCCAGTGATTAATTGATATCCTCTAGAGAGCTACAAATGCTGCTTCCATAACTGTACCATCCCCATCTACATTCCAACCAACTAGTTATAAATATCCCCATTTTCACATAACCAGACACCACAAAATAAACGTTAAAGGGCAACAAAAGCAGAACTTACTTCTTTTAACAGTAGTAGTTGACACTGCTGTTGTGTTGGTAGCATCGATAGTGGTGTTTGTGGTGGGATTTATCGCCATGGTGGTTGTTGCTGAAGTAGCATTTTCCTGCACTAGGCTGTATGTATATAAATACCCTACAAAATAACCATAAAATGTATTTGGCACATCTCAGCCTGACCACCAATAATACAGAAAAACTACCAAAATCAAAGAACTTACCAGAAATCATCCACCACTAAAATTACATGTTCAGAATTGGCAAGAGTATAATAATGCTTGAAGTAGAACAGTATGCTGTACCGCAACTTATGTCTTCCTCCTTGGGTTACCATAAGATTTTATTATGTACCAGAAGTATAATAGAATCACAACGTAGAAATAAGATCCCCTAACTGTCATATGGCAAAAAGGAGTAACTTAAAATAACTTAAACATACCTGCTGATATTTCTTACATTGTGCTTTTTTATATTTTAGACTGATTAGTTAAATACACTACCAATAAAAAAGAAAGAAAAAAAATTGCTACAAACAGGTAAACATCCCCAACTAAATCTTGGCACCCTGTTGTTGTTTTTTGCAGAAACTTTGTTATATATGTCTGTAAAGATTCTCGGTCATCCATGTGAGATTATCTGGAAGTTGAGTCATGTCAACTGGACGACTTCTTAATTTAGTAGGAATGTTTCACTACTCATCCAAGTAGCTCGTTTTTAAGTCCTCCAAGGTCAAAGGGTCATGGGTAAAGGGTCCTCCCATATCTGAAACAGCTTGTTATACTTGTTATAAGTCAGTCCAAAAAAATATTTCCAAACGTTAATTTTTAGCAAAAATGTTTAATCTTACCGAAAAATATCTGTAGGCCAGAAAACAAAGCAGTACATTACGTAAAAGATCAGACAAAATATTAAAAGGTTCTGGGTTTTGCATGCGGGGAAAAAGAGGCAAGTGCAACAAATTCTTCAGAAGACCTGTGGCTGGTTCTGCAGGATGTTGAGTAAAAATAAGCAGCTAATTTTCTTATGAAAACCATTTTAAGTTAAGGATTGTCACACCAATTATTCACTTTATGTCATTAATTACTGTTTACTGCTTTATATTTTTTATTTTTGTTTATGTAGAAATTTTTAGACATCCTCGCTCAAAAGCAGTTACGTGCATGTGCCCAAGTACTGTATATAAGATAAATTACAATCTAATTAGCTAACTGGAAATATACTTTTAAAAGGAGCATGATTATTAAACAGATAATATTTGGATTTTGACCTTTTTCACATATCAGGAATTTTCTAATTACTTGTCTTTCATCAGTAAATAAATCCACATCAATATTCAAGATATTTTTACACCAGAACAGTTTCACATCATACAACGTCTTCATTTTGCATATACAACAAATCCAAGTACCAAACAAAGAGCTTTTTATTATAATTGCTTTCGAATGTGCTGAACTGTGGGACTTCTCATGGTCACTAATGACCACACTACACAGTTCACTATTGTATTCTAATTTATCTGAGAGTGTGAGTGACCAAATAGAACTGACTTTAACTAAGTAAAGCTCAAATACGTTGTCTAAGACTACCTCTTATCTCCGGATGACCCCTTAAGTTTTTAAATAAACACAGGAGGGAGGTAAATCCAGAAAAACTTAAGATAAGGTAGTTGTTCTACCCTAATCAGGGTTGCAGTGACAATTTTTACATCCAAGATAAAATACATTTTCCTAATCTGAGTTGTGATCCTTCAACAAACAGCATAGACCTTAAATTGTCAGTAGTGTGTGACTATGCTACTAAAGCAAGGCTACTTGTAGTACAAGTGTGATATTCCAATTAAAATGTCCGACAATAGTGACAATATTCATAACTGTACTCAATCTTAAAAATCTGAAAAGCAATCGTTCACATACATGTTGCATTATGGAACTTAGTAAGCATAAAGCTCACTCAGTAGAAGTAGTTCCAACGAGACTATTCCTTTGGGTCAGAGATAAATACACTTGATTATACTGCCTAATACTCAACAGGTATGCTGAGTGTGCTGTATGTGGTGAAATGTATAATTACTCATTCTGCCATTATAATGCTGTTCTAGCCTGTGCAATAACAACATTTCACACAGTCACATGAGAAAGTCTGTGCATGACATCACCTCAAAGTCTGGGGTTAAACATAGTTGAAATTTGTAAATCAGCGCCTTCTTTACAATATCAATAGAGGCACAAGCTGCAGAGATTACCGGATCAGGGTGAGTATATACACCTTCACCAGAACAAGGCTTCTTTAACCATTTAGAGGGCCACAGGGTTATGCGTTTTCTACAAGAATATACTGCTTTATCCTGTATTCATTCGATTAGGGCTTGCGGGGTGGCTTGGAGCCTTCCCCAATAGACTTCCCAGACGTGGGTACATCCTGGACAGGGTGCCAATCCATCGCAGGGCATACACACACTACGAGCAATTTGGGAACGCCAAGTGGACTGTCCCAATCCCAATGGACTGTGGGAGGAAACAAGAGTACCCAGAGGAAACCCACCAAGCACGGGGAGGACATGCACACAGAGAGCGGAATCGAATCCGGACCGTGCCAGGCGACAATGCCACCACATACATACACTTTTTTATATATATATATATATATATATATAGCAAAAAAAAAGAAAAAAAAATAGGTGAGGACACAAAACAGTTTGATGTGATAGAGAGCATGGCTCTTGTATGTGGTGTCCTGCCTGGGCCACAAAATGTCATACTGAAGCATACATCCAAACCAGGTGCACAAATCCAACACCAGCCTAATTGAGTTTAAGGTCACTTTTTTTTTTTTTTGCTTGTTTGCTTAGACATACATACATACATACAAACAAACAAACAAACATACATTCAGCTGAAATAATTGCAGCAAGCCCAGATGAGGCTAACAAGGAATATTTACTCACCACTAAGGAGAAATATCTTATCCCAGAAAGCGCGATACATCTTCACAAGGATTAAAGGCGTTCACTTGGATCCGTAGCGTCTTACGTCAAAGTAGCTGTGCAGTGTAAGTACGTTTGTCCACCGGTGAAGGCCCGAATGGTCGCTTGTCCAGAAGTAGAATCGGAAAGAAAATCGATTTTAAACTTGATTCCATACCAGGAGTTGTTAAATGGAGATGTTTAACGTCCTTCGAATAAGCCACGCTTCGATTTATTTAAACATGAACTTAAGACGCGCTCTACCAAATTCTTGACACGCACCAGAAGCTTTCATACCGACGCTAAACACAATTGTAAGCATTTTAACCGGTGAACGCAGGGCGCATCCTCCTCACACTTGATTAACGCGCGCGCGTGTTTGTGTGCGCGCGCGCGCGCGTTTGTAGCAGCCTTTTCACCTTTTACAATCCATTATTTGTACTAGGCACATTAAACAATAACATTTAATTCAGATAACTTACTAAAATATACACATTAAATACATACATTCATTGATTTATTAAATTAAAAAGAGCATGGTTGTAGTTATTCTATTAATTAAAATTGTGCGTAAAAACAAGTTCACAGTTTATAACTGAGCATAAAGCCTCGTCACAACACACTGACAAAACATTTCCAAGTCCCCAATGCTCTTATAGAAATTAAAATCTAACAGGATTTTCGATTTTATATGTCTGGATAATATTGTGATAGTGTCATAGTTTGTAGAGAGAGAGAGATGAACAGAATTTATGGCCAATTCAGTCATTTTAAGAAGAAGAAGAAGAAGAAGCTGTGGTTAAAATGAAGAGGAATACAAATGTGGGCCAACATCTTTTCTTAATATCACACTGGTAGCAGGCTTAATGTAATAATTAGAAAAGTTTGATTTCTGTAGCCTGGGACTGGTTAGTCATACACTCACTCATGGTCTACACACGGCTTTATCCTATATACAGGACTGCGGTGCCTAGAGACTTGGTACACACTGCATGGGGTGCCAATCCATCGTAGGGCACACATACATACATACAGACACTCACAATCATTCACACTACAGGCAATTTTGGGAACGCCAGTTAGTCTAATCTGCATTTCTTTGGACTGTGGGAGGAAACCAGAGTACCCGGAGAGAACACAGGCCTGAGACAGAAATTGAACCTGGAACCTGACGGTGCAAGGCGACAGTGCCTAAGAGATACTAAGTCACCGTACTGTCTGAGGTCTTACAGCAAAAATTTTATTAAATGGTGCGCTGACATCCTGAAAATCTGAAAGTTTTTGTAAACACATTATAAAAATCTAGATTTTAGTGCCCTCTCTAGCAGTGCCCTAAAGTTTTATGTACAAAGTTTAACTTACTGGGTAAGAGAAACCATGCTTCTTATCATTTTCAAGTGCCTTTGTCTTGGTGTCAGGCTCCACAATGGCCAGGTTATTACAATCTACTAGCCAGGAGTGTATGACATTAAAAATAGCTTTAGAATTAAAATGTACGCCACAATTTCTTAGTACACTATGTAAATTAGTGTGATACCTTGAATAAAAATGGATATATGGTTTTCAATACATTAATCAGTCAGATATTCAGTGGGTCACAGTGTGGTAAGGACAGAAACAAGTAACTGAAAATTAACAACAGAGGCCACAACAAAACAAATGAGTGACTCAGCAAGCAGTGCTTTTTCCTCCAAATGTACTGTATGAAATCTTCATTCTTAAAATTTTTTCGCTGTGTTTCATTATCATGTTAAAAGAGGCCACTTCCGCTGTTGGACTGCAAGTCACCTGCAACACTACTTAGGTATATAGGACATGCCAAAGTAGCACTGAAATGAATCCCAGAACCAAAGATTTCCCAGCAGAACATTGTCCGGAGCATCATATTATCTCCACCAGCTTGCCTTCTTCCCATAGTGCCCTAGAGATGCCCTAGTGGCATCTCTTCCCCAGGTAATGAAGCACATACAACCAGCAATGTCACTAATTACAAGTTGTCTTCCTGGAATCAATTCTGCAAGTGCTAACCACTGGATACTGGATAAAACCTGCCATTTTATCCTTATAAAACCTGCCATTTCTGAACAAATCATCTAACCATCACAATTTGGCCCTTGTCACAGTTGTTCAATTCCTTATGCTTGCCAAATTGTTATGTGATAATCAGTTATTAATTTTACCTCTCAGTGATTTTAATGTCACGGCTTATCTGTGTATATAGTTAGTGCAATGGGTCTGACACACGGGAACCAGATGTGACACAAAAACGCGTACAGGTACGCGGCGTTTGTGGCGCAGCTTACACAGTGTGTGCAATGTGTGATGGCGAGAAGCGCCTGCACTGAGAAGCCTGCCATCACATTCGAAAACATAAGGATACTGTCATATTTGATGTGGGTTAAGTGTGCCCCTACCAGCGAACAGGTCACCGAAACACATGCACATTGTAGCCCTCTGACTCCTGGTAAAGACAAAGAAAAGCTCTCTAATACTAAAACAGGCTGCAGTTCAGTTGTATGGAGCTAGATTCAGTACGAATGCAGCCTCACTGACATCCACTGAGGAGTATTATCTTGCATTCGAAGTGGTTTCCTGCCCATGTGTGAGGTACTGGATTCTCTTTTGGCACTTCTCTCACTTATTGAGAAGTAGTGTGGTGTCATGAAAACCGAAAATTGTGTAGCTTGGCATGAAAACTCACCATGTGGTCTCACATATAATTAACCTTATTAAGAACAACCCATTCAGTATGTTGTCCAGGACAGCGTAACCCGCATGCAGAGTTCCATATATGGAAGAAATTTGGTAAGGCACAGGTAGACCTCTTTGCCAACTCATTGCCATTTAGGCTTTTCCCTAATGGTGCCGAACAGCCCATGTTGCCAGGATGCCTTTGCCCATGACTGGTCTCAACATGACATGGTCTCAGCAGCTGTACACTTCTGCAGTTGATTGCAACCAATGTTAGAGTTCAGAGATCAAGCCACAGAGTCCGACTGGCCAATAGAACCATGGTTTTTGTGTTAATTTTGCTGACCTTGGAAAGGAAAGGGGTCATGTGCATTTTTGAGCACATTTTTATAGAGGGAAAACAGAGGCATAAAATCTAGTGAATGCAAGAGACCCCAGTAAAAGGACCTTTATTTTACTTAAATGTGCTTTTTAGCTCATTATACTCACCATATAAGGTAATGCTCATCGTCATACTCTCTGAACTCATGTCACTATATATATAACAGAGTTCCCTACTAAAATGAGTAGCATACAATGCAGGAGAGTGGACATGTACCCTAATTTTTCAGTTAAAAAAGCAAAAAACATGACTACTTCTGATGTTAATTGAGTTCATATCAGATAAGCAGTAGTGTTTTTTTTGTGAGGGGGGGATCCTCACATTTTAGGGTATCTAAAATAAGTTGATTGTACATTTGTTTCTTTGTCCACCTTTGTGTGTATGTGTGCGCATGTGCGTGTGCATGTGTATGCATGTTTCACCCTGTTTTGTCATTACAAGTCTTAGATATTTTAACAGAAATGAGACTCCAACTGGCACCAGCATTCTCTTGCTTACATTGTCACGAGGCACTACACATCGACCTTTGGCTTTTCCTTTAACATGGCTGCGTAGACCAATAGAGGAAAGACCTCAGTTCACTCCTTGGTGCCAATGTAGCAGCAACACAGTAGATGATAAACTGTTAGGCTACTTATTATGTCACACCATACAAAACTTTATGCAGAGAGAGAGAGAGAGAAAGAAAGACTGGCATACTTTTTTGTTAAATGTGCAGTTAAATAGTGACCACTAGCATCATGGCCTTACACGAGGAGAATGGTGGTATGTCTGGGCAACAAAAGGTAGGTAGATTTAAAGTGTAAGAACTAAAGAAAATAAGCAGAATGCATATACTAATAATGTAATACTGACTGACCGTGTTGACTACTATTTTGATTAAACTGTTCAATTAAATGTAAAATTAACATCTACTGTTTTAGTGCTCAGTTAATAGAAACAGTATTTAAAATCTTCAATGTTGAATGAAAAGTTACAAAGTTAAAATCTCCTTTATACTATTGAATATGCATCTGAATTGTTGAATTAAACCTACAACCGTTCAATTACTAACTCTTAATGTGCGACATCACTACCTACATAACCCACTGAATATAAATTTTTAGATTTCTATCTGAATGAATTTTTTTGTACTTATGGGTCCAACAGGATTTATATCTATGGATGAATTTTGAAGTCACGTAACGCTGCATGGGAATTGCACAATACCCATCTCGATAAATAGTTTGGCTTGTAACTTAGTTACACTGATTTAAGATTTAATACTTAATTACTTTTGCAGAACCATACATTTTATTTTGCCTCGCAAAGTATTGTTGTGCGTCTTCTTCACTTTTTTTTTTCAGGGCAGTCCTCGCATTCTGGTCTTAATGGTTACTTCTGCTGCAATTGGAGGAACATTACAATATGGATACAACCTTACTATTATGAATACACCCACTGTCGTAAGTAAGGATTAGAGTTTATATCTATTTAACTCTGTCGACATGTGATTTTCTTGATATTTTTCTTCAACATGTCTTTATAAGTATGAGTGTCATTGCTTCTGAATCTGAAAAGATCCCTGCATGTTCTCAGCTACTGTACTATTCAGTACTACTGTGTTTTCTGTCCCTGCAGTATATTCAGAAGTTTGTTAATGAGACATTTCAGAGGCGCTGGGGGATACAGTTAGAGGCGTATCAGGTTACACTGATGTGGACAGTCATAGTGTCTGTCTTCTCATTGGGTGGCCTTACAGGGGCTCTGTTGGCGGGGCCCATGTCCATACATTTTGGGAGGTATGACTTTATTCTATGTACATGATGCGTTCAGGATTGTATGGTATTTACTGTGATCACCTTTGGAAATGAAGTTTTGATATTAGACTGGGTTCAAAATACACCAGTATATATTATTGTGTTCTGTGTAAAACAGTGTAATGGCCTACTTTACAAATCTGTGCTTGTTGAGGGCCCTCTAGTGGCTAGGGACCTGATTGTCAATCTGTGCCTGGTAGTGGCTCAAAATATGGCCAAAAGTATTTTGATTCCTGTTTGAAACATTTTGATTCTTTTTAAAGGTGAATTGAATATGAATGTATTCATATATGCACATTTGTTATCTATCTAGCTAAAAACCTAATGCCATTTTCGTTTATGATGTTTATATAATAAGACATTTTTTGTATAACTCATGTTTTTATTATTGTATTGTTCTCAAGGAAGAAAACTTTGCTGCTGAACAATATTTTTCTTATGTTCAGTGCACTGCTGGCTGTGACAAGCCAGAAAGCTCAGTCTTTTGAGATGATCATCATCTCCAGATACCTAGTTGGCATCAATGTGGGTGCGTAGGCTACTGAACTTTCAAGTTTTAGCTAAATACCTGTATCAATGTAGCACGCTCTCATTATGCTTATATCTGAATAACTTCCCATCCACTAAAACTGTAAAACATGAAACAATTATTCTGGTTGCAGGGGTCAGTATGAATGTGCAGCCCATGTATTTTGGTGAAAGTGCACCAAAACATTTACGTGGTGCTGTAGCCCTGTCCTCTTCTGTCTTCACCTCTTTTGGGCTGGTTCTAGGACAAGTGGTAGGTTTGAGGTGAGTTCAAACAGTTCTACAGTTGTATAATTAAATTTACAGCGAAATATTTGTGTCCAGCAAGGCTTATACTGTATAAAACACTACAGGTGATGAGAGATAATGACATCACACAGTGTTTAAACCCATTATAGGCAAAGCAGCATGTGATGTGAGAGCATACAATAGGTGTTTTATTTGGGCTACAATATGAATTATTTCCAGGAAATATTTCTATGAAACAGTTATAAAAATGATACATTTTTAATAATTCGACACTCAGTTTAGGTTCCAACATCTAAGTGCTCTGTTTTATTAAATCCTCAGAGGAAATCGTTTCAAAAGCAGTGTCAATAAAAGCTGATACACAAGCTGATACACAACCTCATGACTCATTTTACTGTAAGCCAGACTTATTTTGTGTACATGTGTACAGGGAGGTGTTGGGTTGTGAATCATGTTGGCAGTACTTGTTAGCCAGTAATGCTGTGCCAGGCTTCATTCAGCTCCTTACACTACCCTGGTTTCCAGAGAGCCCTCGGTATCTTCTCATTGATCGTGGTGACAAGGATGCCTGTTTAAACGGTACACAAACTTTATAGATATTTTACATATTGTAGTTTAGAATACAGTATAACAGTTTATTATAAATTCACAATATCACCATTTGGTGTAGTGGTTAGCACTGTCGCTTAGCACCGCCATGGTCCGGGGATCGATTCCCGGCCAGGTTCGATTCTGTGTGCTTGGAGTTTACATGTTCTCCCTGTGCTTGGTGGGTTTCCTCTGGGTACTCCGTTTCCTCCCAAAGACCTGCTGATTATGCTAATTGGCGTTCATAAATTGCCCGTAGTGTGTGTATGTGTGTGCCCTGCGATGGATTGGCACCCTGTCCAGGATGTCCCCCGTCTCATGTCCTAAGTCTCCTGGTATAGGCTCCAGGTCCCCGCGACCCTGTATAGGGGAAAAAGTGGTATAGACGATGAGTGAGTGAGTGAGTATTACCCATCAGTTATAGCACTGAAACCAGTTAAAACCCCCTACGTTTTAGATTCCCCTTGTGCCTCCAAAACAGTGCTGTCCCATCGGGGACTGACTGAATAAGTGACGTCTCTCCTAATGCTGTGTGTGTGTCAGCACTGCGGCGGTTGCGAGGCTGTGAGGTGCAGAAAGAGGAGTTGGATGAGATGCTCCAAGAACAGGCTGAATTTGAGGGCAGACGAGCTCAGCGGCCCTGGGAGCTTTTCAAGGACCATAGTGTTCGCTGGCAACTCATCTCCATCGCCATCATAAGCAGTGCCATGCAGTTGTGTGGTAATGACTCAGTACGTGAGGCTGTCCCTCATGCTAACTCTGACTCATTCATTCATCTTCAGTGAACTGCTTAATGTACAGTAGGTCAGGGTTACAGTGGAATCAGACACTTTCACTAGTCATGAGACAGGAATTAAAAGTCTTGCCTTTATAATGTAAATTGTGTCCTTGAACTTACTGTTTCTCTTATTACACAGATTTACTTCTATGCTTCTTACATATTCCAAGAGGCGGGAATATCAGCCGAACACACACAGTATGCTTCCATTGGCACTGGCACTTGTGAATTCACTGCCTGTATTCTATGTGTAAGTATTCTACCCTGTATATTCACTCGCATTATAAAAGTCTTATTTGCGAAAATTGTCTGGCCATTTTTTTATTACTACTGTAATGTATACAGATTTATTAAAACTAGGGTGGACCAAAAATTTGATTTATAGATACAAATATTTTTAAGTATGCTCAAATTAATGGCCCTCGACTTTCTAGCACTTGTGTATATGCTGAATGCAGGAATGTTAAACATTGACAAGCAAAAGGTTAGATCTGAATCTATTTAATCTTCTATTGTTAGATTTAAAGGCATCTTGGGTCTGAAATAAAAAGAAAAAATATTAACTTTAGTATATGGAAAAATTGCCTGAGGATCCAGACTTTTGGGCCACCTAGTAGATTACCATGGTTAAAAATCACAAGTTATGAAAGAAATTAAAGAAACATTTCTGTTAAATTAAGAATTTACACTAGAGGTTTTGAAAAATGTACCTTTCTGCTCTCTTTCTCTGTGTCTTTCTTTGTGTGTGTGCTAAGAACCTGTTGATAGAACGGAAGGGCAGAAGGATGCTTTTAATGGGAGGTTATGTGCTTATGACTGGCTGGGCTATAGTCTTCACTGTGGCTCTTTCATATCAGGTATGGATTATATACTGTGGGTTTTATACATGTTGTAGACAAACACGTAGACAAACACATTATTTGGAATTCTCTGAACACTGAATCACTTGCAGCTTGAATTGAATACATTTATCTATGACTTGAGACTAGAAGTGTTGTGTCATGGTCTAACAATCAGCACTCTGTTGCCATTGTCTTCTAGGACGTAGTAGACTGGATGCCGTACCTGAGCATGGTCTGTGTGTTCACCTATATCCTCAGTTTTGGAATCGGACCAGGTGAGACAAACTGTACTACTCCTTTATTAACTGAACTGGTCTGAGATAATCTACTGGATGTCACTGTGCCTGAATTATGGCAAAAGAGTCAAAAAGCAAAAGCAGTTCTTGGACAATATTGGGTTTGTATTTCCAAAACCATCTTTTCCTCGCACCTCCAGGTGGCCTCGGACCTCCAGCGTCAGGGGTTAGATTCCCACCTTGGGTCTATGTGCGTAGAGTTCGCATGTTCTCCTCAGGTTTGTTTCCTCCTGTGTGTGCACCCTGCCGATGGATTGGCACCGTTGTGCCCATTGTCTCCTGGGATTGGCTCCAGTCCCCCTGCGACTCTGTACAGAATAAGTGGTGTGAACAATGAATGAATGAATGAGAAAAAAGCACATTTTAGTTCAGAAAAGCCTATGAAGTATACATAGAAAAAAAAGTCATGTAGAGGGTTTTCAATTCAATTTTATTGGTATAGCACTTTTAACAATGGTCATTGTTCTCAAAGCAGCTTTACAGAATTATGAAAATGTGTATGAAATGTGAGAAAATGTGTATGAATCAAAGTGATCAGATTGTCCCTAATTGTGCCTAGGTTTTTCCCTAGGTAGGCTACTAATATTACATAAATTTAAAATGATTAAAATATGACACTGATATTGTCTATCCATTTGCAGACATTCAGATGTGTTTTATACTACTTTCTTCCTTCCACAGCGGGGGTGACTGGAATTCTCCCTACAGAGATTTTTAACCAGGCAGCTCGCCCTGCTGCCTACATGATCGCAGGTTCTCTAATGTGGCTTAATCTCTTCATTATTGGAATGATTTTCCCATTTATTGTGGTAAGTGCATTAATTCACAAATTAATGTCTCAGACTATGACCGAAGTGTTAAAGTTAAACTGAATCCTTGACTAGGAGGATACCACAAATGTCCCCTAATACACTTTGAACAAACTTCATAAAGAAGATAAAACCTAATGTATTTCCTTCATCTGTGTGTTGCTGACAGAGTGGACTGGGTCAGTTCTGCTTTGTACCATTTGGTGTTGTCTGTCTCCTCACCGCTTTCTTTATTGGATTGGTTTTGCCTGAGACTAAAGGAAAAACATTACCCATGATCACAAATGAATTCAACAAGCTTAACTTCGAGAGAAATGAAAATCCAAAGTGCAAAGGTGTTTGTTACCAACTAGGCGAAGTCCAGCACTCAACTGCCCTATAAGCTATTTGTTTTTATATTTAGAATTCCTGTACACTTGTGAATGCTAGAGATCTCTGTAGAAGAGTAAAAGTTTAGACAGCTATAACATAGACACGTAGACATTTTACTGTCAGACCATTTATTCATAAATGTATATTTATGAGAACAAACAAGTTTTTGTCTAGAACAAAAAAATGGTGCTGCTGTATTCTATGTTCATAATAAACCATGGAACCAAACCACTGAAAAATCTGGTTAAATAGTTTATTTGCAGAGTAGAATCTGTCATAGAATTTCGACTTAATATTGTCAGTTTTAACTTGTTTTTAGATGAATAAACAAATATTTTATATACCCTCACAGGTCACTTATGCTGGAGTGAGCATTTCAAATTACTGTTAGAATGGTGTGAAAAACAAAAAACATTCTGTAAGCATGGGTCTGCAAGCTGAAACATCTTGCTGAAAGAGGTTGCATGAAAATAACCAGACTGATTTGAATTGACAGAAGGTCTATTCTTCTTGAAATAAGCAGTCTTTACAACCATGATGAGCAGAAAGGCACCCAAACAGAACAATCAATCCTAGAGTTTTTTTTTTTACCTACTCTTCAACGGTCCCTTTTCTATGAGTCTGTGTCCATGATCTCAGATTCCTGTTATAGGAGGACAGGAGTGGAACCGGGTGTGGTCTTCTGCTGTTCCTCAAAGTTCAGTGTTTTGTGACAGGATGCTCATCATAGTTGTAAAGTGTGATTATTTGTGTTACTATATCCTTTTGGGCAGCTCAAACAATCTGAGCATATTTTTTGGCCTTTGTTCCAACAAGGTTTTTCCATTCAACAGATCTGTGGCTTACTCCATGTTGTTGTTTAAACTCTACAGACAGTTGTGTGTGAATCTCCCAGAAGATGAGCAGCTATAATGAAATGTTCTAACCAACCTTTCTGGTAGCAACATCTATGCCACAATCAAAGCCACAGAGGTCACTTTTTCATTATGACATTTTCATTATGATGTTTGTTATGAACATTAAAGTTTTTAAGCTCTGTCTCCATGTTTGTTTTGCATTGCATGCTGCCAGCCGATTAACTGATTAGAGAATTGCATGTCTGTGCAGTTTGTGTTCCTAATAAAATGGACATCGAGTATATATTTTTTACAATGTCTGATTTATCTTGTTGGAAGCATAGTGCAATAGCAGATAACATTTCTGCCTCTTTTTTTATTTTAGAGCCACTAGAACTGGTTGAAACTGTAAATGATGCACTGTGTGCCCAGTAGCCACTGATCTAATGTCATCATGCTCTAGAGATCTAGTTTCAAGATGCCGCATTTCCTGATATCATGGATACACTCTGACTGAGGCCACCAGCATAACCCATGGTGTACCCTGCATAAATCTGTCCATCTGCTGTTTTTGAAAGCCAACATTATGAAATAATGGTCAAGCTACTGTTCATTTCTGTTCCTTCCGAATTAACACAGTGGTCATTGCTGAGAAAAAGCAGCGTTAGATTCACATGTTGCTGTCACGATTATCCTGCGGTTAGAGAAAGGCTCTGCAAGTCCTTGTCAAAGATGCTCCATTTTGATCCAGCTCCATCAGGGCCTAGGATAATCGACAGACTGCCAACTTAAGTCTATGAAAGAACACCCAGTGAGCAGTAGTTCTTCAGACAGAAATGCCTGTTGAGAAGATATCCAGTTTATACAATTGTGGAGAAGCATTTCAGTATACACAACATGCTGAACCTTGAACAACTGAAAAAAATATATCAGCTACAGTAAGAACAGAAAGCTGACGTTGCAGTGGGCACAGGCTCAACAAACTGGACAGTTAAAGAGCAGGAATACATAGCCTGGTTGGCTGAATCTTGATTTCTGCTGAAGCACACAGATGTTAGGGTCAGAATTAGTGCTGCACAATTAATCACATAAAAACCATAATTATGGGTGTAGTTAAAGTGTGTACATCAAAACAGAACTTACATATCAGAAAATACCCAATGTTTTTTCCAGTGTCTTGGAAAAAAAGAAAAAATCATGTAAAAATGCCACATCTGAAAGTCATATGTCTGGCTTGGTCATTGGTCAATTAATAATGAATTTGTAACCGTCTTGCTGTATGAGAAATCATTTAAGAGGCATAACTTATTTATTACTTATCGAAACACAAGGAGCCCACATACTGCATGCTGTAGGTAAGATGAATTTCAGAAACTAATGAACACATTGGAGAGAAGCTGCAATAAAGGCAGCTTTTGGAAACCTTTATTTTGAAGATTAACCTAATTATCTTATGTATTTATAGCTATATATTTTGGGTTATTTGTAAAATTAGTCCTATTAAAAAACTTGATTGTTTTGTTTCCTGTGTTATTGCTGAAAATATACACCCTTTATGGCCACAATCTACCATCTGCTACTTGCAGCATGAAAATGTACCAGGTCACACAAACTGACTCCATGAACAGGACCATGAATGTAGAGATTTTTGGTGGCTTTTTCGGTCATGGGATCTGAAGCCAATAAGTTCAAAACTGCATTGAAGAAGGCAGGAAAAGAAGGAAGGAATGCATCTTAAGTATTCTGTTGGTTTAGCTCATTTTAAAAACAGCATTAAAAATTGATACACTGCATAGTGAGATCATACAAAAATAGATTGTATCACAAAGCATCCCAAATACAATTTTATTTTATACTTATCTCTGTAGCAAATAAACAGAGACACAAAACAGTGTACAAAAACAAAAACCATCAATAGAAAAGTATGCCTATATCCAAAAAATCAATGAAATTCTTGACTGAAATTGCAAAGAAACTTTTTGTCAGAGAACAAAGATAGAATAACAAACATACATACAAATGTACATTTTCTTTTCTATGTGCATGTCCTTATACAAAAGTGTCAATGCAAATTACTTTATGTACACGGTTATTCTTAAGATGGTCCTATTAATGACAGATTTTCCTACCCATTCACAATCAGTACTGGGAAGGCACTTTGCAACATATGGTTATATGAAAACATAAGCAGAATGCAAATAAAACAAACAAAAAACAAAAAAAACCACACACTTCCAGTGATACAATGTGCCACTAAAACATAAAAGACGGCATATCAGTATTTTAAATCACAGGACCTTCCCAAATGGCCACATCAATCTTTCACATAAATAAAGGGTTAAACACACAGATTAGAGTGCTGGGGTGATTCATTCCAGAAAGTGAGGTGGGAGGATTATGTGAGTCAGCTAGAAGTGTCAAATAATGCTGTCATGAGGGGAATCCTGGGTAGTTGCATACTTCCTCTCTTCACACTTGGGGTTAATAAGGATGCTTTCCAAACATAAATTAATTAATTAAATATATATATATATATATATTTCAGAGCTAACGTGAAAAAGAAAATCATACACAATTTCAAGCTAATGTGGGCTGAAGTAGAAAATATTTTTTTGGAACATTTTGAAAAAAAAAAAAAAAAAAACAATAATAAATTAATAAAAAGTAAAATAAGTTGCTAAATCATGCTCGCATAAAACCTTCACTTTGAAACTTTCACTTCAATGTGTAAATGCATCAGAGCTAGGTTTTTTTGCTTCCACAATGTGGTGTAATTTTAATCAGGTCTGATGGGGGAAATGTTCTGATGTAGGGCTCTACATACAATGTTTAAGCTTTAACGTTTCCCCACAAGCAACCCTTAAAAGTTCTAACTGTTCTTTAAGTGTATGCACATAAAGCAGGCCTCTCACAGGCATATATCATAAAATTATTTTTGATATTATAACCACTGCGCAATCACATTTGCTCAAAGTACTTACTTTGTTAGTCTGAAGGATCAAACTTGAACATAAAGAAAAAAAAACAAACAGAAATTTAAATCTGACACACTATTGGCATATTCATTCCACAATTTTTTTTTTTTTTTATATGAACACACACACCACTACAGTGTAATAAAAGATACAAGAGTGAATTTACTTAAACCAAATGAATACAACTTAGGCTCTCTGCCTCAAAACTCAAGCTTCTACTGAACCATAATGGCCACAGAAAGTTATATACACAGAGTCCCATTATATAGAATAAACAAACTTAATATTGGCCATATAGAAGTATTTGTATATACATATTTCTTACATATGTCAACAACATATACACATCATGAATAGGAATTCTTAAGTTAAGCAGGAATGTTTGGACGCACATAGAAAAAAGTCCTGATATATTAAAAACCTTAAAAAGCCCTCTGATTACATTACATTCTCTTAATAAGAGACCATGATGTGCGTCACGCACACGCAGAGTTGCATTCACACTCTTCTTGGCCTCCTCTAAAACACATAATTCAAAGACAAAATAGCACAGCACAGATCTAAAGTCTACCAATGACTTTATATAAACCATTTAATAAAGGAGATGGGACACCAAAATCAATAAGTTAATAAAATATACTCTTCATCTCTGGTAATATCTTACAGTCATACCTGAAATTGGTCCCTGTTAAATATTCAAAACTCATACGAGGTTTGCATGACACCGTACAATCCATCTTGCGAATTCAAATTAAAGTGAAAAGAAAATAGTGTTAAGAACCATGAATTTGGGAAGATTTAAATTTGTCATCATTCTTTAACTTAACTATTTCAGAACCTGGGGCATCCAGTGTCGTTTGTGCCCAGGGGTTTTTTGTCACATGTATCCACACAAAATGATCAGAATGAGGTCAACTTGGGTTAAATAGGCTCTGTGGGATGATCGTTAATATATACTCTGATTTTGAATACTTGGCTGCTTCATGTTAACAAGAATGGAAAATATTCTGGCAAACATGCATGTCAAAACATTAAATCAACTGAATAAAGGGTAACAATAAGCAACAACAACAAAAAAAAGGACATCAGTTTACAATGGTATTGATGATAAAAGGTAGAACTGCAGTTCCCCTCAAAGCTGTGGACGTCATGTACGAGCCAATGTTCACTTGTCCCCCAAGCCTACAGCATTGCTCCCTACCTCAGAGTCCACTAGTGATGAAGCAAAAGCTGACTGGACTATTTGGAAACCAAATGACTCGAGCAGCGACATGTTCTGCTGTGGCGAAAAAGGAGAACCCAGATCTCCGAGACTGGACACTGTCCCGCTGGGTTTCTTGTGCACTCGGTGCTGGTGCTTGTTGAGGTAGGATTTAGTGCGGAAGGTCTGGCCGCATAAGCCACACGCAAACTTTTTCTCCACATCCGCCTTCTGTTTGGAGCCACACGGTGTGTTTGCTGTGCCGTCCGTTCCGCCATTGAAGATAAGCGAGGTCACTTCAAGTTCCTTTTCCTCAGCCTTATGCTCCAGTTTGAGCTCGGTTCCATTAGAAAGGTCCCCGAATGCAGAGTCTGACTCCTCAGGATCCTGATGCGGGCATTTCGCAGCATTTTCCTGCCCGTCTGTGGAAAACAGTGGAAAGTAGGCAGAATGACCATGGTCGGTGTGAAAAGGAACACAGGAAGAGAGAAAAAGAACCTGACATTATGAAACACGTGTAGATCAACTACTCAAAAGGCACAATCGTTCACTAAGAGCCGAACACAAATAATTTAATAAAACAGTTTGATGTTAAAGAACAATGTGGCAAGACTTTTTGGCCAGGACTAGTAAATAAAAATAACAAATTTCAGAACCTGTTAACTTGTCAGAGAACAAGCACAGAATTAACGCGAAAGTTCACAATCTGCCTTCGGTCAAGAGTGGGTGATTTCTGTCCTAATACAATTAGGTCTAGACAACGACTAGGTGTCCTGTCTTATCAAATGCCGCTTTTTACTACATCAGTGTGTGTTGTTTCAAGTCCATTATGAAATGTAAAATCTATAAGGCAGGCTCACTGGTTAGCTGCCTTGCAGTTCACAACACAGAGGAGACAGCACAATACTATACCCAATGTAGAATCACTCTGTTTGCCCAGGAGTTTCTTCCAAATGGCCAACTGTGCAAGGTTTTCCATTGGAAACGAAATCAGGTTTATTTCCAGGATGTTCATTACCAATATTGCCCTTTACTCAGTACATACACTGCCTGGTCAGAATATTTTATTTAAGTTTTGATCATCATTACGGCCAATTTATGGGTCAAACTTTCACAGTTTTCGTTGAATTGCCTGTACCATCAAGAGAACAATGCATTACTAATCATTCAGTACTTTCAGATCAGCAGCTGACTTTATTTTATTGTATCATAACATTGCAGAGCCTAAACAACTGAAATATCCTCAGATCATAACACTGCCTCCAGAAGCTTGTACAGTGGCCACTACACATGATGGGTGCATTGCTTTATGGGCTTCCCTTCTTACCCTTACACGCTCATCGCTCTATACCAGAGTCAATCTGAACATTAGACCACATGACGTTTTTCGGTTGCTACACAATCGCCAATCTTTATGCTCTTTAGCAAAACCGAAGCCATTTCGTTATTATTCTCATTAACAAGTGGTGTTCTTATGGCCACACAGCTGTTTAGTCCCAATCCTAAGAGTTCTCATCACATTCTGCATGAAGAAATGCTCTTACTAATCCACATTTCTTGTCACATGTAAATTCTACTGCCCATTTATTGCGATGCACCTTCACCAAAAGTTTAAGTGATCTCTGATCATGGTCATTCAGGATTTTTTTCCCAAATTAATTTCCTCAAACCTTTTAATAATCCTAGGCTTTCATAATGCGTTGGACAGATCTTGACTCAAATCCAGTCATTTTAAGTTTTCATTGCTTGATGCAGGCCAATGATTTGACCTTACCAAAACTTTTCGCCCAGGCAGTGTACAGTGGAACCTCGGATTACGAGTAACGCGGTTTTCGAGTGTTCCGCAAGACGAGCAAAGATTTTTAATAAAATTTGACTTGAAAAACGAGCATTGTCTTGGTTTACGAGCACCGAGTATCATG
>JAQQZT010000037.1:15313520-15337516 GCA_030068275.1 Clarias platycephalus | reverse complement strand
TTCTTATGGGAAAATTAAATTTGGTTTACGAGTGTTTTGGAATACGAGCCCGCTTCCGGAACGAATTATGCTTGTAACCCGAGGTTCCACTGTATATCTAAGGTAAATAGTTCACCACTAATTCTTAAGAAAAGTTTTTATTTTTATTTTTATAAATGCTAATATTTTTTATAGATGTTCTCCCAGTCTAGTGCATAACTTTTGTACATATTAATAATTCAACAACTTGACTGAAAGGTTGGGTCTCTTTAACAATCTGAACTATACGACAGAACTATCAAACAGAGTGAAGATTACTCAAACTAGTAGCCAAAATGGATGACTCCTATCCCCTGCCCGCGGAAGGAGGTCCAGTGATGTACTGATACACCTGCACTGCACCTATGAACACCATGTCAGGTCACGTCACCTGAAGACTTTATTATGTCTATCTCTTTATCTCCATGTCGGTCTTTCGGGATCAGTCAACCTCTTTGTATCCACACTACTGTTTGTCTCTCTGAGCTCTAAGCGGTACCAGTTCTTATCCTGTGTTGTGTGAGCAGTATTAGGCTCGCCTACGCCCCTCTCTGGCCGGCCCATACTGACCTGCGAGAGGTGTGTGCAACGGGAGGCCTGGTGCTCCGCCACAGTGCCGCTCCCACAGCTCAGGCTGCACACCGAGGGCAGGAGGGCCTGGTTGAGCGAGAATTGCAGGCCCAGAAAACCCCCGAAAACACCCCTCTGTCTCAGGAAAGGGCATCAGAATCCGCCGACCGGTGCAAAGGTCTAAACCATCACAGATCACCCCATTGAGGGAGCGTAGAAGGACATGATGGGTACAAACAGAAGGAGAGACAGAGATTCCTGGGTGGACACTTACTGTCAATACAGTCAGACTGACATCAATTGCACATGGGTTTATGTACAGACCGTGGTTTGAATGATGCACCATCTGGGTATCTCTACTGAATGAATCTTTTTTCCTTCGTTACTTGCCAAGCCTGTTGGAGCTTGTCTAAAACTAATCAAATCATTTTTGCAGTAATCTTTTAATTTAGACATTTTCCAATTTCATTTTTTATAGACAATACAATGTTGTTAAAGATTAATATACATGTCACAAGAAACTGCATCCTATTCATGAAATTATAAACAATTTAAACAGAATTCTAACACAGGACATTTTTTAATACCTGGACAAACTGTCTTCAGAACAAATGTGTTAATTTGGGCTTAGTTTTAATCTTTGGACAAAAAAAATAATAAAAACTACAATGTAGTCATATTTTGAAAATCTACTTATGGCTGTTTTTAGTCTGTGAACTAAAACTGCAGAACTAGAACACCCTGTAATTTTTACAATAGTTTCCAAAACCACAAATAAAACGACTAAGCATTAATTCTATTTAACATGGAACACCAGATAATTTCCCAAAGGCACGCTTTAATTGCAGCTTTATTTAGCTTTACTTTGATTATTGGACAATAGCTAGACGAAAGCTCTGCAGTGGCTGAAATATACTTGTGTGGTTATTAATTTTTATTTTTTAGAAAGAACTGGGTCTGTTTAATAATATTGCTAAAATTTGTGTATTTATTAAACTAACTAGACTTCAAATAAATGTAAGCAGCATAATAAATTATTTTGTTTTTCTAGTGAGAACAACTAATCGAACAAGACAAACTATGAGGGGTGTTCAAGTCAAACCAGCCAAATCACTCTTTTTTGTGAATGACATTTACAGAAGACTTCAAGCACAGTACGATGATGAGGCTCTTAGCTGCAGTAAAACATTTAAATGGTGCAAATGTTTTAAAGAACGCCGTACGTCTGTGAATGACGATCTCGGGCAAGGTGGCCCGGAGCAGTCGTTCCTGTGAACATTTGGCAAGTGGAATGTCTGATCCTTGAAAATCGACGGATAACTTGTTGTCAACTTGCAGAAGGCATGCATCTGTCTGTACTTTTAATTCAGGCAGCTCTGACATTTTTGTCTTTTTACTCTTTGAGGAAAACTGTACATTTTATAAATCACATATAGCTCTGGAATAAAATAAGAGACAACTGCAAAATAATCAGTTTCTAATGTTTCTTTTCTTTCAGGTGCATGTATGGGTGAGAATTTTGTTTCATTTTTTGTAAACTGCTGACAATATTTCTATAAATTCAAAATATAACTATTGTTATTTAGAGTGTATATTTAAAGGAAATGACATCACAACACATCTAAATAATCTAAGATCATGTAGTATTTGCAGAGCTTAAATAACTCAAATAAAACAAAATGGAAATAATTTGAAAACAAATTGTGTTAATGCTTTGGCTAAATAAAAAAAAAAAAAATTATCAGTATTTGGTGGAATAACCCCGATTTGCAATTTATAGCTTTCATGCGTTTTAGCACGTTCTCCTACAATTTTTCACATTGCAGTTGGGTAACTTTATACCACTCTTTTTGCAAAAAAGCACACAGCTCAGCTTTGCTTGATGGTGTGTGACCGAGAATCTTCCTTTTTAAGACGTTCCACAAGTTTTCTGAAGTAAATTGCAGTGCTCTCTTATTTTTTTCCCATAGATTTATATAGTCTGAGTAGAAAAGAGGATTCTTTTTTTTGTCATTTACATTTAGTCATGAAATAAAGCGTTGTGACAATTTTTTTATCTTATTTTTCATTGACAAAATCAAAGGTAAATATACGCTCACTGCTTAATTTGCAACTTATCCAACATCCAAATAAAAATAATAATAAACTATTACATGTCGTACATGTAGATTTTATATTAGGATATAAAGCCTAATGAAAAAACAAAGCTTATGAAAAAACTGAAGCAATCTAAGCATTGTCTCAACAAACTCAACAACTGGCTGTTAATGTCTATGGCAATAATTCCCAGAAAAAAGGTCCATTGATTCCTAAATACTATGCACATATTGGACTACAACATGCATTGATTGCCAGGAAATGCTTGCTTAGCCAGCATGTGATGGAATTTACAAACAGCAACAAAAATGCCATGCTAACTTGTATATAGCAACAGACAGCCTTCCATACTAGACAAAGCTGGTAGGACCCTAAGAGTTATATTTTTTTTAATACCTTGGCCAATCAAGAATACCACAGCCTTAATGGAACGTGCACCTGATACAGCACAAGCGAATTTCTGTCGTACATGTAGATACATGCAGCAGCCATCATACTTATCAGCCAGATTTAATCATTACTTTTAAAAAGTCAGGTTTACACCACAGGCTTTTATAGGCTCCAATCTGATTTCCAAAGTCTAAATGGAAAACTGGTGAGATTTATCTGAATTGTACAATGAAATTATCTAAAATCATAAGGAAAAAGATTTAATTCGATGTGATGGATTATGAATCAGGCATGAAGGAAATTGTTCATATGACTGCTTTCAACACTAGCTTTTTTCCACCTCCATCAACCTGAATGATTTTGTCACATAAATCTGAATAAACAGATTCACATAAGGTAAAAAATAAATAAATTAAAAAAAGCAAAAAAAGCCTAATTCAGGTTGAATAACACGATGTGAGCTTCTCTCTATAACCACATTTCCATCATTCTGCCGAAATCATACCCTGCAGGAACTGTAACATATAAGAATAAGGCTAAATAAAAAAAAAATCTATTTGTAATACGAAATAGAAGAATGATGGAAATCAGCTGGTGTAATAAATTAGTATGACGTATGGGCCAAATGAGTGAGCAAATAAGCGAGCGTATTTACACAAGCAGATGCAGCATTTAGCAGCAGGGTGAAAAGAGCGAGCGAGCAAGTGGCAGGGACACAAAGGCGTGCTTGCCTTCCACTGCGCATTGGCGTCCTGAGTGGTATGGGGCACCGTTGTGCATCTGCGGCCCGTTGTCACGCGGCTCTAGGAACTGGTGAGCTGTGGAAGAAGGGAGCATGGACGAGCCGTGGTGTGTTTTTACATGTACCTTTAGGTAGGACGCAGTGGAAAAACCTGAGACCGTCAAGAGGAGCAAAAGCAAAACACAAGGAACAAAAGGGGAAAAATAGAACAAGCAGAGACTTGTTTAACAGTGAGGTGACAATCTCCTCTTTTCTTATCATAATGAAAAACCCACATTTTAAGACTTTCCTATCTTAATGGATCAACTACAGTAGTTTCTAATGAAATGGCAATCCATATAGCAGGTGTCGGCAATTACGTCTGGGAATAGGACATGATATTGTTTGTTTCCAAGAGCAGTCCACATGGTGACATGGTGGAGCTGTCTACTGTTTGACGACTTTAAATAATACATTGTCAGATATGTTTTTTCTTCTACAATATGCTACAGAGCCCCTAAAGGGACATGAAAGAAAATAATGCCCTTAAAAAAAAAAAAATCTACATAGAAGAAAAATATATATTTTATTGCAAGATCTCCAAAATCTTGAGAGACTCAAAGTTCCAGATCCTTCAAACTGAGTTTTGAGAAAAACACGAATTAACTCCCCCCTTCATCCTCTAGGTTTCTTACTAATACCAGACGAGACTGAATTCTTGTAACCAATCATAATGCAGATGGCGGGATTTCTTAATCTTACACAAGACTGCCAATGTTGGCTTTGCAAATGTTCTTTTCTTCATTATTTTAATAATCATCACCATCTAGAAATAATTTAATTATGCAACATTTTAAAAACTGAAATTATAAAAACACACTGATTTGAGTTCCACATTTGTGCTCAAGGTTTCTAACCAATCATAGACAAGAAAAAAATCTTCAATCATATGAAATTAAAACAAAGAAGTAAAAACAAAGAGCACTTGTCTAGCAATGACTCGTCATACACTGACTTGGATATACTCTCGCTAATTTCTATACATTTCCCATTATGCCTCTTTTTGTATTTTTTTCCCCACCTTTTGCCCCATGATGGGATCAGTACTAATGCTGGGAGAACTCTAATAGTAACGAGACACTGTAGTTAACTTTAGGTAACATTAGCAAATAGTTAGCTATCAAAGTAACTGCTTATGCACTGGTTCACTTTGGTTCCTGTCAAAACACACCAAAACAATGGTGTTAATCAATATTAGCTAAAATAATTACTAGCCTAGAACAGGATGCAGGTTCTGAGGATATATCCACAGCCACCAGTCGTAGAAGCATAATATCGCATACAGCAGCTGATTTAGTGCCACTGCAACCAAAGACATCTTGTCTACAAGCCACAAATAGGAGAATGGCATAGTATGACAAAACTCACAAGAAAGCCACATGTACACTAGTGGCAACCATCAAACACAAAAAAATAATAATCTGACAGCAGGTAATTTCACAGTCTGTTAGAGAATTCAGCCAATATTTTATAGAGAGCATCTTGCACAGTGTGAGTTGTCTTAAATAACTGCTGTAAACACACTGTCTAAAGCTGGCTTCAATCCTGTTTATTCGTTTCACAGACTTAATTTATATGCAGCACTACTTTTTCACTATAATACTCAAATTACTCAAACAATGCTTTAAATGATGCAAATGTATTGCAATGTTAATAGGGGAAAAAATATCCAAAAGGAAATAGTAAATAAATGTTTACAAACTATTGTTTAAGGAGCACTTTTAAGGATTTAATACAGTTATGCATACAGTTAACATCTACGATATTACAGTAAATAATTAGCAAAACTATATGGCATATTATGTTGTAACTGTGTTGACTAAAGAGCCAAGACACTGTACACTTACAGCACCGTATTTAAGGTTAAATACAGGTTAGGTACAATAATCCTCCACACTACTGTTTATTTCATTGTAAATACATGCATACAAACAGTTTCGCTATAAATATAATTTCAGAACACCTGTGTGAGGGTGTGGAGAAAAAGTCAAAAGCTCTGAGTTTACAATAATTTAATCTGCATGTTTAGCAAATTTTCGAGACACTTGCTCACTTCTGTGTTGTGCAGCAAAAGCCATGAGAACATGCAAATATTTATTAAAATTTGTAATGAGAAGATTTTTAAATATATTCCAGAGTAAAAAGCTATTCTCTGCACATGCTTAACAGCGGTGTTGCACATTTTGATAGGCTGCACGTTCTAATAAAATAAATGTATACAAAATATGTGGTGAGATTTGATACATACCTGCACCTTTTATGTAAGGCTGCATAATTTGATTTAAAATAAATAAATGACACATTGCGATTGTAATTTAAACTGACATTCAACTATTAAATGTACAATTTTGTATCCAAACATATCTAGATCAACACCACATAATTGGATTAATGATCTCATTAAGAGAATGTTTGACAATATTTATTCATGTACTTAAGGTACTACATTTTTTAAAAAGAAACTAATTATTTAAATAATTGCACGGGTCCATTTTGCGGTTATTTCTATGCGATTAATTGTGCTGCATAATTTAATGGTTTAAAAACACCAATACAACATTAAATATAAAAATAAAAACCAATTAGCATTTAGTATTCCTCAATTCTGTAAAAAAAAAAAAAAAAAAAAAAACAGTATTTTGAAACCACTACTCGTGCATAATAAACTGGTTCTGTAGTAGTTTATGTTTTAATGCCAAAGAAACTGTAGCCTAATAAAGTGCATGGATGGCTATGAGTATGAATATGAAAATCGGAAACACCCTTCTGCGCTACTGCTTTCCTAATGACACTCTCCACCCGCTGCTCTCATTATGCTATTCTGTTACATATGGATTGCAAAAAAATTATTTTTACAAAAAAGCATTGGGTGGAAAAAACAACTAAGTGTGAAACTCAGACTAGCTCAGAATAAGCGGTCTATTCAGCAACATGATAAGGCTACTGACATAAGACAGTAAAACAGAACAGTAAGTTTAGTTACAAACATGGATAATGATGTTGCTTGTTAACGTTAGCTCACTGTTAACCAGCTACATGTTGTTGTTCTTTTGGCCTGCTCCCATCAAAGGGTCATCACAGGGGACCATCCAATCCACACACACAACTTGGCATAAGTTTTAGTCCTGACGCAACCCTACCAGTTTTATTTATTATCAGACGTACTGATAAGGTGTCTTTTTAAATTGAAACCTGTGAAGCTAAATTAACAATCATGACCCAAAAACAGATCAATATAGTCAAATCTGCCACCCATGAGAAATCATCTTTTTAAAAATGTACTTTAATATCACGTGTTTCAAAATATGCCCAGTAGGTGACAACATATTATAGCAGCTCCATTGGTAACAATTCATAAGGGAAGCCACAGATCACAGTACATCTCTGTTAAAGTTATTAAATGTTACTCAAACACATTTAATAGATTCAGAGTTTGTATTAAAGGAACTAAAACTAGTCTTCTAGTCATTCAACCAACAAACAAGCATCTACTACCAGATTGCTCCTGAAAATCTGTAATCTCCCAATGCATATTTATATAACACGTCTCTAGGCTTCTGCTACCGTGAAAACTTTCTCCACTGTGAATATGAAGGACCTTATATGGAAAATTGAGCAAATGCATCTAAAGCCTCCTGGAATTTTGTGCTTCTTCAGGTTTTTACACCACAGTTCAACTATACACAAATTTTGTGCTTGGAAAATTATGGAAGATCTGGAATACAGTTTGTGCCACACAAAAATGTCCATATTTTTAAGTTGGGCAAGCTAGATTTGGCTGCTGTTTGCCGACGCCTACCATATAGCATATGGATTCCTAGGCCCCGAAGCTTAGAAAAATACATTCAAACTTTTTTTTTTTCTCTTCCATTTGTAGTTAATAAACCAAAATTCAAACAGTCTGGCTCTTTTACAACTGACTTTAAACATTTTTAATTGGTGCACTTTTTTAAAGACATGTGAATCTAAAAATGGCTTACAGTATGTGAGTTTCACTAAATAAGCTGTCTATACGAGTGTTACCTTTATTGCATATGCTGCAGTAGTTGTGAGGTCCTTCGCTGTGTTTCTTCAGGTGATCTGTCATATAAGCAGCCCTTAAGAACTTGCCGCACACTTGGCATGGGATTTTATCCTCGTGGCAGGCCAGGTGAGACCTCAGACGATCTCGTGTTGCAAACGATGCATTACAAATCTGCACAAAAATATTTGAATACATTTAAATACGGAAGGGAAACCCCAATGTGAAAAATGTCTAACTTGGGCGGTGAATGAACATTTTCCAAAAGACGCAGTGATGTAAAGTAAGGTAATGACCCTTGAATACATGTGCAAACTCAAGGTTTTACTCTTCTCTCTCTCTCTCCCTCACCTGACATTTATGAGGTCTCTCTGTGGTGTGCACTTGCTTGATGTGTCCATTAAGGTGGTCTGGCCTGCAAAAAATATATACAAGCATATGCACTCTTACACCTACACTCTTGCAAAGAATGTTGTTGTTTGACAGATGATGTAGCTCAAAACATCAGCAATGCACATGCAGTGCAATGACTTGGGCTCAAGACAACTCACCTGGAGAAGCCTTTGCCGCAGTTCTGACACACGTACGGTTTACCCACGGCTCCATCGTGAGAGCGCACATGGTACGACATCCTGTCTTTGCGCTTGAACCGCAGGCCGCACACAGGACACGCGTATGGCTTTTCCCCGGAGTGGGACAACTTGTGTCGATTGAGGTGATAGACGTCTCTGAACACCTTCCCGCACAGATCGCAGCCCACGTGCCGTCTCGTCCTCTCCCGTTTGCGGGGCCCGTCCGTCTGCACGCAGTTCTGGGGCTGAGGCGGAACCGTTACGGCCGTTATATCCACGGACACGAGCTCTCCAGCTCCAGAGCCATGCTGGGCCTCGTGGTTTCTCAGCTGCACAGCGTCGCTCAGCATTTTACCACAAATGCCACCAGGAAAAGGACTTTCATGAGCTTCACCGTCATCAGTCGTACCGTTATTGTACACGCCCGGGGTTGGAGGATCTTCTTTCTTGGGCCGTCCTCTGGCTCGCTTGGAGCTCGGAGAGGCCTCGCCGTTGACCGGGTTTGTCGTGAAGCCTGACGGGGAGACGTGGAGGCCAATCGGGTGGGAGCTGCTGTTCAGAGCGCTCGCACTGTCACCGTCCAGGCTGAGTCTGTTAGTAAACACGGCGCCGTTCGGCACGTCAGCGTGCATGGCGTTTGACAGGAAGCTGAGCTCTCCACCGCGGGACGGCGGCACCAGGATCTGCACGTTGGACTGTTTGATCACCTCCTGGCAGATTTCAATAACCGAGCGCATCAGCAGGAACTTGGCGGCCGTCATGAGCTCCGGGAAGCACTCCAGGCGCACCACGATCTTCGACGTGTACGCAAAGTCCAGGATGTCTCGGAAAACTTTAGGGCTGATAGTGTGCATCTCGAGCTCTTTGCCCTCGCTGTCGCCCTCGCCCTGACAGCTGAACACCGACTCGAAGTACTCGCTGCACGCCGCCAGCACCGCCTTGTGCGCCGGAAAGCTCTCCTCTCCGACGCGCAGGATCACATCGCAGAATCTGCCTCCATCTTTTCTCTGGCTGTTCAGGTTGTGTAGCATCTCGGCGCTGTGCTTGCTCACCTGGTACGTGTAGGAAGAATTCCACGGCTGTTCGGTTCTCTCCATGCCGCCTTCCATTAACCACGACGACTAGAGCATGTGCCGGAGAGGCTAAACGAACATAAACAGAACGGGAAAAAAACCCAATCCCTGCGGTTTAAAAAAAAATAAACAAAACGCTTTCAACAACGACCACCCCTCTTCGTTTTAGCATCTAACATGTTAGCAGGGGGAAAAATGGCAGCCCCCCCAGCTTCCTGTGAACTTTGACCTTTGTTTTGGAGGGAGGGGGTGACTTTATTTTATAGATTTAGAGAAAACCGATAGCTTGTTGTTAAGGACAGTCAGCCTGGACGCGTCTGAACCGCGCTCACGTGTCAAGTGGATTCACTGGATGTTGTTTTCATGTTCGTAAATTCTGTATATTGTTCATCTTCCTGGTTTCTCTCCCCCCTCCTCGCCGTTATGAATTCACATCCTTGTTTTCCAGTGAGCCCCCTCCCCCTCTTATTCCCCTCCCCCCTCACACCCCAAATGTAGACGATTATACATGTGCTATACGCAAAGCCGACAGCGGACAGAATCCCCGCGCTTTGTTCGCACCCACACACACACACACACAGCACGGTCATACAGCAGAAACACACACGTTATTGCGCAGTGAACTGGAGCGGATGGAAACCCACAAGCCCCGCCCACCTCGCCCTCTCCCCCTCCTGACACGCACACACCAGCGTGAACGGTGTGTAGGGGGGTATGTTTACACGCACAAAAGCTATGTACTGTACAGCAAAACTACTCAAATCTCTACAATAAAGACCAACATTGTGTTTTTCAATACTTGCTCCTTACCAGCCGGTTCAACAAAATAAATATGTCCGCTCAGTTTCTCTGTAACTGATAGTTAATCATAGCTAGCATATTCCCTTGTCATTGTTTTCAGTATATACCCAGCGCTGTGGATTATTTATAGGAGATAAGCTCATTATGTGAAGCGGCAAGGTGGCATAGTGGCTAGCACTGTCACCCCGCACCTCGACGGTTCAAGTTCGATTACCACCTCAGGTGTGTGTGTGTGTGTGTGTGTGTAGGGTTTGCATGTTCTCTCCATGCTTGTTTTTCTCAAACACAGTCAAAAGACATGCAGATTAGGCCAATTGGCCTAATGGTTCTCTGTAGAGTGTGTGCGTGTGTGTGTACCTGTCTAGGGTGTACCCTGCCTCATTCCCACAGTCGCCAGGGATAGGCTCCAGGCCGTCCGCAACCCTGTAGAATAAAGTGGTTGAGTGAGTAGCTCATTATGTTTGGGGATAGATTTTATTGTTACCTAGCTTGGTTTGGGAATTATATTTAACAGTTGACTAACAGTTTTGGGAATTACTTTATGGCTGTTTACACACTTCAGGCAAAAGTGGCCCAAATTTGTCCCCCCCCCCCCCTTGAGCTCTGTGGCCTTGCACCTTCAGGGCCCGGGATCGATTCACATCTGGGGTCTGTGTGTATGGGGATTCGTGTTCTACCTGTGCTTGATGGGTTTCCTTACTCCAGTTTACTTCCACAGTCCAAAAACATATGGATTAGGCTAATTAGAGTTCCCAAATTGCCAGTAATGTGTGAATGAGCATGTAAGTGTATGCGCCCTGGATTGGCACCCCATCCAGAGTGTACCCTGCCTTGTGCCCCAAGTCACCTGTGACCCTCTATGCAGGATGAAATAGTATCGAGTCATTGCAGTCTGCAGTCAAAATCAGAATTTAACCTTTACAATAGTTTACCTTTACATGCCTCATAATTTTGCACTACGATAAATGAAAGATGGGGATGACAACAAACGAGGGATTATGTGGCAGGATAGTAAAGTAAGGGACCTCAAACATTTGGTTGTGTTGGAAGTTTTTAAAAGAATGATGAGAACGTGACCACAAAAGAATCTGTAGTTTCTCTTCCTATATCAAGTACAGTGTCAATCCCAGGGAACTCGGGGCACAAGGTGGGATAAACTCTAGACAAAGTGCCAATCCATCGCATGGTACAAGTACGCACACTTGCACACACACTATGTGCACTTCTGAAACACCAATTGGCCCAGGTCACATTTTTTGGACTCTTGGAGGAAACCAGGTTGCAATCTCCACGCAAAAGCAGGACCCTCTTCCATAAAAAAAAAAAAGTTGGTAAAAATTAGCAAATGCATCGTTTGCCTGCAGTGTGAATGTAACCTAGTTATGCAGCATTACAAGCAAAATGGACAAAACCCTTCCTATTTGAATTTTTCAAACCAGAATTTAACCAGCATTGTGAAGGTGTTCATTCTAGCATTCCAGTGGCTAGAGATCAAAAGATTTTGCATACCTGAATGAAAAAAATAATAAATCTGGTGAACTTGGGATGCTGGTTAAAAAGTTATATAAAAACTATATTACAGTTTGGGCTTATGGGCTCATCATCTGAAAGGAGAAAGGTTGGGATTTAGGCACAATTTTGTTTGAGTAAAAGGAATTTCAACCTGCCATGTCCCTTACCAGACCAGTTGATGGAAAGTTAGAGTCCAAGTTGCCCAAGTTGAAAACAGCTTGCTGTACTGATGACAAATTGTTAGCAATTTATGAGCATATTGCCCACTTTAGAAGCAAGAGAGGGACTGTTAGGATCTGGAATTGCATCATGTCTAGTAATCAACATTACAGTATGTGGCAAAATGAAATCAGCTATCTAAATGACCAGGTTATCCAATTGACACATGCATATTCCAGGGTGACGATGCTAAGATTCATCAGGCTCAAATTGTGACTTTGGTTCTCTAATGAAATCATTTTCACACAGGAATTGGTCACCATAGATTCCTATGGATTGAAGTGTTGCAATTTTAAGTAAGATCTTTTTTTCCATGTTTATTATACAAGTGATTTCAGCTATTTAAATAGGACAAATTGGCAATATTCAGTCGCACAGCAGAACTAAAACAGAAAAAAAGTGACATTTTATTGGTTGTTTTCATTGTTGTTTAAAGATTATACATTTATCATCTTCATTAAGACGCATACTACATGCCTTTTACATCTGTTTTGGGGAAAATCTATCATAAATTGGTCCAAGTAGAAAGTTAAAAAGTGTTAAGTTAATTTATGCCATCATATGACGGAAAGATATCCTTTATCTGTAGCATTCCATTTACAAAAAAAAATTCAGAAATTGTACTCTGTATTGTAACCAATGATTAATTTTTTTTGAAAGCCACATATTTCAGTTTGCTGCATTTTATCCAGGGTGAAATGGAGTTCAGTCTCAAGTCATAGTCAAGTCATATGTCAGAATTTGATTAGAGCTCCCCATCAGTGTACTTCAAAGAAACTGTTACATTGCTTCATAAGCACAATCTAGACTGGTTTCCAGTGTTTATCCATGTTCTTGCTATAGGACCATGAATTAAAAGCAGAAACCAAACATTGATTCACAAAACAAAAAAAAGTGAATATTTTTATTGAACATTTTATTGTGCTTTTTATTTGGAGCACATTTTCTTGAATTCAACCCCTGCCACCCTAAAACAAAAAGTGATTCAACTCAGTGCTTCTCCTTAGTGACTGGCTAACGGAGAAAGTGAAGGTTGGGGAGAGGGTATAAAGAAAGTAAGGGAAAGGGGGGGGGGGGGGAAGGCACATACATACTGTAGTCCCACTTGGACTAGGTTCCAGCTACACTTGTCCACAAGAGATGGTGTATGGGTATGGACAGTATTCTTCATACACCTGTAAGCACATCTTGTTCTACAAACCAGTCATCAGCAGTGCAGCCTATTCCCCATTCTGACCAGTACTAAGGCTACAACATGTGGAACTTACTACTTGTGGGGGAGGGACAACTCCCCAGTGGCCCCATTCTTTATTTTGAAACCTTCCACACAGCAAAACAGGGGAGGGGGGGAAAAAAAAACAAAACAAAAAAACAAAAACAAAAAAAAGCTATGTACAGGGAGGAAACCAATTTCCATAATCTGTACAATTCTGGCCTATACATTATTTACTTCTTTACTGCAAATAAACAAAAATAAAGAGAAAAAAAAAATCCCTAAATAATTTGATGGGACAATTTTAACAGGCCACACCAAAAATAAAATAAAAAAAAAATAAAATAAAAAAAAGAGAGTCCAGGACTTCTAGCCATCAACAACTGTAAGGTTTATGACGGAGCCTATAAAACACAAGGCTCCATCACCTGTACATTTTTATAGAAATTAAAGTTCACATTTTTAAACTAAACAGGGCCATGAGGAAGAGAGGTCTTGCTTTACTCTGACTGGCTGCAGGATCGTCATCACTGGCGGAATTCCAGTTCATCAACACTGATTACTTTAGTAGAAGGCATGGAAGGGAGAGGTTGCTGTAGCACATCTGAGCCAAACCACTTGGCCAGGCCAAGAGGTGGACTCCCTGCTCGCCGCTGAGTGTGGCTGGTCCGTTGCGTGCTGTGGCTCTGTGATTGCAGGGTTCCAGTGGGTACTGTGTGTATATCTGCAGAGAAAGAGATTACAACAGGTCACAACCACAAGGAGAAAGAGGAGGGGCTCCAACTACAAGCACCATTTTACCACTATTAAAAATCTAGAGGACTGAAAATGTAACACAATAACATGCACCAGTACAACTCTTAGTACTTACTAGGCCTCTGCTGCTGGAACTGTTGTTGCATGACTGCTAACTGCACGTGTGCTCCAGCAGCTCTGGGGGGAATAAGTGGATGTCCTGTAGTGCCCAGTGGATACAAAGGCTGGCTTAAGAGCGCAGGAGGAAGACCCTGCAGCTGAGACATATCCACAGTCTGGGGGAAAAGTCCTGTTCAGACAGACAGACCCCTGATATTACACCAACTGTGAACTCGATACAGGAATATCTATAAAACAAATGAACCTTTGCGGCCTCCCCCAACATAAATAATTTAACACCAATCCCACCTGTTTGTAAGAGCGCAGGTCCAAGCTGCTGGGGCTGGATCCCTTGGGCTATCATCCTCTGTACTACACCAGGATGCAGTTGTGGTGGAGGCCTAACCAAGGGGACGTGAGGCAAAAAGGGTACTTGGTAAATGGGTCTGGGATACGAGGAAGAGGACCCTGGTGACAGCATAGCAGGAGTGCTCTGTCCTGTGGTGGAGGCTGGCCTGGCTCGCTCAACCTCTTTTGAGTGGCGATTCTGGGCAGATACAGGGGTGGAGCAGGCTTTAATGCCACCTGTTTGAGGTCCACCATTGTCCACACCATCAAGGAAGGAGCTGGTAGAAGGACTCTCTATAAAACAGACAGTATGTTTCATTGTAGAATTATGAAACCATCAAGCAGTACATCTAAACTAAAAACCTTACCTTCCTGTGAGTTTGCAGTATCCTCTTTGCTTCCTGGCCTACTTATTGGCTCATCCTTAGTCTTCTCCTTTGACTCATACATCTTTTTAATGACTGACGTTGGAGTAAAAGATGGAGACAGCTGCAGGGGGGGGGGGGGGTCAAATTGTTAAGAACATTCTAAGAAACATTAGAAGTCTGCTCAGTAATGAGACAAAACCAGTTAAAAGCATCGAGTTCTGCCCTGCTACATTTCCCAGGTTAAAGAAATCCAACTACATTCTACACCTTTGAATACTAATCACAAGGGTTAAAGACCATGTACAGACTTCAACAAAAATGTTACTGGTTTGACCGGTTCATATTAAACTCACCATACTAGTGACTGCACTGACAGGGGAATTTCTGCCATGCAGGTGAGGGACAGGTGACCTGGTAAGCCTTGTCTGCCTAAAATACACAATACAAAGCACCTGAACAATTCATTCAACTGGCCACACAAGATCATAAAACAGGACATTGGTTTGAAAATTGGCATCATGCATTTTAAACCATGCCTTCACGATGGGGGGGCTTGAGACCCAGATGTAACATTTTACTATAATATTTAAGAAAGCATAAATAAAAAGGCCTTTTTACACATGTGGCAATTAAAAGTCAGAGAATTTTTATAGTTAGACTTTGATTTAATGTTCTATACAGAGCACTTTTGTACTGTACAGTTGCCAATTTGTACACCACTCAACACATCCTTTGGCTACCACTTTAATTAGAGGAAAATTAGTTTACCAACCTGTTCCGAAAGGCTTTATCATGGCCAGGTTTGTTATAGCCTTGCTGGTACTGGCAACCATGTAATGCCAAATCCTGCTGAAACATTACAGCATTCAATTCTGCCTGGTCCACTCCCATAGACAGCACCCTTAACTGAAACACATTCAATAGGTCATCCCTACATCCTCATACAATTCTACCATTTTTGTATACAGTGTAACAGTTGGCACCTGCTGTGGGGTAGGGCCTGGACTTAAAGCTCTGTGCATCTCAGGAATTTGATCCCCCAGAATTTGTTGTGGGCCAACAGGGAAGCCTGCAAGAAGACAGTAAAGACATGCAAGCAAGTCAGAACTAGGAAGTCCAATAGTCAGACCATACTAGGGCTGAAACGATTCCGAGTAATTCGATTACAAAGAATTGAGGCAAAATCTTCTGCCTCGAGGCTTCTTTTAATTAATTAAAAGCTTGCATTATGTTTTTGCGCAATAATTTGTTTGGCGTGAGAGTGCGCTTCCGGATACAAGCCGCTAGTAAACACAGACGAAGAAGAACACTTCATTTTTGCAGTTCTATTCAACAGATTACGAATTTGCTACCTGTTCCCATCTACATGCCTGCATAGAAGTCTTGAATGGGACCTCTGTGTGGAAAGAGAGGGGGTGAGGAACCACGATGGTGCGACAGACCAGGGACAGACCCAGGTGCAGCTTCAGGGTTTGTCAACAGACCACTCAAGAGGGGAGAACCTGCCCGTGGAGCTCCCTGAACACCCAATAACTCCTACAGTACAAAAGCAACACAGAGACCAATGATAAAAATATATTTTTGTTTACAATATTGAGACCTGGATGTTAATGTTAAGGATGCATCACCTGGAATATATTCTTCTGCTGTATGGCAGGTACCTGAGCCTCCGTTATGGTGCTCAGGATGGCAGGATCTGTAGACTGTTGCAGCTGTGCACACATGGGGAAAAAGGGCCATCAACTTTACAATAAATCTACACATACAAGGTTCAGTGACAGACACCAGTGTTTCCCACACCAATAATGTGATATAGAAAGCCATCACCACACATTCCAATAGAAATGCTGCCTTTACACAAAAGAAAAGAAAGAAGCCACTACAGACTACATTTTCAGTAATTGAGTAAATTGTATGTTTGACATGAAATTCAAAGAAAGCTTAAACATCTTAATTGAAAACAAAAACACGCATGACCATCCATAATATGGCCTGCCATACACCCTGCAGCTGTTTGTTTCTCTGGCAGAATGTCATAATTCAAATTACTACTTTTGATGCAGGCTCCTAAACCTAATAGAAGAACTAATCAAGCAATTTGCCAAATATGCTGACTACTCAAAACCAAATATAGAAGTATTGTGTCCAAGTTGGACTGCTTGTACCGTGACTGCGGTTTTAATCCTAGAGAAAGAACAAACATATGCCCATCATTAATCCAATTTAAGACATGACTATCACCAATTTCCCTTAAAAGAATGAAACATTTGCCTATGCAATAAGTAAATTATTATAATGCTTATTTGCACACATTTCCTGCATGCTTTTGCTCAAACAAGCAAAGCTAAAGATAGGATTTGCAAGACTAGTTCAAGCTAGAAGAAGTCACCTTAGGGTCAAGACCTCTTGCTGCATCGCCCATGTCTCAACATCGAAGAAAATATGAAACTGGATTGAAATTCACCCAAAAATATACAAATTTGAGAAAGGTAAGAATTCCTTCAATTTGTGCGGTCTAAGGATTAAAAAGATTAGACAGTAGCACAAATGACAATGAAACCACTGCTGATTGCAGTTAGTAGGTGAAGTACTAACCACAATCTGATCAGCCTGTATTTGGAATTTCTAGCACATCACAAGTCACCTAGAGTTACACATTTTCATAAAGCGAGTCACACACCCCAATCAGGCACACGGGAATATTTTCTACATACCAAGTTCCTTGAGAAACAAATTTACCTGGCACTACTCACTCCCAGCTTTATATGATGGAGAGCAGCATGCACAGACACATGCATGTTTAACAAGCTGTGAGGTTACACTTACGCTGCTTGTGCTGGCCTTGGGCTGGTTGGGCAGGGTTCCACTTGCCTTCATACTGCTGACCAGCTTGTTAAATGCAGACATGTCAGGGTCACGGGGACGTGCCATGACCCCCATGGTACCTGTAAGAGCTTCTTCCAGGTGTTCAGCCATGAAAGGAGTTCCTCTTCCTTGAGCCTGCAGCTGCCTGGGAGCTGGGTGAGGCTGCTCATTCTGAACTTTCAGCCCCTTTAAACCACTCTCCACCTCCTCCAAAGACAACACCACCCCACAGTTAGCTACAACAGGGGGACAAATCAGAATCATGTTAAACCAGAGCCAGAGAGGAAACAGATTAATGTTACATGAGCATTACTTACTGTTCTCCTTGAGATGAGCCTTGTTTGCATTTAAGCTGGAAAGAAGGGGTTTAAGGTCAATTTTAGCTTTATGGAGGAGCTCCAAGATGTCCACCTTCTCCCTCCTCTCTTCCAAAGGAATTGGTGTAAAATAGGGTGTTGGACCCTGACCAGGAGAACTACTGCATGGATCTATATATGGAAACAAAAGGGAAACCATGCTACATATCTAAACAAAATTTATATGACTGGATAGTAAAGTGGATGTTTGTCACCAGTTAGTTCCCTCCCCTACCCCGTTTGGAAAGAAAGAAATGCAATATTGAACCAAACCTCAATTTTGCATTTGGCCTATACAGCCACAGTTACATCAGTCTTTCAATGAGTTTATCTAACCGCAACATTAAAATATGCCCGATTTTTACAGTACCTGGTAGTTTCTCAAGTTCTTCATGAGGGGTGGATCGCTGGCTGCTGGAACCAGAAGGACTCTGATTGTTGAACCAGCGGCTGAACCGGCTAGCCGAGACTGGCCCTTCACCAAGCACATCTTCAATCATCTGAAAAAGTGAGGATAAGCAAGCCATTTGGTAAATGTCAGTAAAAATAGACAAGACTTATTTGGGGGAGGAGTGGGGGGGGGGTGAGATTGTCACTTACATGATGAGAGCTTGCAGGCGGTTTAGAGCAATGAAGGCAAAACGAAGTGTGGGCTTTCAGGAAAAGGTAATTGAAAGCCATGGGCAGAAGTGTTCACACTTAACCAAAAGGCCTCTTAATACTATAAAGCTTCTTATACCACTTCTTGAACGTCAAACTCACATCAAATACACATTCAAAATAATCTTTAAATGGATCAGTGATGGGCATAAATTTGCTTCTGCTTAGCTCGCTGTCTAGCAAAATGTCCTCAGCCAACAAAGAAGCCAAATGTTTTTAGCCGAGGACAAAACCCACTGTCACAATAATGCTCTACCAATCAAAGAATAAATCAGGGCAGATGCACAAGCATATAAAGCATCACACAATATTAGGTTCTCTGTGAATTAGGAAAAGACCCCAGCAGAAATGCCTCAGGTGTGACCATTTTTCAAACCAATCACCCATTTAAGCATGCAGTGCTCCCCATATCTTACCGAAGCCAGGCCAGGCATGGTCTTCTCCAAATTAAAGAATTCATTGAAGTCAAACTCCCCAGCTGTTTGTTCAGGTAGAATGTCTGGATGAGGAACCTCCTGATCAGCTCCTCCTTCATGGACCACCTGTGCCTCCTGAGACACACCACCATTGCATTCAACTGAACACAAAGGGCAAAGAGATCATTTCTGTACACAAGTATGTGAAAATGTATCTTTTTACATACACACAAATTAAAGGAAATTAGAATTCTACATGCCTTCTTTTATAGCCTCCGTCCTCTTTCGTGAGCGCTTAGATTTCCGTTTATCATCTTCTAGGACTTTATCGTCAAAGCCAATAAGCTCAATGGTCTCTGACTGGCTTGTGGGTCCACCAGAAAACCATTCTGGCTCCTCCTCAGCATAAGAGTCATTCCTTCTACGCTCACTAAACACTCTTTTGTCACCAAAGTCCCTCTGTAATGGTAGCACAAAGGAGCACTAGGTTACATCTCAATCCTCCAAGGATGTTTAAATCACCAATCAAGGTCAGTAAAGCAGAAATTAAATGTCTACTTTGTAACAAAAGACTGGAATTGGCCATAATCTATGCACAGTATTTTTACACAATACCCTAAATCTCTTGTCCTTAAAGTCACGTTCCCGCTCACGATCCCTTTCTTTGTCGACCCGAATGTCCCTCTCGAAACCACGTGCTGCCATGATGCGACCACTTCCGATCCGCCGTGTGCCCCCGAGACGCAGTGACTCATTCTCTTTGTTCTCAAGGGGGCTGATGGGACGCCGAGTCAGGGCAGCAGGTGCCACTTGGCAGCCACTTCCAAAACTACGACGCTGGGGGCTAAGAACTACCTCCAAATCATCCTCTTTAATACGCTCTCGTGGATCTGGAAGAGTAGAACAAAGTTTTAAATGAGGAGATTTGAATGATCCATGGGATTAATTTTATTTTATTTTATTTTTTTTTATTTTTTTTTAAATCCCCATGTTTTGGCATGTTGACATTTGTAGTAGCACATCAATTTACCAGCAATTCTACGTTTCAGGGGTGGTCTATCCTCAGCATAGTCTCTCTTGTATGCCTCCCCTGTTAGGTCACATTCTGAGGGATACAATGATGCATGCCACTTTTCAGGATCCCACACCCCATCACTAGAGAAAATAAAGGAAAAAAAGAGGGAAAAAAATATGATTAATTTTTCAAAGCAAAACCACCCATCACAGAACCAACCCTTTCTACATCACTGTTCGGGAAACAACCTTTGAAAAAATAAGTCCAACTTTATCCAAATTAGTTAAGGAATAAAAAAAAAAAGAAAAAAAAAAAAAAAAGCACCAGTCTGTGCCAGACTTAGTCGCTAATTTAGGTCAACTCTCACCTGTCATATTTCTGAGACAGGCACTCGGGTCTCTCATTAGAAATTGGCAGCTCTTTGATTTCCAAAAGCTCCTCCTGTGCAAGAAAAAAAAAAAAAAGAATCAATTGATGTGAACATATTAGCAAGGCTGGCAAGAACATGGTCTCAAGTTGGCTGACTAAGAAAGTGAGTCAAATTTATAATAATAAAAGAAATAATAACATTTAACACAACACATTTGACCAAAGTTCTGTACAATTCTAAGATGGTTGCAGACAGAAAGATACTATGAAAACAAGAAAATTAAACCCACAAACAAATGAACAGTAAAAAGTCCATCCTCATCACATAAAATAGGCACCAAGACAGCAAAATAAATAACTGTAAAGATGCCGTATCTGACCTTGGTGTATCGATAAGCAGAATTCAGTAGAGATGGCTTCACGGTGTGGATCGTTTTATTGCCATTTTCCTGATCCTCTATACAGGCATCTTTGTCCATGACTGAAGCAGAAAGCCAAAAAACAGCTTAAGTCTTGGACACTCCAAGTACCTGCAAAAAATGTAAATAAAAATAAAATGATAAATACTTATTTTTTATATATAAAAAAATAAGTATTTGTTGGTATGGCTATAATTTCTTAAAACAAAAAGCTTGCATAACAAAGTAACATCAGTACAATTTACGTTGACAGAGGAGCAAAAGATGTGAGCACTACGATGTGGTTCCCCAGCATGTTCCTGGAGAACCCTCTGTCTCGACATTTCAGTGTTCTCTCAGCTAGCACAGGTGTTAATCAGGTGGATTTAACCAGTCAATGAATTAACTGTTTGTGAACGGAAATGGGTGTGAGCATGGAAAACACGAAAATGTTCAGCACAAGGGGTCCTCCAAGACCAGAGTTGTTTACTTGTAAATCCCACAACGACCCTACAATAAAACAGTTAAAGCCGCACTATTAGTTTGACGTTAATTAGCGTTAACAGCTCATTAAGCGGTGTGCTGTTTGATTAAGCAAACTCGAGCAAGTTTGTGCGATGAAAAGCGATATCTACATAAACCAAATTCGGTTCAGGAACAACAGCGAACCCGATTATTAAGAGTAATTATCTTCTGTTCAGTTTAGCTTTAGTTTTAATGGCTGAGGGAAAAAGTCAATTTGGGCGCTAATGCTGGCGCAGCCGGATGCTAGCACTATATGGGATAGCATTCAGATTAATCTCTTAAACTGTTACGCAAAAAATAAACAAACGTGCACTTATTAGGTTAGCTTTTATTTTAAAGGAAAATATATGCAGTATGCATTTATTACTGGTTGTCAATTAACTTACCTGCTTCCAGATAACACAAGTTACTCCTCACTCAGCGGAGGCTACAATTAGCTAACTTTTACACTCAACGCCGAGTCTCACGAGTGCGTCCAAGGGACTAGGCTGGAATCACAATAATAAGTGAAACCTCTATTTGTGCTTTGTGTTTTACCGAAACCCAGGACACAAGTGAAGGGGCGAAAAAACGTTTACGCTGCCAACGAGCTAGCGAAGAGCTTCCAACCGACCTAGCCAAACGCTTAACAAACTAATGCTGTGTATTATTTTACCAAAAAGCAAGTCTTCAATGGAAACGTCTCATAAAATTTAACACACACACGCACACACACACACTGAGAAATTAAACTATGGCTCCTACAATATATCCACGTTTGTATGTACCTTGGCTCATCGTCTGTCGGAAACAATCCGAAGGCTAGCCGGCTAGCTAACTCAACTCTCACTATTCACTACTATTATTACGCATGATGAGCCTTTAAAGCGCTCTGAACTGCTAAAGCACGACAGTGAGTGTAAAGTTAGCCGGGTTAACCAGGATAGTGAATTCAGCCGCTTGAGTGCAGGCTGACCGGAACCAGCACTGTACCTCAGGCGAATATTACTTTGTTAATAAGAGCTCTCTATGTCTCTCCCTTTCTTAGGTCGCTCGCTCCAGTTGCTCAGCAGCAATTTTCTTCCGATCACCACAGGTCCTGAATGAGGGCCCAATCCAAGATTATATAGCGCCCGCTTCCGCCTTCGTCAAAATCTGAAATATACACGCATCTTTTTTAACATTAATATTAAATCAACAGCTACATATAATGATAAATGTAAAAAAAATATATATATTATTTTATTTAGAAATGACACGTAATTGTAATTACAAAGCGTCCCATTAAATATTTGTCAGGCATTCTAAATGGACACCTACTATACATCAAACGAGGTTTTTTCCCCTTTACAGGTGATCAGATTCCCGTGTTAGAATTGCAGTAATGATCGAGCGATATCACATATTTCCTTTTCGATGCGTTTCGATCTAATATCTATACTAGTATCATATAAAAATGAGCAATTTGCTATTTCTACAATGTAAATAAATTTTAGTTACACAAGAATTCTGTAAAACATCTAAAAACTAATTCAATACAATTTAGTTCAATTATATAAATAAAATAGTTAATAAATAAAATTAAAAAAAGAAAAGCCACCCCATGAAACTAAATCCCCACGAAAGTAATCTCCCCTTACTAAATCATGAATGAACTGTGATTTTGTTTATTTTTTCTTTTAAAAGGATGAATTTAACTTGGCACTCCCAGGACTGAAAACTGCCAGACTCGTTGAATCAAGAAATCACTTAAATAGAACCTATCTGACAAAGTAAAGCATGCTAAAATATAAAAAGAAAGAAAGAAAGAAAATTGTAGAAATTTGATCTAAAGAAATCTAAGAACAGATAAGAAACAAAGTAACTGACATATCAGTCTGGAAATACTTTTTCAAGACACTTTTTAAAATCAGTGTGTTGTATTACCACAGTTTCTAACAAACTTCTGGCATGTGTTATTTTTTTCTTATTTTTTGTTTTTTTCTGCTTTGAAATAAGTGCTTCGCTGTGCAAACCACTTTTTGTTAACACCACTTACTCACTCTCTCTCACTCAACATCTATATTGCTTTATCCTGTGTCATTCACACACTACTGATTATTTGGGAATGACAGTTAGCCTAATCTGTGGGAGGAAACCAGAGTACCTGACGGAAACCCACCAAGCATGGGGAAAACATCTGTTAACACCATTAAATACATTTCATTTATTGCTGAATTCAGAAAGTGTTGTTTAATATTTTATAACATCACAGCTCTAACAATAGTGCTGGCTACAAGTTGTCCATATTAATGAACTTATTTTTATAAATTTAAACTGTGTAATTGTTAATAATCAATTCAATTCAATTCAACTTTATTTATATAACGCTTTTAACAATGGTCATTGTCTCAAAGCAGCTTCACAAAAATGAAAAGAAAATTTGAAAAGAAAGTTTATGGAAGTGTGTATGTGTGAGAAAATGTGTCTAGATAATAATGAGATTGTCTCTGATGAGTAAGCCAAGGGTGAAGGCGACAGTGGCAAGGAAAAACTCCCTGAGATGGCAATAGGAAGAAACCTTGAGAGGAACCAG
>JAQQZT010000037.1:15282672-15298392 GCA_030068275.1 Clarias platycephalus | reverse complement strand
TTATTTTTATTGTAAAGCACTTTGGATCAACTACGGTTGTGTTAAACCTGTGCTCTATAAATAAATTTGACTTGACTAATAAAGAACTCTCTCTCTCTCTCTCTCTCTCTCTCTCTCTATCTATCTATCTATCTATCTATCCATGTATCTAATTAACATTTGAAACACTGTCAGATTGTGATCAAACAAAATCCCACACACTCCTTTATGTAACCTCTTTATCTCTTTGTTTTCTTGTTTGTAGTGATCAGCTGCAGAACGCAGGTCAAACTGATGCTAGACCCTCATCATCTGCTCCAGTGGCTTGTCCATCCCACTCTGTTTCACTTCCGTTCACCCAGCCTCAGCCCCCTGGACTGTCTCTGTCCACTTCACAGCAGCCTCCTGTTCTGAACATAAAGCCTCCAGTCCTGGCCTTCAGGTCTGCTTTAACAGAAACCTCCACTAGAGCTGAGAACCACGAGGTGCTGCTGCCTCCTTCTTCATTTACTGCATCTACATCACTGTGCAAGGTGAATATTTCAGCCATGGTTTTACATGAGTATAATTGAAAGCGCTCTGTTTCGTCCACATTTCAAATTTATAGCTTTATTATTTTCTTTTTCTCATTTTCTTCCTCTGACATGTGCAGCAGACAAGATTCAGACACAAGGATCCCTCACTCCTCTCCCCTCAAGATTTCATCCACTCTAACCTGCCTGGCCAAAGTAAACAATACACACAGACACACTTCACCTATGAAGAGCATAGAGAATAATACTTGTAGTAGTGGAAAAAATATAGATAAACCTTAAACGTCAGTACCATCAATTTGTGCCTGACAGCAAAACGTTGAATAATCCAAACATGTCTCATCTATCCCTATTAATACATTTGTATATATAATCTATAATAGCATGTAATCCCGTGCATTTCAATGTCATACAAGAAAGTACAGTTTAACTTTATACAGATAAAAAAGCAAATCAATATGGAACTGACTTCTTTTTCTGAAAGAAATTTTTTTAGAACAGTATAAAAAAAAATTCCGATTTCATTTGCGTCATCTGTGTGTCTACCCAGGAGGGGTGTGTGAAAGTGGTTTTGTGGATGCGGAAGCCGATGACAATGAAGAGACCACACTTCTGCAGACAAGCAGTGATCCTACTGAAGCTCTGAACAGGGAACTACATAATATTAGACTTGACCTGCAAAGATATCAGCAAGACAAAACTCAGCTACAGTATGTATCATGTGCTGTGACCGTCCTGACCAGTGTCAAAGTTTTTTTTTGCGAAGCATTTCGCCCTCTTGGCTCACTTTTAAAACGGACCTTTTTACAAACAGGACATGGCGCAAACTTCAAAAGATTATGAGAAATTGGCTTCAGACAACAGGCAGTGATGCAGATACTGAAGAAAGAGAGAGCATTCTACAAGAAGTAAATGAGGTATGTGTCTGGTTCGTCTTTTTTCATTAACACCACTGCCAGATGAATTAAAGAACACTGATTATTAATGATATACTAGAAATGGAGCACAACACAACCCACTGCACCCAAAGGATCAACTGCTAACCTCCTGGTGCCACACACCACACCACACCCCCAGATGTCTTGTTAAACCATGCGCGAAGGGGCCAGGGCCACCCTGGTCTTACAAGGGGATCCTAAAACCAAAGGAATTCTGTAAAGCTGCGATAATGATCAATTGGTGGTTTACGTGGTTTTGTTTGTTTGATCATGTTCAATCAAATATCATAATTATCGCCTGTTTATCATCCATTGGTTTTTAACATATACATTTTGAAGGGAAAAGGCAAACCTCACCTTTATTTATTTATTTTTTGTACCCGAGGAACTGGTTTCCAGAGAGTAGCAAGAATTTGTTTGGAATTTGGAATTAATCAGTTATGCAGCCTCCTTTTAGCCTTTAACAATTGACTTTTATTTTATGTATTTATTTTGCACATTCTCACTAAATGAATTCTGACAAAAATGTTTGTGCTTAAAGTCTTTGTGTAAAATAAATAAATAGAAAAGCAAGTCATTTTTGTTGTATTGAAATTGTGGAATGTAAAACACTATAAAAGGTAAAAATCACTTTTAGGTGCACATGAAGCATGATCATAAATAAAGCCCTTCTTGGTACGCATTCTTTTGGATGATCGGTTTAAGCATAAATCTGTCTGTGCGAATAACAGCCGTCTGGTGTGTTCCTCCTGCAGATGGCAGGTTCTCTAGTCAAGCAATACTTCACATGTGCCTTTTGTCTGTGGTACAAGTCTGTCTAATTCGAATAATTAAGTATTTTTCCTATTTTGTCTTTACAGCTAGAGATCCGTATTTCTTCACTGTCTAAGAAAATAGCTGAACGTAAACCCATCATGATCTGCCATGCTGCAAGAGTCAGCAGCATAGAAAGCCAGCTGCTGAGAGCCAGTGTGAAAATATAGATATCATGCATTCTGTTATCTTTGTTCCTCCCCTTTTGTGTAGATTACTAATTTCTTGTAGTCTGTTGTAATTTACTTTTATATTTATGTCAAATTAAGTTCTTGTTAACTGACTAAACTCAGGAAACGCAGTAGTATATTTTACCAAAGTGTAGGAATAGCAGCAACTTAAGATATTATACTACATATACTATAATAGTATTTATTTGTAACAGAAATGTTTTTATATTTAATAGATGCAATTATATGTAAATAAATATTTTTTTGGTTATATTGTCTTACCTTTATGTTTGACCAACTCATGCATGCACTGTAGGTCACTATTTTTGCAGTTCTTCCCATTAAAAAGAATCCTTGGATAGTAGGCACATGTTCTGGAAAAGCTGGAGGCAAGATGTCGGTGACACCCTATGATTCCTTCCACATGCGCTCAGAGCCTAGAATACCATTCCCTCTGAAAGCACGCATCTCTTTTGCTTTCAGTGGTTGAGTAGTAGATGCGTATAAATTAATAAATAAGGGCTGTGCGTGTATGTTTGTGCAAATCTGGGGGTATCAGTGTTAGAGCGTGTATTGACGCTGTCCGCCGGGTTGTTTGAGTGACATAGATAACAACAGGCCAAATGTTCCTCTTATTCCTCTTATAAACCAGCAGTCATACAATTTGTAATTTGAATGTAATGTTGCACTGTCTAGTTGAAATGTCAGTTCCCTGTTATGACTTTCCCAGCCTTTTCCCTCGATAGGCTCTTAATAATACAGATGAATTGACACATGAGATGATAATGAACATAAATACACAACAAAACAAAACAACAATACACCACAGCTCGGTATCATCTTTCCTGCATAGTGTCTCCCTTTGTCAGGAAACTTACTGACTCTTTCCAAGCATAGATGCCAGAAACACTTTCCATTAATGATAAAAATAAAGTTAACATTTCACATGTACTGTTAAATATGAACACATTTGTAAACAGATTATTAGGCTTCGATTAGGTTACTGTGTAAATTGTTTCTATAGAAATGCTAAAATATTTGAAGAAGAATGTTAATATAAACCAGTTATTTGCCTTAAAACCAGAACTAGCAGCAGCTATAGCAAACTTTCTGAACAATTTGATTAGAAAATTCAACAATGCTACTACAGAGTTTTCTTGTCAGGTTCTTTTTTTTCCAAAAGCACTAATAAAAGCTATTACTCTAAAGTAATTAATAGCAAATCATCAAACAAATAAAGAAAAACATAGGTTAGGATGTAAACTGCCCAATCTGGCAACTCTGGCCAGCTATTCACGGAGGAGCTGAACTTCTGTGTTCGATTCTCAGTCCAGTGAATGAAGCAGCATGATGAAGGGTGTGTGTGGAATAATTGTCATCCTCCTTGTCACCACTGCTGTGTGGGGTAAGTGCGTACTGCTCACTAAAATGAAACCTGTTGTGCTAATAACCATACTTGATGTTCCTCATTGTTTCCTTCTGTATAAACAATAAGTTTTCAGTGGAATGTTTTATACAGTATGGAATACAAGCGCTGGATCTACATACTTAATAAAGAATATAATTACAGGAAATAATGGAGTAGTAAAAACATGACGGGCGTCATCAGGACAGCATGAATGTACTGTAATCCAGGGTATAGTGCATGTTAAGTCCTTGGAGGAAAATAACAGCAGAGGAGAAGATGCTGCTCTGTCAGCACGAGAATTAAGATGTTAATGATCGGAATTGGTATCACTGGGGTGATGTCAGAACAATACTTGCAGATAGACCTTTTCTGTTAATAAGCTATTTGAGCATTTTTTTTTATTTTATCTTTGATCAGCCTGGTACAGTTCTTCCCTGCTTGAAGTGTTTATCTCACATGGTTTGATATAGTCTTAAAGGAGTACATGCATCACAACAAAGTGTTAAATGTGTGTGTCATACAGCAAAAAAGATGCGCTGGTGTGTAGTGTCAGAGCCAGAAAGAAGGAAATGTGCAGACCTGGCTAAAGCACTAGGAGCTTCTTTTCCTCCAGCCACATTGTACAGCCAGCTGTCATGTGTGCAAACCTTCAGCACCGCTGACTGCCTCAGTAAGATACGGGTGGGTTACTGCTACTTACATAAGATATTAATGTAATAATAGTTTGTATTGTACTTTTTTAATTATGTCACATTTTGTATGTATAATGCTTTGTGTCCAATCATTGTTTCTCATCATCACACATCACTGATCAGCCATAAAATTAAAAGCACTGACATTGGAAGTAAATAATGTTGAACATTTCCTTATATTGACATCTGTCAAGGGGTAAGATATATTAGGCAGCAAGTGAACAGTTAGTTCTCAAAGTTGATGTGCTAGAAGCATGAAAAATGGCCATGCAGAAGGATCTGAGAAACTTTAACAAGGTTCACGTTGTGATGGCTAAAACGTTGGGTTAGATGATCTCCAAAACAGCAGGTCTTCTGGAGTGTTCCTTGTATGGAGTAGTTAGTACCCACCAAATGTAGTGTTAGGAAGGACAATTGGTGAACTAGTGATAGAGTCATTGGATTCTCCAAGGTTCATTAATCCACATGGGAAGCAAAGTCTAGCCTGTTTGGGACAATCCCACAATAGCACAATTTGCTGAAAATGTTATTTCTGGCTGTGATAGAAAGGTATTTGAAACCAAAGCGCATCACAGCTTGGTGTGTATGGGGCTGTGTAGCCACATACTGGTTAGAGTGCACATGCCAGATACCCCACTTCTAAAGACTTGTGGAGTCCATACCTTGATGGTTCAGAGCTGTTTTAGTGAAACAAGAGGGACATACACAATATCAGGCAGGTGGTTTTATTGTTACGGCCGATCAGTGTATGTTCGATTAGGTTGAAATTGTTTAATGCAGTTTTTTGCTGTCCTTTCAGGACAATAAGGCTGACCTTGTGACTCTGGATGCTGGAGAGGTCTACTCTGCAGTAAAGCAGTTTGGTCTTGCAGCAGTCGCCAAAGAGGTCTACAGTGATGGTAGGAATATATTCTAAAACATACTGGGATTAAACAATGTGGATTCAAATCCTGTTAAACCTGCTTGTGTCATTCTACAGGCACCTGTATCCTGGCTGTGGCAGTAGTGAAAAACACAAGCTCTGTAGACATCCGTTCTCTTAAGGGAACTACAAGCTGTCACAATGGAGCTCGCTGGACTTCAGGCTGGAATTTGCCTTTAGGGCAGCTGCTTTCCCATAACCTCCTGCACTGGGAGGAAGGACAGACCCTCAGTCAGAGTGATTAGATCAGTTTTATACATCTTGTATTACATAATAAGCAGATTATGCAATTTTGAGAAACAAATAAACAACAGTTAGCCATAACATGAACACCACTGCCAGATGAATTGAATAACATTGAATGAAGAATCATGGGCACAAAAGGCTCATCTATGGCTGTGTGGACCAAAGGATAGACTGTCCAGTCCAATCCCATGGTCCGCTCCAATATAGCACAGATTGCTGAAAAAAAGTGCTACTTTGGACAAGTCAATGAGTCAATGTTTGCCACAATAGAAAGGAATCAGAACACCCAGTGCATCACAGCCTGCCGCACATGGGGCTTAGTAGGCAAAATTATCAAGGTTGTTAATCCAGCCTTCAAATTCCCCAGATCTCAATCCAACTGAGCAGCCATGGAATGCTTTCCAGGTTTTTCCATGGCGGCCCCACCTTGCGTCCCACTGCACCGAGGGGCCACATGGGGAACCAACACAATATTGGGCTTAATGTTTTGCGTTGTAATGTTATGGCTGATTGGTGTATACCTTTATATTAATACATTGCCAGGCCAAAAAAAGTTGCCATTTCAGAAGGGTCAAATTATTGGGCCACATCAAGCAAAACACTTTTATTAGTGAAAGTAAGAGTATTTCTACTCACAGGATTGGAACTAATCAGCTGTGTGGCTGTTTATAAAACCACATTTTACTGAGGCTAATCAGAAAAAAAGGACTCAATTTGTTACGGACCAAAAATATTAGATTAATGAAGAAAGGTTATGTAATCTGATAAGTTCAGATTGACCTTATTCCAGAGCGATAGGTGCATCAGGGTAAGAAGGAAAGTGCATGAATTGATGCTCCCAGCATGCATAGTGCCCAATGCACAAGCCTCTGTTGTGATCTGTGGTTGCTTCAGTTGGTCATGTTTAGGCTCCTTTATGTTATGTGACCATAAAATACTTATCCCTCCAGGATCAGGATTTGATTCCAGCTTCAGGTCTATACTTATCATCTCTCTTGCTGTTTTCTGCTAGCTGTCAGTGACTTCTTCAATGGCAGCTGTGTACCTGGAGCTGGCACAATGCCATTCAGAAGTTTATGTTCCATGTGCCAGGGTCAACGATCATATGTCCCACAGAAAAACTTTTACTGCGAGACATCTCATAATGAACCATTCTACCATAACCAAGGGGCGCTCAGGTTTAAGAACATGCATACACAACATGCTATAAAAACAATTTACTTAGACAGACACCACAAATTGTGTAGCACTCACTTTGTTTCAGATGCCTGAAGTCCGGTGTAGGAGATGTGGCTTTTGTGGATCATACAGCCCTGTTCAGCATAGATGGTTAATGTATAGATCTTTTTTCAAACATATTAATTATTTTTCAGTGCTCACAATCCCTGTCACACTTTTTACTGCTTTCGATCCTAAACTCTGCCTGCTACAGAGAGCATGAAGAATGAATTCAGGTTGTTGTGCATGGATGGCACTCGAGCTCCACTAAGCAGTTTCAGAAAGTGCAATTTCGGTCATGGCCCCGGTGGAGCTGTGGTTACACGCATAAACAACCAAATCCCAGCTCGCAAGTTCCTGTCAGCAGTTCAGGTAAGGGTAGAATTCCATACAATTCCATACAACAAAAACGTGTTAATGTCAGTTCTGCTAACCTTTTTTGTAATCATTTATTGTTCTTGTTTATTAGTCAGCGTTTGGCTGGAAGGGAAAACAGAATCGTCGTTTCAAGCTTTTTGATTCATCAGTTTATGGTGTGCGTGATTTGCTGTTCAGAGACGTCAGTATTAAACTGTCCATGGTGGAACAAGGCACAGACATAAATCAGGTTCTGGGACTGGACTATGTTGCTTTGCTCAAAGGGTTAAGACATGAAGGTATATGGCATGAGTTTATTCATTTATGGTTCTTATGTACTGTATAAAAACAGTAAGATCTTTAAAAAAAAAAAGAAGAAGAAAGAAAAGCTAATTCTTTAAAGTACTGTATAGTCAGGGAGATTTATTAATTTATAAATCTGATAAATTTATTTATAGATTTATTGATTAATTGCAGTTAAATAAATCTAAATTATTATTATTAATCACAAATCATAATTATTGTATTTATCATTGAGTTTGTAAATGTATTAGCATGTTTCACTAGCATTGGTTTAGCTCTATAATTATCATGAATATTGTTAGCTTGGACCTAATATGCTCAGCAATATAATCTATGGAGCCAAGCTTTAATGAGCTAAATATTCCTGATGCTGTATTTAAAATAAATTAAATTGTACTGTCATTGTACAGTGCAGTACAACAAGATTCAATGAGTAACTCTCCTTTATCAATGCCATATACAGTATAGTAAAAAAGCAGTTAAGGTATACTAAAGGCAAAAATATAAAAATTAATTAAAAAAAAGTAGTGTGTGCACACACTACTGATGAGAAGTTTCTCCATTCTAACTCCTTGGTCGTTCCTTATTTTTATTTATTTCTACATTGTAAAGCAATGCTGAAGGGGTCCAAAATATTGGTCTTGACTTCCTAGGAAGGTCTTCATGAGAGCCACTTTCATTATGGTGCTTGATGGGTTTTGCAAATGCACTTGACGATACTGTTCTTGCAAGAACTATTTAGGAAAGGCTGACCTCAATGCCTTAAAATAACAACTGACAGTTGTTGTTGTCATTTGTTGTTGTTACATAATTACCTAATTCCATATGTGTTATTTCATAATTTTGAAATACTGTTTTGACAGTATTGTTGTAGAATGTAGAAAATAAATCACTAAACAAAAACAAAGAATTTGCAAGTAATCCCAAACTTTTGAGTGGTAGTGTACATCATGGCAAAAAAAAAAAAAAGTAGAATGTACATAAATTATATGTTACAATGAAAAAATAAACAATATATTACTGGTGGCTTTTCTGAGACAGCATTGGCTATATATGTCCTCCAGGGCTGATAACGACGGAAAAGTTCTCGACACTATCTACTGTAGAGTTTTCCGATCAGCAGCTGTGTGACTGAGATACCATACACAGATAAAGTAAATTAAAATACTCTCTGTGGCGCAGTTGTAGTAGAACTCCTATTGTGGAGGCCAGTGTTTTTCAGCATTATTATGAGAAACAGACAATTTCTGAGTTCTGTGGTGTGCTGTGGTCCATGAAAGGTCCTCAGACGTGTATGTCCCCAGTAATGTGAAGCTCATCACTGTCCCTACTGATGAAGGAGCATAATCCTCAAATCTTGATCTTCTGAAATAATGAGCACCTTGGTCTTCCCTTTGTTCATGGACAGGTTGTTCACCAGATTTTGTACCTCCACCCTGTTAGTTGATTTACCATTGTTAATAATCAGCCCAATCACTGTTGTGTCACAGTCATAAGTACTGGGGGGATTGAAGGATGGGGCTCAGCACACAAACCTGCAGTATGCCAGTGTTCATTGTTATGGTAGAAGAGAGAAACGGCCTAGCAGTACCAGGCCTGTTCAGTTAAAGTGTTTATGCTTATTTTTATGTGACGCTGGGAGATTCAGTTAGAAATAGTAGTGTTTTTCTAGTTAAATAGTGTGGTATCTGGTTAAAGTCTGGTGACTCATTGCTGCTGTTAGGGTTAGGGTTAGGGTTAGTTAGCAAAATCTAAATTATAACTCTTAAATGTGTCTGCTTCAAATTTACTTACAGAAAAGATTTACTTAATATTATTTACATTAATTACATAACAGTAATGCTGTTTGTGTGTCCGTGCGTTTGTGTGTGTGCGTTCAGGTAGCTCTCTGGAGGATAGTGTGGTGAGGTGGTGCTGTATAAGTCATGCTGAACAGGAGAAATGTGAGCAGTGGGCCCTAAGCATAAAGTCTTATCCTATTGTGTGTGTGAGCGGTTCGTCTATGAGTGACTGCATTGAGAAGATCAAGGTCCAGTAAGATGAACGCAACTGTTAAATAACACAACATATGTGATTGTATTTCTAACCCAATTGCTTGGACACCTCTAAAATAGATACAACAATTAATGTCCCTCTATAACAATATACACATCTTTCTTATATTGTAATCTGTTTTCTCAGCACTACCTAGATGTGTTTAGACATTTTGCACTGTATTAATGTGATCAAACAGACACATTGCTCAATTTTTTTTATTTTTGTCTTTCTACAGAGGGATAAAGTGGATGCTGTATCCTTAGATGCTACACACTCCTTTATTGCAGGGAAATGTGGCCTTGTACCTGTAGTGACTGAGTATTATGGTAAATAGTATAATAATTGTTTCTTATATGTCTTTGTGTTTATATATATTCCTAAAAATGTCTCTGTTCACAAGGGACAAAGTGTGACTTCACTGGAGGAGAACATTTGCAGGCTAAAGGTAAACTGTGGAACCAATTTAATACTTTTAACATTTTTATAATGTATAATGCTGTTTAGTCATTGCTTAAAGAAACATTGTTTAACCCCAGTAGACTTGTTATCAGTGTATGGTGTGGCGCTGGCAAGGCGCTCCAGTAGAAATGTGTATTTTGGGAATCTCGGTGGCCGACGCTCCTGCCATGGTCCTGTGTACAGTCCTGCCGGCTGGGTTCTGCCTGTTCAACACCCACTGAGTATAGAACATAACAAGAGTGCCCCCTGTGAGCCAAACAAAGGTACTGCAATTCCTCTGAAAATAAGTGGATATTGTTTTCACCTGGGTAAATAGAAGTAATGCTTGTAACCAGTTTAGTTCTCACCGACATTAAATTTCAGTTACACAGTATAATAGTTCATTCAGTGTTACCCAAGTTACACCACAATATAATAGGCAGTCTAACATTAGCTAGCTTGTTAGCAAACATATCTAGCTACTAAAACATAGGGTTAACACATGATCATAATGCCCATAACCTAACAGGATTTATGACTGAGTACTGAAACACAAATATAACTATTAATCCAATCACAAAATTAACACTAACCAACAGCTGAAGTGGAGTTAAACAGAAGTTTCTTAAATGTAAACTTTGTTGGCTAATTTCTGTACATAATCTTCAGCAAGCAATCAAGCAGATATGTGACACCAGCTTTTTTCACTCTATGTCCAGCCGGATCTAGCAGATTTTGAAGAATAAATGACTTAATCAATTATTAGTCTTATTTATTATTTACTTACAATAAAACTGTAAAGTTGGTGTATAGTTTAAGATATTTGCGTAATAGAACACATCAAGATAGTTTGGGGAATTTTTGTCTGACTGTTTGTTCTCACTTAACAACAAATTTATGGGGTTTTTCACAGGTGTATTTGGTGAAGCTTGAGGTAAAACATATAGATTCCGGTTTGTTTTATCGGAATCAGCCCAGGGGATGAGAAGATATGCTACTTTTAAATTTAAATGGAAAAGCCCTTACAGTATATCATAAAAAATATATACCTTGAAAAAAATCATTAGTTCACCTCAAAATTCAACAGATGGTGCTGTAGATTTTTTAATATGAGTGTGCTATTAAATTCCATGCGAACGAAGTCGCAGACCCAATAAGTTAGTTTATAAATTTTACGATGTTATTAAAACTTTGAATTTCACTTTTGTCTCTATATTTTTGGCCACCAATGTATGTGTGCATGGTGCCCATTGATGGTCTTGCAGGGTGTATTCAGACTCCATGTCTAGCATTAGTATGATCCAACTCAACCCTAATCAGGATAAGCAGTTGTTGTTTTTTTAAGAAAGTGAGACATTGAGTGAGAATGTGAAGGGATAAATTGCTACCCTAACTATTGTATTCTGTGAATAAATCAGAAATAATACATTATCAAGTTTGCTATTATATGGTAAAAAATTTGTGAGCTTGTCGTTTGATAATTGTTCATCAGAATGCATTATGTATATAATTTATATACTCATATCAATTTAATGAAGCAAATATTTAAGCTCCTGAGACCCCCACTCTACTGTTGTGTACATTGCAATTTCTCCCCAGAGTTTTTCTTTATTAGCATCAGATTAGCATCTGATCATTATGAATTTATCAATGTCTTTAAAAAGGAAAAAAGTTACAAGTATATATAGAGAAACTAATACTGAATGTTTTTATTTTACTGGTTTGATTACCCGATGGACCTGTGATGCCAGTGTACTCCAAGGTGTTTTGGAAGGGCTGTATGCCAGGTGCTGAAGGCAGCCTGTGTAAGGTGTGTGTAGGTGGGTTAGATGGAATTGCCACCAAACGATGCTCCAACAACCACAATGAGCGCTACTATGGAAATATGGGTGCTCTGAGGTGAGAGAATACCACAGCATATATGCACTGTTTATGGGACTCGAGCACTATAGAGCATATTAGTGAGCTATTTTCTTAATAGTTGTCCGGACAGATGGATATCAAGTTTTGGGTCTTTGAGTGAAACAATTAACCCAGGGATATTCAGATTCAAGACTGGAGGCTCAGTGTCAACGAGTGCTCAGTGTCAATTGTATTTATATAGCGGTTTTAAGAATGGTAATTATTGCAAAGCAGTTTTACAGAATAAAAAAAAATTGTGAAAAACTTCAAAATTGTCTCCTCTTACTTTCTTGCAGTTTTTGTAAATCATTACCAGCTCATGGTTATTTAAATTAACAACTTAGAACTGCAGGTATTTGACAAAGACAGAATGGAGCCATATATTTTGAACCAATGAACAACTCTTTGTCTTGTGCATAATTAAGCAGTGATGATTCTTTGTTTCAGGTGTCTGGTTGGAGACACTAGTGGGAAAAGCTATGGAGATGTGGCATTTATGGAGCATCATAACCTAGAGAACAACATCAATTGTGAGATGGTTACCTATTTGCAGATATACAAGTACAAATTTATTTGATCCCCTGCAAAAAAACTTTTTATTTTAATCATTGGGTTATTTTAAAGGATATAGACGGAATATCAACCAAAAATCCAGAAAATGCGCATGATACAAAGGTTATAAATTGATTGGCATTTCAATAAGGAAAAGGAAAATAAGCATTTAATTCCCAAGCAAAACATGACTTGGTGGACAAACCCTTTTTGCCACATCTCAGGAGGATTTTGGCCCACTCTTCTTTATAGACCTTCTCTTCATCCTTATAGTTTCTTGCCCGGCACTTAACAACTCCAGGTCTCACTCCATGACCATAATGTGCTTCGTCTTGAGCCACTCCTTTGTTGCCTTGGTGGTATTTTTTTGTCATTATCATGTTACCCATCTTCAGGAGGCTCTCATCCAAGATTTTACAATAAATGGAAGGTCTTGTAGCCCATTCCAGCCTTGTGAAGGTCTACGATCTTGTCCCTGACGTGCTCTGACAGCTCTTTGGTCTTACCCATGGTGGTGAGGATTGAATGGAAGGTAGAGATTCTGTGGACAGGTGACTTTTATGCACATAACGAATTGTTGGAGCACCTTCTTAAATTAATCTCTGTACCACATGAGCACATAACAGGTCTGTGGGAGCCAGAATTATTGTTGGTCGGTAGGTGATCAAGTAGTTATTTTACTTATTGTAATGCAACTCAATTTATAACATACTATATATATGATGTTATGTTCATTTGATGGGCAGATCTGAACAGCAGTGGCTGGGCCAAGGACTGGGCCACCAGCGATTTTGAGTTGTTGTGTGCAGATGGACGGCGAGCTTCACTGACAGAGTGGAAAAATTGCAACCTGGGATCCATCCCACCCAACATGGTTATGACGCGACCTGTACTGGCTGCTCGAATCTACGACTTCCTCATGAAGTCACAGGTCTCGCTGAATCAGTTCAATTTTAATGTAATTTAATATAGGATATCTTTGTGATTTGTCTACATCTTTGCCTGCCATGTTTACTGTTTTTATACGGTGATAAAAAATTTGGATATTTTGTATAAAATAAAGCACATCTTAAGGAATTTAAAAGCACCAGAGATAAAGAATGCTCTGTAATAATGTTTACTCCTGCATTGTTATATGTCCTCAGGAGACACATCGGGATTCTGAATTCTATCTGTTTGAGTCTCAGCAGTATGGTGAAAGTGATCTGCTCTTTAAAGATGCCACACGATGTCTGGTCCACACTGGTCACATGAACTATCGCACCATACTAGGAAAGGATTTTATTTCACATTTGGAGAACATCTTTAACTGCACACATTCAGGTGAAACAGAATACACACACAAATCTATTTTTCTGACATTCCTGCTATAATGGTGTTTGAAAATTAACAGATGACTTCTCTTTTGATAGTATTGTACATCTTGAAAAAATGTAATAAACTATACATGCAAGTGGTATAATTTTCTACTTTGGTTTCGACAGACATTCTGCAGTTTTGCAACCAAGATGTGTGCAGCATATTCTGAACAACCAGACAACATCGCATGGCATCAGAAGTGTTTCTCAACTGCTCTCTATAAATGACTCAATTAAACTTTCTTATTACTGCTGATGCATATTATATCAGCAATAAAACACTTCAGTGCATGTTTTATAGGTAACTAGTCAACATTGGGTTGGTGTGATGAAGCCAGACATAAAACATCCCTTTGTTACGAATTCCCATTTATTCCTTATGTAATTATATTTATTACACCGTTTTATTGCATTTAACTGCACCGAATTGACAACTATTGCAAAAACTAATTTATTAACTAACAACATACTTAACAACGTTTAACCATTTGAGTTAATGATGTAAAATAAGACAAGTTAGTAGCTGTTATCACTTATGCTACAGCAGATATAATCAATAATTCCATTTTGCTTTATTCTCTCTTGAACTCAATGAGACAAAATGAACAGCATGTTACTGAGAAACTCATCTGTCCTAAAGACTTTCTTATGGTGGAAAACTTACTGAATGCTGACACTTGAGACTCCTTCCATAATGAACAGCAAATAAATGTTGAATAAAACTCATATTAACAGTTATATTTTTTTCTTTGGGGGGAAAATTTTTGCGATTGATTAATTATTAGACTTTGATCAGATAGAGCATCTGCCATTCAAGATCCTATGAATGACAATAAAAACAATAACGTGTGGGTTTAAAAAAATTTTTTATATCTCACTTTATTTAAAATATTGATAAAAAAAAATAATAATAAACCTGTTATTTGTTCATTTGTTTTTAAAAGCCCAGACCTGAAGCTTGAGAGGAAATGTGCTTTGTAGTTATTTGAACTAAATATCACAATATAATGTAGTTATTTGAACTTAATATCACAATATCAATATCTCTTTATTTCAACAGAGTAGGTCATTATATTACCTTAATATCCCTTTCATTTAAATGAATAAATTTTAATCATTTTCACAATGAACTACTCTGTGTTTCTGTAAACTTTAATAAAGAATATGAATCTTTTATTAATGAACTCTAACTGATCTGATTCACTCTTACATAGCACTGAAGTGGGAGGAGCTTTAGAGACCCAGTGACAGTTAGGAATGGCAGCAATTTGTCAGTAAACATGTGTGTGAAAGTGTGTATGTTTGTGTTAGTCAGAGGGTTGGAGAAAGACAGCTTTCCTCTGTCCCAGTCCAGCTGCAATCTGATCCTCTAGTGTTTCTGTGATACTGAGAGTAGAGTGTCTGGCTGTAGTGTAGGCCATGCTGTGTATTTACCTTTAGAAAACCACACACCAGATTCCACTTCTGGGGGACATCTCTCCCTTTCCCTAAGCGGATTCTGTCATCACATCCACAAGCCAACCTGTACAGTTTCCAACATCAACATTCCAGCAGTGCGTCCATGAGTTAATGCCATCAGAGCCCAAGATCTAACCACACACACTAGTATAAAATATCTCTGCATTATGAGGAAGATTCTTTTTCTCATCACTGCGTCTCACACTGGACAGATCAATAGATAGAGGAGTCCATAGTTACAGGTGTGTATTGTACAATGTTCTGCATCATCTCCCAGACTATGAACTTCAGGTTGGCCAGATAATTTGCCACATGGATCCAAGGGCGTAGATTTGCTCTGGACATTGGTGGGGACCTATGACTCCACCCCCACCCCAACTCCGTCCACGGAACGCA
>JAQQZT010000037.1:15267425-15280116 GCA_030068275.1 Clarias platycephalus | reverse complement strand
CTTCAGTAAAAGTTCACTAAAGTAACAGTACTTTTACTTAAGTACAAAATTTTATTACTCTTTCCACCTCTGTGTAACACTCAGAACCACCTCCAGGCCGTTTATCTGCTTGATTAGTCATGGAGTAACGAGGGAACAAGCTACACCTGACCATGCACCTGCTTGTCAGCCGTTTGTTTCATTATTTATGAGCCTCCCAAGTGTATGAAATTTTTTATTTTCCTCATAATTTGCCATTAGCTTTTAGTATCTGAAGTACGAAAAGTACCACAAAAGGGATTCCAACCTTTAGCATTAACATAAAATTGAGTTCATTGACAGTATGAACCTATCGAAAACTCGATATGCTTCCTCATCTTACATTTCCAGATTTTTTTAATGTAACACTATAGTTATTACATCAGGTACAAAATTAACTCTACAATTAAATTGAAAACATTTTAAAATTTGCTGTTCTTCCAGATGCTGCTGCCATGGCGAGCCTTGCCTCAGTGTGTGGCAGTGGGAAGACGTGCTGCGTCTTCAGTTCCTGCCGGTGCGCTGGACTTCGTTCCATCCAGCAGCTCGGTAGACAGGAACTCGGTGGAGCAGCTCCAGACATTTGTATCACAAGCATCACGTCTCTTTGTGTTAACCGGAGCAGGACTGTCAACTGAATCAGGCATCCCCGACTATCGATCCGAACGTGTGGGGCTGTATGCACGCACAAATCGCCGGCCAATGCAGCACATCGAGTTCATGTCCAGTTCCAAGGCTCGGCAGCGCTACTGGGCCCGCAATTATGTGGGCTGGCCCGTATTCTCCTCTCACTTGCCAAATTCAGCTCACTATGCCCTGAGGGATTGGGAGGAAAAGGGCAAAGTTCACTGGCTTGTCACTCAAAACGTGGATGCTTTACATTCAAAGGCAGGACATCAGAGACTGACTGAGCTTCATGGCTGTTCACACAGGTAGTCTAGGTGGAAAAGTTCACTGCATAGTAGTGAATGTACTGTTGACCCTTTGTTTTACTATGTTATTGCACTGCAAATATGATAATTGACTGAAAACACTATTGCTTTATAATTTTGTAATATAGAAAATTTTTAGAGAAATACACATAAAACCTTTCTTTCATGCTATCAACCCCTAATGATTGCAAGCAGTTGAGCTGAGCACAATTAGGGAAACATTTTGTATAAACATTTTATGTGTGTATGTGTCAGGGTGGTGTGTATGGGCTGTGGGCAGTTGACTGCACGTGATGAGTTGCAGAAGACCTTTTCGGCACTGAACCCAGGCTGGGAGGCAAGCACAGGGGAGGTTGCACCAGATGGAGACGTACAGTTGGAAGACGAGCAGGTGCTGCAATTCAGAGTTCCCTCGTGCCGGTCCTGCGGTGGCATCCTCAAGCCTGCTGTGACGTATTTTGGTGACAGTGTGGACCGTGCCACTGTGCAGCTTGTGCATGAAAGGCTGGCTGAGGCTGATGCTGTGCTTGTGGCTGGATCCTCATTACAGGTGAGCACTGAGAATACATTATCGTCTGTACAGGTAACAGTTGATACCATGAATTATTAATGCTGTTTTATTAACAAAAAGGAACATGTTGATTCACTACATGGTATTGCTATCAGGACTGATACTGGCCTGAAGCACATTTCATAATTTCTGCTGTAAGCATGCTGACAAAGACTGCTGATTGATTACATATTGGTTGACAGTGAAAATCTACAGGCCTTCAGTCTGCACTCATTGACTCAGTTTGCCCTCACTGACACGGTTCAAGTTTGACAGAAATATGCTTGAAGTTTCAAATGAGCATTTCTTTCAAGAACATGCCATGGATAATAAATAACTGATGGTGGCAGTGTAAGAGATAATGTATTAAAGCAAGCACAAATACTCAATTTTCTCTGCATCAGAACATGGTAGGATGTGAGATCCTTAAATGCACCGTATATTTGCTTGTTATTTGTTTTTTTGTTTTTTCTGAGAGGAGTCTGTTTGGATGGATGGATAGATGGCTGGCTGGGTAGATGAATGGATGAATCTTAACCAAATGTGGTTCTAATCTTATTTGTCCAGGTGTATTCTGGGTACCGTTTCCTGTTAGCAGCCAGAGAGCGACACCTCCCAGTGGCCATCCTAAACATCGGTCCTACCAGAGCTGATCACCTTGCTGAGCTAAAAGTGAATGCTCGATGTGGAGAAGTGCTTCCAATTCTGCGTGCAAACTGAAACCAGGAGCACTCAACATGTGGAGCTTTTCCCCCGCTACTCAAAACTCAAAAACCTCATCCTTTTAGTTTTACAAATTGATTTATAGAAAACTACCTCACTGTTCCATTATGATAAGACAGTACAAAACTGGCTTAATTGTCTGTGATTGCTAGAAGAAATCATATTTTAAATGATCTAACTGCTTTCATTTAGTGTATACATGGTTGGAAAGAATGAATGTAAGAAGGTCAAGGGGTTTTATGTGGCAATGCAGATGGTTCTTATATGACTTGATAACGGTCACTCCTTTTTAAAACTGTTCTCTAGCTCAGGGTAACTCAAGTGAAAGTGAGAAATGTGTCTGACTCTTAGGATTTTAAGCTGTAGAGATGGAATGTTTTAATTGCCTTATTGCCTACTAAATATGACTTACTGATGGGTCCCTTGAAATTAGCTTAATTAATGTCAGTAAATGCAAAATGTTTAAAAATAAAATAACATTTGTGGTGAATTCATATGATAATACTGAAAGTTAAATGTCTGTGGTTGCACAGTCTCGCATCTGACATTCAGCTCATTATCTCACTGTTGAGTATTACTCAATATTTAAGACATGTTTATTCATTTAGACTTGTGACTTGTAAATGGTTAACTGTTGTCCGATGACAAGGGACAAAGGACACATTTATAGTTTAAAAAAACAAACAAAAAAAAATTTATAATTTTGTTTGGAAAAAAGGATAAAATGTGAAATGATTTATGGAGAGTTATATTTCACAATATAAGTTTGAATAAACTTGAACCCGGGGCATATGCCAAAAGAACATGTTTTCCAGAATCATTAAGTCACAGAACTTACACCTAATGCTAACTAGATGGTAAAATTTTTATCATCTCTGCTAAATTAATCACACATCAATTCCGTTATGTATCACGCTTCTTTTATGTGGCAATTCATGTATCATCACACTGACTTTAAAATCATTTTTTAAAATTAATTTTTATTTATATATGTTTGCGTTTGAGGTGGTAACATGTTGCAGTTCCACTACAATTCTACAGGTGGTGCACTCTAAACTATTCACACATTGGCAGATTTAGTAAGCATTTATATATATATTTATGAAAATATTAATTAGAATTTTTACAAAGCAGGGTCTTTTTTATTAAACATAAAAGACATAACTATACAGTAAAGTTCCATTTTATTTTCAGTTCAGTGTGAAGCGCAGTACTTTAGATTTCTGTGAATAAATCACAATAGCACAATGGTTATGAGAAATAATACAGAAAATGGTATGAAGTGAGACAAGAGCTGATTTCCTCCTAGCCCGATTTGTATTAGTGAGAGTCATGTCAGATGAGTACGTAGAGTCTGTAAGAGAATGTCCATGTTATTGGGCATATATTTAAGCCCATGTTGCTTATGTATGACATCAGCAAAGTTTAAAAAGCAGAGGAACACAGTAGCAGGTATGACAAAGAAGAAAAAGATGTAGTTGATTATCTACTCTATAATACTTTTTCCCTCACAATGACTTTTAAGGAGTAACACTCTAAACCAAGTAAATCATCAGACTTAACATAGACTGACGGATTTTACTTAAAATGTGAGTAATTGTTTTCCCAACAACATTAGGGTTGTAATGAACACAGTTGAAGCTGTAAAGAACTAAACCATATACAATACATACACAAGCTCTCAGAGGGCTACAGTGGGCAAAACGACTGTTTCCTTTGAAATACTGAGTTCAGTCAAAACTGTCTGTTTGTGAAATCGGCTTTTAAAACACTCCATCCAGTTTTTTATACAGGTATCCACTTCTGCCCACAACACCTCAGGGATACTGAATGAGTAAAGACAACTGCTGTGCTTTATATCACGGACTGACCAGCAAACCCAAACCTTAGTTACCACCAGTGGGGTCATACTCAGGCAGTTCTCAAAACTCTGCTCTTGATCAAACCAGTATGAAGCAGGATATCCCAGGAGGATCCCAAAAAGCGTGCATAAGTTCCACTTCTCAGACAGCTCCTCTCCTACCACTCTGACTGACGCAGACTGGTCCGTACCATCTGTAAAAAAGTCCAGCATGTTCTTTATCATACTCTTGGTGCTATCATCCATGGCGAGCAAAGACGGCTGCTCCTTCCATGAACACACATCAACAAGGAAGCTGTTTTTGTTAAGCACTTCATTCAAATGTTCCTTCAACAGGTTAGAGTTCACAACAAGACAACTTCCACTGATGGAGAATATTTGGAGTGTTGTTGTCAGCAGTCCGGCCTCCTGCAGTGAGATGACGTATCGCTGGATCTGGTCTGCATGTGCGCCATTAAGGTCATACAGAACAGCCGGTTTCAGGCCCAGATCAACAGCAATGAGTTGCACAGCTATATCCAGACAGGATGAATGAGGGATTTGTCTTTTCTTTTTTCCACAACAGAGAAACCTCTGAGCTAATGAGATGAAAATGTCTGCTGAGGCCACCATTCTATAAATAGGCTACAAAAAAATCTAAAAGACAAAACAGGAGTGGAGCAAAAAATTTTATAAAACCACAAAATTATTATCAACACAATAGAATAGTAACAAGCAGGGATAATATTTATAGATAGCAAACCATTTCTTTTCAATAAAATATGTTAACATACCATGCTGTTTGATTATTTTATTATCTCCTAATAATAATAGAAAGTGGATTGTAAAAGAAATAAAGAAGGGAACTGGAAAGAGCAGTATGGTGGCTTAGTGCTTAACACTATTGCCTTGCACCTCTAGTGTGAGGGTTCGATATCTGTGTGTGTGCACAGAGTTTGCATATTCCCCCCATAGATTAGGCTAATTGGTGTTTAAAAACTGTTCGTAGTATGTTTATATGCCCTGCGAAAGATTGGCACCCCCTCCAGGGTGTACCTTACTGTACCTCGTGTCCTAAGTCTCCTGAAATATGTTCAAGTTCTCCATCTGTATACAGGATAAAGCGGCATAGATGACAATGATTAAGTGGACTGGAAAGTCACCTTAAAAGGCTGTGAAGAGGAGAGAAAGTGAGAACTATAGGTGGCACTAAAGTAACCTCCATAAAACAAGAAGACCTTCATTAGCAGCTTTATCATGATCAGGGTTGCAGTAGATCTGGAGACTATACTGGAAACCCTGGGTGGGAGATGGGAATATAGCCTTGGCAAGGACACCTGTCCGTCACAGGGAACTTGTTTCTTACTCTTTCTCTCTCTCTATTTCTCACACAAACAAACACACTTGGTTTTGAAACAAGGCAACAGATAGCAGCACAAGGCTGCACGCACAGTCACACCAATCTTCATAAGTCAGTGTACCAAAAGGCATCGTCCTGTGTACATCTAGAGCTTACCAAAAGCAATTTCCCTCTGCGATTAATAAAGTTCTTTGAATCTTGAACCATGTCTGCGATTTCATCATGGACAGGAAATTAGAACAAAGAGCAAACATGAAATTCTGCATGAATTTGGGCAAATCTGCCACAGAGATGTTTTACATAATTCTGCAATTTTATGGCGATGTTGCAATAAGTCGTTTGAGGTGTTTTGAGTGGACGAACATCAATGGAAGACAACGAGAAATCAGGAAGACCTTCGACGAGCTCAACCCCAAACTGTCGAAACCATTCGGCATCTTGTGTATGATGATCGTCTGAGGACCTCTGCACCACTTGCTAGACAATAATAAAGTATTAATAAGTAAGTTTTTGTTGTTGTTTGTCTTTCGTCTGCTCCCGTTTAGGGGTTGCCCCAGCGGACCATTCGATCCCCACAACAACTTGGCACAGGTTTTACGCCAGATGTCCTTCCTGTCGCAGCCCTCCCATTTTATCTGGGCTTGGGACCGACACTGCATCCAGTGGCTGGGGTTTGGGCCTTGGTTAGAATTCGAACCTGGGCCACCCACATGGCAGGCGAGAGAACTACCACTGAGCCACCAATGCCCCAAAGTATTAATAAGTAATTAATTAGTAATAAAATAACTTCATGTAAACAGAGCTAACCTTGAAACTTTTAATAACAACTTGTCATACAGAACTAAATATGTAATAAAGAGCAATAATAATAAAACACTAACAGTGAATTTTATAATGATGCAACTTACCCAGACAGTAAAGGGGGGTCTGTTTCATCTTAACCCTTATGAATTCTCTGCAACACTAATACAGCTTTTCCACAGCCGGTGTCCTGCATTACATATTCTTGTGAATCAGCCATGTTTTTCGACTGCAGACGAAAAACGTATGCACGTTTCATATGAAACGTCAAAATAAAGGTTTAAAATTCTTCGACACAATAACTCAATCCTGGATTTGAAATCTGACATATAGTATATTTTTTCTCAAAGAAATATGAGAAAATTGTGACTTTGTGATGTTTTATATACTACTTTTTATTTCCTCATGAGATGTCTTGTGACTTTTATTTTGAAAGGGTTTTTGTAACCAGGAAGTAAAGTGTATGTTGGAGAATAACTCCAGTCATTGATTTCGCCAGCATGTCTACGGCATAACGAGGCTTGACAGTCGTTACTGTCCTAACAGTACATATCGTAATGTGGAAGCAAATACCGGTGTACAAAAGTATTTACAATTCGTGTTTTTTGAGAGCTTCCTGAGAGTTGTGAACTCGACCATGGGCTCCGAAGACGTGCTTAAGAGTGCATCAGCTCTCGCATCGTACAACGTCCTGCTACAGGTATGTTTTTTTTTTCTCCTGATGGTGTATGTAAACAGTTCCACACTAACCCCGAGTTAACATAACTCGTGCCTTTGGACTCATGTTTTATTCAGGTGATGTTCCGGGTGCTCACTTTCTTCCTGAACGCGTTCACATTGCGCTTCGTGTCTAAGGAGTTAATAGGCGTGGTGAACGTAAGGTCAGTCTGCATTATGATATGGCGTGTTATTGTAATTTTAGGGTGTGTATGTGTGTGTTGTGAAACTCACAGCAGTGCTTGTGTTACAGGTTGACGCTGCTGTACACCACTCTGGTATTCCTGTCCAGAGAGGCGTTCCGGAGGGCGTGTCTAAGCGGAGAAGGGGCGGGGCGTAATTGGAGACAGGTCATCAACCTGTTATGGCTTACGTAAGCAGATTGTCCTGTCCTGTCCTGATAGTCATTCTCATTGGTGAATACTTTATCCTGGAGGCTATGAGCGCTGGAATTACACCTGGCTGTGACTCCTGTCCATCGCAGGGTGCCATGCACCAACACATTACCTGCGAATGGAGTGTGCGGTCAACTCGCTGCTGCTCCTCACACTGCTCCAATGTTCTCCAGTTATTTCTGCCTGTAGTATGCGCCGTCGCTGCAGTCTCACCCGGGGTTTCAGTAACCCTGAGCTCGGACACAGATGTGCTTGAACAGAGAATGACATAAGTTGATGATGATGCTGCCTACTACTGTTACATCCCACATTACATAAAAGCTGATGATGACGCTGCCTACAGTTACATTCCTTGAGGAACGCGTCTGTGACACAACTATGCAAACACAAAACCAACGCCCACTGCGGATTCATGTTTTCGCCGTAGACAACAATGCCTTCTGTTACATTCACTGCGGATGCTGCTTGATGTTATATTCATTGAGGACCTGTGCAAACACACAAAACCACAAACCGTCTTTCATAAATTGTTTTGTTTTATATATATATTTACTCAGCTCTAGGGGCAACATTAAACACCCGACACTACCGACATGTTTTTTGGTCTGCTTGGGATGTGTCTGGTAACTGAGGCCAAGTCATGACCATGAAGATGACCTTGGACTTGCCTGATACGGGCAGTGTTTCTGTCATGACTTGTAAATGCAGTCACTCTGTAGTTGAACTGAAATTGCCATGATCAATTTTATTCCCGTGCCTCCATCATAGAAAGTTGACTCTATATTATCTTTCCTGGTCTATTGACCAGGTACGTTTAACCTTATAACTCACAGATATAGCAGGGATTACTTTATGGTTGTACTAACTGAAATAACCCAAATAAGGATGGGTTCCCTGTTTAGTTTGGTTTCCTAGGTTTCTTCATATTGCCCTCTGAGGGAGTTTTTCATTGCCACCATCGCACCCGACTTGCTCATCAGGGACAAACTGAAAATATCTAGTTTATATACCTTTTTCCTCACATTTTTTCTCACTTATATCCATGTTGTTTTTAAATTCTGCAAAGCTGCTTAGCGACAATGACCATTGTTAATAGGGCTATACAATCAAAACTGAATTGAACAGAATTTTTGGGTAACTTGGATAAAACCTATATAGAGAATCTGAATCTGACCTTCCCACACTTCTTGCTCCCCAGGTTGCCACTCGGCTGTCTCTGGGGCGTGTTACTGGTGTGCGTGTGGCTGTGGCTTCTCCAGGCTCCAGACCCTCAGACTGTCCCACATTATGGACCTGCTGTGGGAATCTTCTGCATGTCTGCCCTAACCGAGTTGCTTGCTGAGCCTCTCTGGGTTCTTGCTCATACTCATATGCTTGTTCGCCTTAAGGTAAATAAGAAAGCATTTAAAAGTTAAAATACAAATACATTAGCATCTGTCTAATCAAAGGAAATTGTGTTCTGACTAGGTGATTGCGGAAAGTCTAGCAATAATTGCCAAGTGTCTTGTCACTGTGGTGATGGTGGTCTCTGCTCCTCAGTGGGGTCTCTATATATTCTCTGCTGCCCAGGTAAGAGTATGTACACTACCAGTCAAAAGTTTGGACACATCTTCTAATTCCATAGTCTTTCCTGTCTTCATGTCTTGAAATAACAATTGACTGTTGTTGTTATTTAATTAACTAATGCCATATGTGTTATTTGGGCAATGGTGGACAGAGAGCAGTGAATGGATTAAACGGTTCAGGCTTACTGGGTTACTGATTGGAAGGTCGGGGGTTCGAGCCCCAGCACAAGTTGCCACTGTTGAGCCCTTGAGCAAGGCCCTTAACCCTATCTGCTCCAGGGGCGCTGTATCCTGGTGCACCCTGTGCTCTGACACCAGCTTCCTAACTGCGAAAAAATAATTGCACTGTGCTGTAAAGTACATGTGACAAGTAATTGAACAAAAATATTTTTTCATAGTTTTGAAAAGAAAATCCAGTATTGTTCTACAGTGTAGAATAAATCACTAAAGAAAAAAAATAGAAGGTGTGTCCAAAATTTTTGCTGCTACAACATGGTATAATTTGTGTGTTCACCTTTATACTGTGTAAATCGTTGTTTGTGTTTGTAGTGTGTGTATGCAGGGTTCCTGTGTCTTTGCTACATTGTCTACTTCATGCGTTTCCTGGGATCTGCAGAAGCAGAGAAGTCATCCTTTCCTCTTCGTCACATCTCAGAACTGCTGCCTTCCAGAATGAACGGACAGGTTAAAAATTTTTTCTGACCTCCAAATATTGAAAAATGTTTTTTATAAAAAAAAATAGTAATAATTGTTTTCCCAATTAAGAATCATTCTTCTCCAGTGGAGATATTTGCAATATTTAATGTTTGTGTGTTTGTGTAGCCACTGATAAACTGGAAGGTTGCCACACTGACTTGGAGTTTCTTCAAGCAATCTTTCCTCAAACAGATTCTCACAGAAGGTATTATACACAAACGCCTCCTATTCTACATGTGTGTTTTGTGTCATTCAGATTGTGTTCTGATCATACGCATTTTGCAGGCGAGCGTTATGTGATGACCTTTCTGAATGTACTCAACTTTGGAGACCAGGGTGAGTACATATTTCAGGATTTAAACCAGCCTTAGTCAACTTACAGACCTTTCTATATATATTCTGTCTTTTATCCCTTTGTTTTGTTATTTAGGCGTGTATGATATAGTGAATAACCTTGGCTCGATGGTGGCTCGGTTTCTTTTCCTGCCTATCGAGGAGAGTTTCTACGTCTTCTTCGCCAAGGTGTTAGAGCGCGGATGTGACGTACGGCACCAGGAAAAAGTCAGTGTCTCTGATCATACACCTGCCCATAGTTTGTTGACTGCTGATCCAAGAGCTTGGATGGCTGATGCGTGTTGTCTGGTCTGCAGGAGGAGATCTCTATCGCAGCTAATGTACTGGAATGTCTGCTGAAGCTGGTTCTTCTGATCGGGCTGATTATCACTGCGTTTGGTTACTCTTACTCGTACCTGGCCCTCGATATGTACGGAGGGGAACTTTTGAGCAGTGGAAGTGGTAAAGCTTAACAAAATAAAACAACATTCTGTAGATATACACAAATTCTAATGCCTTTTTTTCAGATGGAATATTTGAACGTTCATTGCCATTGTGTATTTAAATGCATATGCATTTTACTGTCTAATGTTTTATATAATATATGTGTGTGTGTTTCAGGTCCCTCCCTTTTACGCGCTTACAGTTTTTACGTATTGCTTTTAGCCGTTAATGGTGTAACAGAGTGTTTTGTTTTTGCTGCCATGAGTAAGGAGGAGGTAGACAGGTTAGTCTGTAGTCAATTGAATGCTTGAATGTCAGCACACATGTTACCTATTTGACATATCAGTTGTGTAATGGGTCAAAATACAAATAGTTCGTATCTATTTTCTTATATTTAAAACTTTATTTGTGAAATTATGTCTGGAAGTTAAGTCCTCTTTGTCTTTTATAGGTATAACCTGGTTATGCTGGGACTATCTGCCTCCTTCCTGCTGCTTTCCTATTGGCTGACTCGGCTGTTTGGGGGTATCGGCTTCATCCTGGCGAACTGCTGCAACATGGCTTTGCGAATTATCCACAGCCTTATTTACATACACCGCTACTTCCAGCACAGTGACCACACCCCTCTGGCAGGACTCCGCCCACATCTTGCATTATTAATTACCCTCACAATAAGTTCTATCCTGACAGCCATCTCAGAGGTAAAGTTGACAATAAATAATTAAGATTCTGAGCAGAGCCGTTTAACAAGATTATATTGTAAAATCTTTTTTTTCCTTCTCTGTATTTCAGCACGCGCTGTGTTGTGACGGTGGCTGGTTGCTGAGGCTGATGCACATCTCCGTTGGAGCAGTTTGTTTACTGGTTGTGGTCATAGTGGCATTTCTTACAGAAACAAGACTTGTTCAGTTCATCAGAACTCAGCTACTGCCCAAATACAGCAAAAAACACACATGAACTTAAACCATCAAACAATCAGTGGGAACTGTCAGTTTGGTGTTGGACCATGTATTACCTTGATACACTTGGGTATCTGTCAGAACCAAGAAGATAATGCACATATATATTCTTATAATAATTCTTATCTTCAGGTTGTTTGTGTTTGGAATCGTGTACACTATTTTGTTATGAGAGTAATAAAACACTCAAGTCAATTTCTATTTTTATTTAAAATGTACAAAAACTACTCATTTACACAATGTGTTTACAGTTTTCGTGTTTTACAATCAGTACAGGTTCACAAGCAGTGAGCTTTTTTTATATTCTCCTATTACAAATGCTAAGATGAAAAGAAAAATTTTTGTGGTGTAACATAAATGGTTGCATGGCTATAGAATTTTTGTAGTAAGACTTTTGTTCTTATTTTGTTGATAATAGTTAATTATAATTCATCAACACCTGGAGCCTGTCCAAGGAGACTTACGTAGGGCACGAGGCAGGGTACACCCTGGACGGGGTGAAAATCCAATGCAGTTTATTATAATTAGGAGGACATTATATACCACATACAATACCTTATTTATAATTATTCATACTTGAGGTAATTAGTTGAAGGAGTAGTGTTTAAAGCCACATGCCACCTGTTGAAATTACTTGAGACTCATGAGACACCTTTAAAGAAAAATAGCTGAGCAGCACTTGAGAGCTAAACCATGACTAAAGATACTTGAAATTACAAAAAAAAAAAAAAATAAATCTATTTAAATGTCATATTGTAAATGTCAGTTATCTAATGTATCTAGAGTATCTAAACACTGAAAATTTAATATTATTACTCCACACTTTTTTTCCAGGAATTTCCTTCCTGTAATAAATATTGTATGGAAGCAATTGTCAAAAACATGTTGAGTAATGTTTCTAGAAATAAAAGATTTGTTCATATCCGTGTGTTGGGATCTGTTCGTGCACTCTTATGCATGTCTTCAAGGACTAAGGACTAATGAGTTCATGGACTAATGACAGTGATGATAAACAGATCTCACATCTGTTACATCTTCATTTTTTTTTTTTTACATACAGTAGGTCATTGCAGTGGAATGAGGAAGGGAACACATTTGCTGAGAGAACAAGATTACACAAATTGAAAACAGGCAATGAACCAAAGTGCAATGTTTCAGAGCGATTCAGGTGCAATGCCTCAAAACAAACCTAAACACATTTTATTTTTCACAGCCATGTAAATCAAAAATCATAATATATATTTATCACCATGTGAACTGAGAGAAAAAAGAGGAGGGAGGAGACTGACTCATGCTTTGGCCTGTACAATTATGGTCCACTGGGGTTTGTGTGGGGAGTTAAACGAAGGAAGGAAACA
>JAQQZT010000037.1:15251786-15265551 GCA_030068275.1 Clarias platycephalus | reverse complement strand
AACTCGCGCCAGCACTTTGGCAGGAGTTAAGAGCTGTAACGCATACCTACATACACACAAACAAGTTTTGTATAAACGTTATGAGGACATGCTTTATAAATAATCCACAGGTTTCCACAACCTAATGAACAGTCAACAAATGGCTAATCTGAATGAGACAGAAGCTTTTAGATAGCAAGTTTTTTTTCTAATGTACAACATAGTCACTGTTACCTGAGGGTGGTCTTAGTCCCGATCTCTGCCAGATGAGTTAAAGCCTCCTCACTGATGTTTATGCTCTCTGTCTGAGCTCGAATCTTAATAATCTGCAAACAAACAAAGACTGAAATTAACACAAGAACATTACTTCATCTTATGATTTTCTGTTTTGTTTTTTGCACATTTACAGTACCTGTTTCATTTCTTGAGGAGTATACAGCATAGTTTTGATGATCATAATTCGATCCAGCAGATCACGAGGTATCCCATGAGGAGAGTTAATGTCCTCTGTCCCTCTTAAAAAATAAAACAATATTCTGTAAACTGTTCTGCTTACAACCGAGTGGCTTTAAAATACTTCAGCTTAAGGCGTTCTACCTGATGAGACAGTTTCCTCGGTTGGATGCGAACACTACTATTGGGGAGATTGAGCTCTCCAGAGCTCGGTGAAGGTAAGTGAAACAATCAATATCCAGCATGTGAACCTCATCGATGAACAGGACACCTGGTACGAGTTCTGCCACACCTTGATCGATGTACCTGTTCACCACCTTGTTAATCTCCCCTCGTAGCTTATCTATAAAGCATACAAAATGTCATCATGCATGCGCTCAAACACAATATTTAAACAACTGAATGAATCTGGACTCAAATAACAGTTATTAATTGTGTGCGCATATGCACATGCATAGGTCATACCTGTGATCTCAGTCTTCCTGGGTTTCATTAGTTGACCCATCATAGAAAGGATGTCCTGACCTCCCTGAAACACAAAATCAAAATGTGTGACTGGGAGTAAACTGGGATTTTTGGGAGTGCGGCAAGAGGAATATTTATGACAGTTGTCACATGTTTCAACTTTCATTCATCACTACTGACGATCAACTAGATCGAGATGCCATTGTTACATTACTAAAACTACAAAAAATAATAACTACAACTAAAGACGTGACATTATTTATTTATTTATTTATTCAATGGACTAATTGTTTTCTTTAAGTAGTTTTCAAAGTAATTATAAAATGTTTATTAATAATGCCACATTCTTTATATAGAATCAAAAATCATTTGCATTGTCCTCTTATTAGTATTACTGTGTGTATACCTGAGGCCGTGCATTGGCTACATCCAGGTCATGTAGTGTGACATCTTGTATAATCTCCTTCTTCTTGTGTACATCTCCTTTGGGTAATGGAACGTATTCTTCAGCCTCCAAGTCAAACTCTGTTGCAAATGTGTCGCAGCGTCCTTGTCTCTGTTGATCAAAAACAGTCCATGGTGACTACAGAATGACCAATTGCAGCTATAAACATGACATGGGGGATCATATGTTCGAAGAGAAATTGGGAAAATGTTGAGGCATCCAGTCAGTGAGCAGACACATAAACAAGCATCTGAACTCGCTCTCTCTTTTTGCTTCAAACATTTCAAAAGAATGAATGATTTTTCATCAGGTTGCAAAGTGCCTAAAAATAGAATTAAAAAATTGGTTGTTCATGCAACAACTTAAGTCTGTTCCAGTCACACTCTGCATTCAGCATCACCAGTATATTAATCACTGGCCTGATTATCTGTCCTTATTTGCACCTGTTTCTCAGTGGTTCATGCCTTAAGTTAGATTATTTTAATGCTTGAATGATACATATATTACTTTATGGCTTAGCAAACAAAAACATTCCTGGTCAGGTACAGGGATTAGAATGAAAATGAAAGCCAACTGAAAAATCCTTCAGGAAGTCTGGATTACTATTGTCATAACTATATTAAAACATACAAGAAAGTCCATCTCTTTGAAAACATAATATGAAGAAATGAGCAGCTCATGACGTTTAAACAGTAATGTATGTGATTTTGGGCAACGCCTTAAACTAGTGAGTGTTCAGTAGACACAGCAGCAGATTGTGTCCTGTCCTTACCTTTACTGCTCCACTGTTTGCTTCAATGTAGATGACATCACCAACCTCCACTTTCTCCTTCTGCAGGCTCTCATAGATACTGGGATCGAGCTGCGTTACACACAAACAGAACACATCAAAATTACATCATCTCTTACATAATTACTTGCCATTTCCCACATAATAGTTTTTTTAATTTACTGATACATACTTTCAGCTGTTTTGTGCCCTTCGCTGTCTTTAGGCCGATGATGACATGACTGATAGTTTTGCCATAACCACCCATCGGATTCTCTGTTTCTGATGGGGTCAGCTCAGTCACCTCACCTTCATACACTTCCTTAGTCTCTTTAATTCGCAATCCTACATGCATTAAAACAAAGCATTCTTTAACTTGCATAAAGAAACATGTGGCACTAGAATATACAGTGCTGTTTAAAGGTTTTAGGCAGGTGTAAAGAAATGCTGCAAATATAAAAATACTTTCAAAATATATATATGCATAAAAAAAACAGCACCACAGATTATGCCACGCAGCGTGAAATCAAAAACAAGCTGCATTCATGGAACACATGTCATACACATTAATTAGATTGTGACTGTCCTACACAGCTCTATTATCGGGGCTTGAATCAGTTGTGAATGGATCAGTCTAATTAGAGTAACTTCATGCTGCCGAGTCACGCATCTATACATTTTTTTCTATGTGCATAAAGCTGTCACACACCTGGTGCTGATTTCACCAATTCTTTTTCCACTGTTTAAAACTACAAAAAACAAACAATCAGAACTAAGACTATAACACCCACTATAATGTGCAGCCTACTTTGTGGCTCTCAGTGGTGTAAACAGTAATATCACATGCTTTTCGAGGATCAGTCCTACTCCTTATTGAAAGCAAGAGTAGGAAGCTGCATAAACAACTTTTATGTCCTACTCTAAGCTAGAAAATTTCAGTCCTAAACTTTGATCGTGATTCCCAGGAGTGATTCTAAGACACTTAGTAAATACGGGCCCTGATCTTAACATCAAGTCTGTCGGGAATTACATCAAGAGCCAGGAAATTGTGAGGCAACCTACATCCACAGATGATTTGCAGTTAGTTCCCCAAAATGTCTGGAACAACCTACCTGCCAAGTTCCTTCATTAATTGTGTGAGGTTACCTAAAAGAATTGATCCTTTTTTTTGTGGGTGAGCTTTTTTTCAGGTGTGGTCACACAAAGATCTGATTTGATTTAGATTCATCTTATGTTTATTTACTTTCCATTTTGCTAACTGATAAAAATAAACTTTTACACAATAACTTCTATTTTTGCTAATCCTCTGAAATCAAAGTTTAAAAAGCCAGAAAGATAAAACTGCTAAGTGTGTAGGAATTAATGCTAAAAGAAAATGAGAAAAAACATTTAAAAATATTTTTTCTATTTATATAATGTTTTAGACTGAAAATAATAATAAATAAATAAATAAATAAATAAATAAAAACAATTGACATGCAAATGACTTTTATTTTGAATTACATCACCAAAACTTTGAAACTGTAGAATTTAGGATGGGTTGGAATTTCATAGATTCTGAAAGCATGCATTTACAATTAATAATTAAAAGCCTTTAAGTGCGTGAAATTTAGTGATTTTAATAACTGCAGCTTGTTGCAGTAGTAGACTGTTTAGCCCTGTAGGTTTGCATATGTTAGATAACAGGCAACAGGGTGTTACATTCCCTCTTATGGAATTTGGCAGACACCTTAGAACAAGGACTATGACAGTTGTGTGTGTATAGATGTTCCTACATGAAAACCGCCACTCTTGTCCATGTTAGTGTATGGATGTGTATACTCACCTATAGCTCTCCTGAAGTTCTCCATCAGTACCTCTGTCTTCTTGATCTCAGATGAATACACTTCACTGCCCACCATGGGGCAGAACGGTACCTTATTCCCCAGCTCCTGTGCCATGGCCATTGCTAAAGCAGTCTGTTGAGCAGAAATTTGTTGTTTAACACACAAAGCTTCCACAACCAAGCCACAACAAAAGGGCCCTCAAAAATATTTCTACTTATTCAGATATGAAAAGATTTAAATGTAATGTACTACATGAAGAAGGAGAAAAGCAATGAGTACCTTTCCAGTTCCCGGTGGTCCTGCCAGTAAGATCGCACGGCCAGCCATCTTTTTCAAACGAATCATGTCAACAATGATGCCACAGGCCTGAAAAACATTTTGTCCCATATATTACAGACAGTTTGCCTGTATACACTAACTATCTCTAAACTAAGGAGAATGAGCAATTCCATAAGTGTGTTCTGCTGTTGTTTCATATCACACAGTACAACACAATTTTAGTCTCTATGCTCAAAAGTCTAAACATTCAGCTCTTTATTAAAGTGACAAATGAATTCTACTGTAAATTGTATTTTTAAAGACAGATTTAGCTGCTTCTCCTTCCCTGTCTGTTTAACGTGTCTTACTTTCAAAACTGTCAAGGAAAGTTAGAATTCAGCAATACTGTATATTAAAGGAAAAAAAAAGTGTTGGAATACATATAAACACTTGACACGTAACATAAAGTAACTGAAAATAAGAGTTTGTTGTATATATTTTTAGTTTTTCCATCCTTCTATCTTTTCATTCATCCAACTGGCTGTATGCAGCGTTCGCTAACGTTAGCTAGTTAGCACAGTCCGCTACCTCTCTGGCGGCCTCCTGGCCCACAAGACCAGATGCAGTCTGCTTAGCATAGCCGGCTTCGTCCAGTCCGAGACCTTTCACATGGCTGTGAGCTGCAACGCGCTGAGTCTTTGTTGTGCTTTTCACCTCCTCGATGTTCATGGCTTTAACTGTAATAACAAAGCTTTACGCAAGCGAGGAAACTCGCTCTCACATCAACCACCTGCTTTCACCGTTAAAATCCGCGCGACTCCAAACACATGGGGGTAAACTAGCCTCCATACGGGTTACCAAGGAAATATCGGGAAGTTCCACCTCTGTTAGCGTACGCCGTGTGATTATTGGCTAAGAGTCCTCTTAACTATGTGCCGATTGGATGAATTCGGTGTCTATCTTTAGCGAAGCTGAGTTGCCCCGCCCCTTTGTGCGAGGGATTGAAGAGTCGGGTTGAAACAGCGACGAGCAATACCAAAGTAAAGCAGTTCCATGCACACTCCTACGTCTCCCTTTTCACATATATAAAAGGTAATTTGTTTATAACCTATTTAACAATAACCAAGCAAATTCCTAAAATGTATACACATTTATCAACTTCCTATAACAGTACGATGTTGCACGAAAACACAATGTAAAAAACTGTCTCTGGTTCTGAGGGATACCTGGAAAAAACTACCCACATCTATTACATATTTATATAACATCTATTACATATGTCGTTTATGTAAAGTGTCTAGAAACTTAAATTGTTATTACAAACACACACAACAAATACAAACTATATTATTGTATATTATATTATTTATATAAAGATTATGGCTATACCTAACTATTTATTACTGGAAGCAAGTTGTGAAAAAACATTGTGTGGAGAAAAAAAGCGAGGAATTGTTCTCTCAAATCACTGATGTGATCTGTTTTTATAGTATATTGGTGCATTCAGATCGCTCTTATACAATGTCTTCATAGAATAATGACTGATGAGTTCACAGATTAATGACAGTGATGAGAAACAGGTATGAACCAAATTGTACACGTATAATGTTTTAATGCGATTCAGGAGCTCTGCTTCAAAATAAACTTTTCACAGCCATGTAAATGAAAAGTCATTAAAAAAAAAGGTTTTATCTGTACATTGGTCAGAACTTGCTCTTTCATTTATATTTTTACATTTCATACATTGAAGGACCAGCAACCAATCTCAGAAACTAGTCTTGGAGCAAAATAGAGCTTTTTCCCCTCAAGCTGGGCGTGGCTATATATGTCACTCACTGCAGCCAATTAACGTGATAGTTTGCCGTATATGGACAGAACATGTGGAAGACAGAAACGACAATAATGCCTCTACAAGCTGCCACAATCCTCACGAAACAGAAACGAAAGCATGACACAGCATGTCTTACTCCAAAAATGGCTAGTAGGCTATGAAAACTGAACCTTCACAGATGAATGGACAGATCAATGTATGCTTATTCTTCCTGCAGGATGTTATATGCCAGATTTACTGCACCAACTGGAATATCAGGAAGGAAAGGAAAGAAACATCACCTTAAAGGGAGCACCAGTTAGATCCTGAACATGTTTCAGGTATTTGAAAAGGATTTTAATAGAGATACAGAATGATCATCATCAGTTGAAGTGTACCATTTCTGTTTTTTGTTTCCTTCAGCTACAGGAAGAAGGAGAGGAGGTCAAAACTGTACTCTGTCCTTGTACTATTCTAACTAGACATGCAAGAATTTCCTACATTGTGGTTTAATACTAAACCAGGTGAGGTGTAGTACCATAAAATAAAACATGAGAACGTTGGAAAGACATTATTTAATAATGAAATAAAATACTTTATTTTCTAGAAAACAAAAGCATTAACAGTTCGGAAAAAAACAAATCTACAAAAGGGGGAAAAAAGAAGAAAAAAATCCTGGAAAACTCTCTATGAGAACAATTTTATTTATTTATTAACAGTAAAAATCATTTATTTATTTATTTATTTATTTCAGTAAAATGAATTTATTAAAGGCTTTGCCATGCTGCAGATCATTCTCCCAGAACATTTAAGAGCTGAGTTGAACTTTGAGAAGTGAAACACAAACCATTGAGTGCTGAGCGAGATGAAGTTACTTCATGAACTTGGTGTGCTGATCCTGAAGGATCTTTGCCGAAGCCTTGGCATCATAGAAGAGCTCGTTAGTTTCTTCCACATGCTCTCTTTCAATAACTTCTTTTCCCTGAACTTGCGCTAGCAGTTTGGCAGGAGTTAAGAGCTGTACAGCATACCTACACACACAAACAAATACATAATTCAAAGCTTTAAGCTTTGTATAAACTGTTATGTTATTTGAACACATAAATCTACAATGTGAACATACTTTATAAATAGTCTACCCGTCACACCCTACCCCAGAAATGCCGTTAAGACTCAAGCAGGGTTTATATCACCCTTCCACATCCCACTCCTGGTTTTCACTCTGCCTTGGGTCCATTCAATTCCTAAACACCTGTTTCCATTCAAGTTTTTAAAAGGCTGGCATGGACATTATTATTTTGTGATTCCACACCAAGTTTCACGTGGTATTTCAAAGACTATGGGCCTAGTACTCATGTCTCAAGGGTGATTTTTAAGAGGCTGCATTTACTGCCTCTCAGTACGTCGCTCTCCCGATAGCAGAATAAACAGGTACAGGAGCGGTAGCGCGAGAGGGAACTCTACTAGTAACTATTATGGTCCACTACTAGTAAATCGATTATGTATGGCATCATTCTTCCTGACCAATTTTTTAGAAAGGGTGGGTAAATATTCTTGGGCGGCCTTCTATATACTTGTATACAAGTGTACTCTGTGTGTGGGAAACACTGTGCAATTGTTACCTGAGGGTGGTCTTAGTCCCGATCTCCGCAAGGTGAGTTAAAGCCTCCTCACTGATGTTTATGCTCTCTGTCTGAGCTCGAATCTTAATAATCTGCAAACAAACCGGCTAAAATTAACACAAGCACATTTCTCCATCTTGTGGTTGTCTATATTGTTTTTCACACATTTACCTGTTTCATTTCTTGAGGAGTATACAGCATGGTTCTTATGATCATAATTCGATCCAGCAGATCGTGAGGTATCCCGTGAGGAGAGTTAATGTTCTCTGTCCCTCTGAAGAACAAAAAAATTTTTAAACAAAAAAGTACTGTTTGCTACCGAGTGGCTTTAAAATACTTGAGCTTTAGGGGTTCTACCTAATGAGACAGTTTCCTCGGTTGGATGCGAACACTACTATTGGGGAGATTGAGCTCTCCAGAGCTCGGTGCAGGTAAGTGAAACATTCAATATCCAGCATGTGAACCTCATCGATGAACAGGACACCAGGTACGAGTTCTGCCACACCTTGATCGATGTACCTGTTCACCACCTTGTTAATCTCCCCTCGTAGCTTATCTATAAGGTGCACAAAATGTTTGCATGCATGCGTTCAGACATGAAACAAAAAAATTTTAAAAACTGCATGCATCTGGTTATTAGGCGTGTGTGTGTGTGTGTGTGTGTGTTACCGGTGATCTCAGTCTTTCTGGGTTTCATTAGTTGACCCATCATAGAAAGAATGTCCTGACCTCCCTAATGTACAAAATCAAAATGTTGTGTAAACACTGACACTGTGCATCTTATAAGCTACATTCCAGACAAAATATATTTAAAGAAATTATGCAATAAAAAAATTGGCAAAAGCAGATAGCTAATACTAGGAAAGTAGGCAGCATTTTTGGGTATGGGGTAAGAAAGAAAGTTTAAAAAACAAAACAAAACACATGATTCTACTTTCATTCATCAATGCTATCAACTACTGTATATCAAGACACAATTTTAACATTAAAAAAACTATGGAAAAAAATACTTGTAAATATTTATTAATATATAATCTTTTTTTAAAAACAGAATGGAAACAGATTGAATCTATATTATATTCTTATTCTGTTTGAAAATACATTCCCCAGCACATTTAACTTTTCAAAGTTCCTTAATTTTTTATTAATAGTGTCACATTCTTTATATAGAACCAGAAATCATTTACGTCTACCTCATATTAGTATTACTGTGTGTATACCTGAGGCCGTGCGTTGGCTACATCCAGGTCGTGTAGTGTGACATCTTGTATAATCTCCTTCTTCTTGTGTACATCTCCTTTGGGTAATGGTACGTATTCTTCAGCCTCCAAGTCAAACTCTGTTGCAAATGTGTCGCAGCGTCCTTGTCTCTGTTGAGCAATAACAGTCCATGGTGACTACAGAATGACCAATTACAGCTCTAAACATGACATGATCATACGTTTAAGGAGCAGTTGGGAAAATGTTAAGAAATCCAGTCAGTAAGACGACACATGAACAAGCATCTGCTCCAACTTCCAACCACTCAGTATTTGGCCTGATTATCTGTCATCATCTACATCAGTTTCTTACTGGTTTATGCTTTAAAATAGATGTTCTTTTGTTTAAATGATTCATAGTTCAGTGTATGGCTTAGCAAACAAAAACATTCCTGGTCACTGGACTGAAAATAAAAGCCAAAAAATCCTTTACGAAGCAAGGAGAACTTTTCTTATTGAAAAGGTACAATAGAAAATCTTTGGAAAAAAATTAGAAAATTTTGTGGCTTAAGACGTTTAAACAGTACTGTATGTGACTTTGGGCCACAGTGACTGCTTGTGTATGCAAGATGTTTGTATAAGAAATCAAAGTTTCTTCTGCTAGATGTCTAATCCACCTGCACGGCCTACATTTTACCTCAACGCCTTAAACTAGTGAGTGTTCAGTAGACACAGCAGCAGGTTGTGTCCTGTCCTTACCTTTACTGCTCCACTGTTTGCTTCAATATAGATGACATCACCAACCTCCACTTTCTCTTTCTGCAGGCTCTCATAGATACTGGGATCGAGCTGTGTTACACACAAACAGAACACATTAAAACATACATCATCTCTTATATAATTACTTGCTATTTCCTACAGAATTATTTATTTATTTACTGATACATACTTTCAGCTGTTTTGTGCCCTTCGCTGTCTTTAGGCCGATGATGACATGACTGATAGTTTTGCCATAACCACCCATCGGATTCTCTGTTTCTGATGGGGTCAGCTCAGTCACCTCACCTTCATACACTTCCTTAGTCTCTTTAATTCGCAATCCTACATGCATTAATTAAAACAACGCATTCTTTAACTTGCATAAAGAAACATGTGGCATTAGATTATACAGTGCTGTGTAAAGGTTTTGAACAGGAGTGAAAAGTGCTGTAAAATAAAAACTATTTATATATTTCTATAAAATTCTTTATATATTTCATGAAAAACAAAAATGCCCCTTTATGATTTTTTTAATTGCATATTTGTCACACTAAAATGATTCAGATCAAACTAATCTTAATATTAAACTAAGATAACAAGAGTAAATACTAATTGCAGTTTTCAAATCATGATTTCATTTATTAAGAGAAGAAAGCTGTCCAAATATGCCCTATGTGAAAAGTGATTTACTGTATGAATTCTAGCTAGAAGAATTGTAGCCCAAAAGCCATAATGTACCTCCAATACGGAAACAAGGCTAAGCGGGTCAACTATTCACAAAAACATAAGAACTGGGGTGCAGAAAAATGGCAGCAAGTTGTCTGAACTGATGAGTCAAAATTTTAAATATTTGGCTGTAGCCAGAGGCAGGTTGTTTGTTGAAGGGCTGTAAATGAGTGTCTGCTGGCAACCGTGAAGCAAGTTCTTTGCAAGTTTGGGTCTGCATTTCTGCAAATGGAACTGAAGATCTGGTCAGGATTATTGCTGGCCATCAGAGAGGCCTCTGATTGGCCCCAAATTTATTCTGCAGCAGGACCGCAACCACAAACATACAGCCAATGTCATTAAGAACTATCTTCAGCCCCAGAAGATCTGTGGTTAGTTCTACAAGACGCTTGGAACAACCTACCTGCCGAGGCTCTTTAAAAACTGTGTGCAAGTGTACATACCTAGAAGAATTGATGCTGTTTTGCAGGCAAAGGGTCGTCATACCAAATACTATTTTGAATTTGCATTCTGTTAATTTACTCTTTTGGTAACTACTAAAAACTAATAACACTTCTATTTTTTAAAGCATTCTTACTTTACAGTACTTTTCCCACACTGGAAAAGTACTATAAAACGTTTTTAGAGTACTAAAAGGTTCTCTTTGAAATCAAAGTTATTAAAGGCCAAAAAATACATGTAGCCATTTTATTCTAATATACACTATATATATATATATATACACACACAAAAAAGCATTTTTTTCTTTTTATATCTTTCCTATTTATGTAATGTTTTGCATACAACATTTCAAAAAATATATATAAAAAAAAAATTATATGAATAATTTAAATTATATTTTTCAAAATGGTGCAAGAGTTATGTTATAGAGTTTGCAACAATAGAATTTGGGACGGGTTGGGATTTTATAGATTCTGAAAACATACATGTAAAATTAATAAGTAGGTAAAAGTGGATTTGAAGTGGGTAAATTTTAGTGATGTAGTAGATTGTTTAGGCTAGTTGGTTTGCAGATGTTGGGTATCATGCAACAGTGTGTTTGTGGACATTCAACTGTGTAAAATGAACAAAGTACAATTCCAAAGCACAATTAATAATAAATAACATTACATAGTATCGCTCTGATTTTGGAATATATAAAATGTGTATGTGTGTACTTTAATCTCATTAACATTATATTAACTCAATATTCCAGTTTCAGGACTACGAGACTAATATGCTGTCAGTTGTGTGTATAGATGTTCCTACATGGAAACCGCCACTCTTGTCCATGTTAATGTATGGATGTGTATACTCACCTATAGCTCTCCTGAAGTTCTCCATCAGTACCTCTGTCTTCTTGATCTCTGATGAATACACTTCACTGCCCACCATGGGGCAGAACGGTACCTTGTTTCCCAGCTCCTGTGCCATGGCCATTGCTAAAGCAGTCTGTTGGGCAGAAATTTGTTGTTTAACACACATAAAGCTTCTACAAGCAAGCCACAACAAAAAGGATTAGATCTATATTCAGATATGAAAAGATTTAAATGCAATGTACTACATGAAGGAGGAGAAAAGTAATGAGTACCTTTCCAGTTCCCGGTGGTCCTGCCAGTAAGATCGCACGACCAGCCATCTTTTTCAAACGAATCATGTCAACAATGATGCCACAGGCCTGAAAAACATTTTGTCCCATATACAGTATTACAGACAGTTTGCCTGTATACACTAACTATCTCTAAACTAAGCACCATGAGCAATTCCATAAGTGTGTTCTGCTGTTGTTTCATATCACAGTACAACATAATTTTAGTCTCTATGCTCAAACATCTAAATATTCATCTCTTTATTAAACTGACAAATAAATTATACTGTAAATTATTTTTAAAGACAGATTTAGCTGCTTCTTGTCATTTATTTGTTGTCTATGTTTTAGGTTTATCCATCCTTCTATCTTTTCATTCTTTCATGCATCAACTGGCTGTATGCGGCTTTAGCTAACGTTAGCTAGTTAGCACAGTCCGCTACCTCTCTGGCGGCCTCTTGACCCACAAGACCAGATGCAGTCTGCTTAGCATAGCCGGCTTCGTCCAATCCGAGACCTTTCACATGGCTGTGAGCCGCAATGCGCTGAGTCTTTGTTGTGCTTTTCACCTCCTCGATGTTCATGGCTTTAACTGTAATAACAAAGCTTTACGCAAGCGAGGAAACTCGCTCCCACATCAACCACCTGCTTTCACCGTTAAAATCCAAACACACGGGTTACCATGGAAATATCAGGACTTTTCTTCTTGGCAATTGTGTTTACCGGCGGGTGGCATCCACTATGTTGCATTATCGCCACCTACTGGTCATGATCTCGCTCTCCTTCCTTTCAGTCTAAAATCTCTTTTCTAATCCCGTCGCCCTGAAGAAACCGAGGAAAATATTTTCTACGTTGTACCTTGTCCTCTTTCTCCATTTTCTAAAATACGTTTCACAGTGTCTTCAACTCCAAAATCCCTTAGGTGTGCCATCATCTCTTTTATTCCTTGCTTGTATTTCTTGCACTTGATACATAACTAGTATATGTTCTATTGTCTCTTTCTCATGACACTGCTCATACAGGCTATCTGCAAGGCCACCCACAAATTTTCCTATAATATGGAGTGTGCTGTTAAGGTTACTGTGCCCTATTTGCATCCTGCTTATAATTACCTGCCTACCTATTGTATAATTAGTACAGTACTGTAGTTGTAGTAGTACTAATGGGTCTATTGATTTTGTACCCGACCTTCCTCTACAGAAGGCAATTGATAAACTAAAGCACATTAACTAAAGCACATTAAGAAGGAATATCACAAATTAAATCTTGAGAAGGCACACCTGTGAATTAATTACCAATCTAAAATCTAAAATATTAAATCAATTCTGGGTTGTTTAACACTTTTTTGTTGAATACAAAGTTCTACAGTGTTGTTTATAGTTTGGATGTCTTCTGTATTTATGTACAATGTTGAGAATAATACAAATACTGTAACAAAAAACACTGAAGGATGTTTATCAAGGATGAATTGATAAACTAAAGCACATTAAGAAGTAATATCACAAATTAAATCTTGAGAAGGCACACCTGTGAATTAATTACCAATCTAGTCAGTCAGTCAGTCTGACTGAATTACCAATCTAAAATATTAAATAAATTCTGGGTTGTTTAACACTTTTTTGTTGAATACAAATTTCTACAGTGTTCTTTATAGTTTGTGTAAAAACAGTGTTAGTGTACGCCGAGTGATGATTGGCTACGAATGTCCTTAACTGTGTGCCGATTGGATGATTTCGTCCCTTTTTGTGTGAGGGACTGAAGAGTCATAATTCAAGGATTCTTTATTGTCATACCAGCACACTTCCATGTGATGGTACGAAATTAGTACCCAGGTCCCGTTTAAGCCACATAAATAACAGGGTGGTAAATATGAGGATGTGTATGTGT
>JAQQZT010000037.1:15220221-15233389 GCA_030068275.1 Clarias platycephalus | reverse complement strand
ACATGTAAACCTGTTTTAAGAGACTCATTAAGCAATATTAGCAACCTTTAAAATGGCATAATAGGGGCACTTTAAGGCACTAGGTGGGGTACATCCTGGATCGGGTGCCAATTAACTACAGGTCACACACATTACGGCCTACACAACAACCAATTTGGGAACGCCCATTTGCCTAATCTGCATGTATTTGGACTGTGGGAGGAAACCGGAGTACCTGGAGGAAACCCACCAAACACAGGGTAAACACATGGGTACCTGGATCCTGAAGGTGGAAGGTGACCGTGCTAACCACTAAGCCACTGTGCCACCCGAAAGATAAAATGGTTCTTAAATTTGTGTTTATTTAAAGCAAAGTGTATAGCATGATAAAAATCTTTTTTTTTTTTTTTAAAGATCAAGTTTTTTTATACTGTATATATAAATCATTATGAACATTACTATTTAAAGCAAATGTTTCCAAAACATGCACTTTGTCCTGTGACTAAGGATTATTATATAATATTTCAGAAGCAGACATAGCTAACACAAGCAATCAAGTAGTTTCAGACTCTGAAAAAAATCTAAAGTTCACATATGACAACATTTTGATAGTGAATAAAACATTACGGTTTTAATGCACTTTCCATAGACTGCATAAATTAACCTTATGCAATACTTGTGGTTTAGTCCAATGCTGAGTCATGCACATGTCAGAACAAAACTTTTATTTTTATATGTCTGTATTGTATTTATTTTGTACCTTTAGAGTCTCTAAAATAGTTTTGTGCATCTTATTTCATGTATATGCAAAAATCTTGGCATGTAAAATAATTAATAAGATTATAAGTATTATAAAGAAAATATATCATTAATCTTTAGTGGCTAGTTCTTGACATATGGAAATATGGTCAGTATTAAAGTTATGCAGAAGATTTATACAGGTAACATGCACATTAATGGCACATTAATGAACACACAGTATGTATACGTTTGTGCATAGGCACACACACATACAAAAAAATGCCCACTTTCATGAAACTGAGTCAATCCAAATAATCTCTTATGCAGGTTCTCCAGATAAAAACATGATAGGCAAGCTGGGTAATCTAAATTGCCCCAAAACGTCATGTGAACGCATATTGTCCTGCAATTGTCTGGTATTCCATTTAAGGGACACTCCGTCATGTTTAGTGCTTCCAGAATAGGTGAACCTGACTATTATAAAGAGATTACTGAAGATAAATGAATGACTAAACTAATTGTTTTATGATAGGAATCTAGTTGACAAGCTTTGTTTTTTTTATTATGATAATATTTAAGTTGCATAGATAGCTAATAACATTATTCATGGGAATAAATTTATAAAGTGGGAATATATGAAATGGGAGACTTCCTTGTCATGTCTACCCTACTAATCAACGCATGATTCATTATTTTTTCAGTAAAAGTAATTGATGAACAAGCTATCTTGCTAAATATGTTATATACCTATAAAAAGGATCACTTACATCAGCTAATGCCAGCCAGATCATATAGTTACTTTATTTGGACTTTACTTAGAGACACATTTTCAAGACCCTGCATAACAAGGTAGTGAGGAGTGTCTTTCCTCTCTTACTCTTGCGACTAAAATATTGAAAAATTGGAGCCTTGGTGACAGTACACTACAGCACATATTCCTTGATCAGGGGGGTGTAGCCCCAAAATCAGTCTGTGACCAAAATGTGTAGCGTGCACATGGCTCTACGGCTAGCTAGAAAAGATGCCCCATATATCTAGCACTATCAAATAGACATTACACTTATATAATATGTCTTTTGATTAAAGAAATCCATTACAAATGCTTTAAAAGTCAAAGACCAAATCAGCTACATATCACTCCAACTACCTCCTAACTTAAATAAGAGACTGGAGGAAAGCAAGTTAAGGAAATTTAGTTGTTTCTAATGTCTGATAAAATTTACTCATATTGACTAAAACATTCAAATGAATTCTGATTTATACTGCGTTATTTAAGCCTGCTGACATGACCACACTTTTATTCACTTGCTCTCTCTTTGTTCATCTCCCTCTTTCTCTCTTCATCTTTATTAACATCAGTCTGTTTAACCTGCTTTCTGTCTGTGTGTGTAACTCAAGTAAACCTCTATTCAGCAACCACAATGGCAGTGTAAATCACCACTCCAAACAAAAGGCCTACAGTTTCTGCCCTTGCTCACTCCTTTTTAAACCTTTTGGAAATGGTTTCTGCACTTTGGTATATCAAATCTGATTTTCACAGTTTAGTCTTCATTTGAAGGGACAAAGATGATGTGCAAATGCTAAAGGTAGGATCAACAAAGTTATATGAATGTAGAAATGTTTCAGTACATACTTTGTAAGATACTTACCAGTCGACGTTTGGGTCTGATGAGTGGTCGGTTCTGGCCATTCATTTTGTGATAAAGTCCACATGCATTACACAAATAATGACCTGTGCCATCTCGTCGCCACAGGGGAGTAGAGGTAGCCCCACAGTTCACACACTCGCGTCCTTCTAATGCACACAAAGGATATGAAGCACTATGAATATAAAGTCTCAGAAAGAAAATACCTTTAGTTTGTTTCTTTCACAGAAAAACATGAATATAGGCTAATTAATGAGTATATATATTTATATATATAACTTAAGGACCACACTCTGAATGTTAAATAGAGAAAACCTTATAATTAAAACAAAGGGTACAAAATCACTTGATGGTTTCTGGCAACCAACTAAAAAAAAAAAAGAGAAAATGCAAATAGGTGAAAATGCTTTCTTTTTATCAGTATTATCTCCCAGCTACTTCTGAAGTATTTAAGTAATGTACTTTATTTTTGTTGTGATCTACAAACAATTTTTATTTTAAAAATAGAGTGATTTTTTTTTTCTTCAATGACTAATCCTGCAGTGTAGGGGATTACAAAACTTATTTATCAAATGTATCTGGTGTTAAATCATTACTGACCTTTGGGCATGAAAAACAAACTACAGAAACAAAAAAACAGATGTTCAAATTTGTTTTTCTCTTTAAAATGGTAATTTGGCTGACTTTTGGGGGATACATCTGTTCTGAAGTTATCATTTCTTACCACCCGTTATTTCTTATACGCACCCGCACAAGTGCGCCCTTTGACCTTCAGGTGGGACGTCAGCTCTACCGCGCTCTTGCAGTACAAACCGGCCGCGTGCTCGCGCGCCCCTGCTAGTGTATACGCAGGAAACGAACGCGCAGGAGCCGCCTCGTGCGCCGTACAGTTCTGGAGAGGGCCTGTGGTCTGCATTTTCGTCACATCGAGAAGAACTGCCGGGTACTTGGTGGCGTCCGGCTCCGGAGCCGCGGCAGTGGGCGGTGTAGGGGGCAGGTAGTAGAACTGAGTGCTGAAGCGCGTCGCCAGTGGAGCCGAGCCATGAGCGCACGGGCCTGGATACACCGGAGAGATCCCGACAGCGGTTCCTCCAGCAGCCTTTCCCAAAGGACTCTGTGACCAGGTTATGGCTTGCTGGACCACGGAAGGAGTCGATTTACTGCCCTCCAGCCAAGGGTAAGCCTGCGTGTGTAGAAAGTGAGGATGGCACATAGACCCACCGTGAAGCCGAGCTGTAAATAAAGTGGATTATAATGAAACTTACAGGACAGTTACTGTAGTGCTGTAACTTTTTCATAAATCTAATACATATAAAAGCTCAATTATTTAAGTATTTACAGTATCTAATATTATTAACCTAGTTAACCCAGTGTAAGTATGTATCCAGTGATATAAACTTTAAAGCACTTTTTGTAAGTCGCTCTGGATAAGAGCGTCTGCCAAATGCCTAAATGTAAATGTAAATGTAATAGACCAATGTGAATATCACCTTTTTTTAAAAACAAATTACTGGCCTTGTGCAATCTATATTTTAAGAGTCTTGTTAAACGTAGGGTTGAATTATTTTATTAATATTAATAACATTTGGAATATTTATTTAGCTTAGTCGTATTTAGAAACAAATAAACCCACAATTATGTTCTAATCACTGAACAAAACGCAAATATAGATATAAAACAAGCTGATTGAAAGAGTTATGACAATAAAATGTAAAGCCACTTAAATCCATGTTGATCTCTAATGTCCATGAGAAACTTTGGTGAGCTATACGCTCTTTTCTTACCTGGAACTTGACTATGAGATGTTCGTGCTTGAGGGTGATGTGAGTGCGTGTGGAAATAGTGATGTCCTTGAGAATCAGTATGACTGAGGAATCCATCCATTTCGTCCAGAGGTAAGAATGATGGCTCCATGTACCCGGTGCCCTGCCCCAAGCCTGCGTGAGGAACGTCCGAGTCCGGCGTAGGCAGCATCATCCATCCGGAGTCCGCGGAGATCTCCATGTACAGCCTGAGTCCTGAGCAGGTGAAAGCAGCTCTGAAGCACTTAACAGAAAACGGCTGTTTAGTTACTCCGGGATCACTCACTGTCTCCGCCTCTCAACCTCAACAAACAGAACACCTGCAACTTAGAATAATACGGGAGTTAGAGTTATCGCGCAGTCTCTCTCTGTGCGTGTGTGTGTTGCGTGGTCTGTCGAGCCTCGTGTTTAAGAAGATGCCAGGATGCTGAACTCCAAGGAGAGCTTACCCAAATGGCACCCGTCTGCTCTTCGAAATGTAATGAGATTTGTGCTTATGCGAACGCTTTATTGTATTGTTAAAACGGCTTAAATGAACTTGCCTGCACTGGTCCAGCAGGAGTGTCCGACCTGAAACTTCGGTGCGCAGCTGCACGTGCGTGTTTGTCCTCGTTTGTGCTGCAGTCCGCTTTGTTTTGATAAACAGTCTCTTAAAATGATCGACGCATGTTTGCACATTAAATGAATTGTCAGCGTGGAATTCCAGTTTATGAAAACAGAGGCGGGTCCTTGTCTCCGACTCAGGATCGTCTGACCAATTAAACTTCGACTTTGCTTGGACTTGACACGCGATCCCGCTTTTCACCGCAGGTGCCTCTTTTCCTGCGTTTCAGTGCTCTAATGGGGGGGTCAGTGCCATAATCAGAGTTTATTAACAGTGTGGATGTCTGTGTGGAAAACACTAGCAAACTGACTGTATCGTAACGTGCAAAAAGTCTAAGAGAGGAACAACTGTGATTTAATAATTGTCAGCATTTATTATTATTATTATTATTATTATTGTTGTTGTTGTTGTTATTATTATTATTATTATTTTTATTATATTTATTATTATTATTATTATTATTATTATTATGTGAACAACACTGATCACCAACTATACACCTGCAAACTGGTGACTGGATCATGGGCACACAAGGCTGAACTATGCCAATATAGCACAAATATATATATATATATATATTTTAAAAAGCCAATATAGCACAAACTGGCTGGCCATGATAGAACGGCACCAGTGTACCACAGCCAAACTTCCTAAATCCCTATCCAATCGAGCACTTATGGGATGCACCAGACAAAAATGCTGATACATGGAGGCACCACCCTACATCACCCAAATGATATGCTATCAGTGTTCTGGTGCCAGAAGTTGCACACTCTAGTATTTTATTGCACAGCCATTTGCATTGATTACAGCCTTCTCCAGCACATCCCAATGGGGTTAGGGTTTCTGTGGTGGCCAGTCCATGTGTGAAAATTATGTCCTACGCTTCCCGAACCACTCTTTCACAATTTGAGCCCAGTAAACCCTGGAATGTGTTCCTTTTGAATTCTAGTATCTTGGAATATGCCATCAGGGAGGGAAAAATCCATTGATAGAAAAATCCGATGACCCCAAGGGGGACTTTTTTGTGTGTGCGTTTGTGTGTGTGTGTGTGTGTGTTGGGGGGGGGGGGGGGGGCAGTACCATGACAAAGTCTTAGGCACCCAGTGTTTTTTTGGTACAAACCTTGTTATACATGTTTCTTTTATGACTTTATTATTAAGTCAGTGCAAAAACATTTCTGATTTCCAAACATTAGTGTTCTAGCAAAGAATTATAATCTTACAGGAAAATAACTTTAGGCCAGAAAAAGAAGAAGAACAAAAGAATTCTTCTGGGTTTTGCATGCATGCTACAAATCCTCACAAGGACTGTGGCTTGTTCTTCAGGATGTTCAATACAACTAAAGAATTGTCCTTTAAATATTTCTTTACTCATTTCATTATAAAACTACACAAACTGTGCTGTTCATGGAATTGTTTTGGCATGTAGAAACTTTTTTTCTGAAGGCTTCCTTGCTCTACAGCAGTTACTTACATGTGCCTAAGACAATACTGTGCAAATGTTTTAGGCATGTGTGAAAAATGCTGTAAAGTAAGAATGCTTTCAAAGACATATATTTAATATATATATTTAATTTTTTTATAAATTTACAAAATGGAAAGTAAACCAACAGAAGAAAAAAATCGAAATCAAATTTGTATTTAGCGTGATTACGTTTTTGGTTCAAATCAGCATAAATTCAATGCAATACAATGCAATACATATACCATGCCAGAACTGAGCACAGCAACAAAGATACAAGGTTGTTACTGCATCAGCAAGGTTTCTCCCAGGCAGCAAAACAGACTGGGGATTAAAGATGTGCTTTTGAAGCTATTTTGAAAAAAAAAAAAAAACACACACAAAGAATCGGGCAATGTCTGATTAGCCCCAAGTTTATTCTACACCAGGAAAACTACCCCGAATATGCAACCAGTGTCATTAAGAACTACGTATCTTAAGTGTTGAGAAGAACAAGGAGCCCTGGAATGATGGTTTGGCTCCCACAGAATACTGGGTCTATATTTACTTAGTGTCTTAGAGTAGAGGATTTTCTCCTAAGTGAGCATAACATTTCAGAGTGACCTAATTTTTTTTTTTTTTTTGTACATGTTTACATACAATTATTTGACAGTGTACACACAATTTTTTTTTATTTTATTTTTTTTAAAGATTCCATTATAAGCTGAAATTTCAGCATTCACAAGTTTTTCGCAGTGTTGCAAACTGACAGATGGAATTGATGGTTTCATAAATTGCTGACCCCTCATTAATTTTATCTTTTTTTTTTGTTTGTTTTAACAGTCATACAGAATTGTTCTTTAAATATTTCTTTACTTTTTACAACCTCCTCCCCAAGCTTAAGGGTCTCATCTTTTCTCCAGTTTATATTATGATAGTTCAATTATAGGGGCTTGAAGTTTTGTCTATGTTCATAAAGCTTTCACACAACTGGTACTGATTTCAACATTTCGATTTCCAATGGCTTAAAACTACAAAACTTTTTAAATACACAACACCCACTATAATTTGCACCCAACTTTGCAGCTGTCTGTGGTGTAAATAGTGATGTCACTCACTGTCCTGGGAGTAGTCCTCCTTTACACTGAAAGTAAGTGTAGGAAGCTTCATAAATATTGTTTATGTTCTACTCTGGAGTTGGAGTATTTTAGTCCAAAATTAACTGTGGGCACAAGGCCTAGGAGTGATTCTGAGATCTCAACATCACCGAATCTGTCTGGGATTACATGAACTGACAAAAGGATGTGAGGCAGCCTACATCCACAAAATATCAGTGGTTAGTTCTCCAAGATGTTTGGAACAACCTTCCTGCCACGTTCCTTCAAAAACTGTTACCTCAAAAACTGTGTCCATGTGTACCTAGAACCTGGAATTTATGGCAATTCTGGTTTTGCAGGCAAAGGGTGGTCATACCAAATACTGATTTGATTTGGATTTCTTTTCTACTCATTAACTTTCCGTTTTGTTAATTGATGAAATTAACTTATTAACAGTTCTGTTTTTGAAAGCATTCTTACATTACAGCATTTTGCACTCCAAAATATATATCACAGAAGCACCAAGGGTGACTGAGACATGAAAATGAGAACAAGGAAAAGAAGAGAAGCAAACTTACTAACTAGAAAAATAACTGAGGATTGGTTTGATAAAATGTGCATTAATTCTTTTTAAACATTATGTTAACATTTTAGGAATTTCAGAAAGGTCCATTTTCTGGAGCCTATGTGTTAGTTAAATATAAGAATAAAACAGTAAAAGTTCTGGGCATGTCACAAATTTCTTTGAATTGCCCTATCAGATTGCAAAAATCGAGTTGCATGAATTACATTTAGCTATGGCTATATTTGAAATATCAGTTATGCATATTTACAACAGAACATTTAGATGTCAATTGCAGATGGTTCTCATTTTAAGATGAAGTGAAGCAAGGAATTTTATTCACAGCAAAAATGTTTCTACAGTTATTTTCAAAGTAGTATGTGACATTTCATGTTGGCTCGCTTTCTGAGCCATGGACAGTATTAAAGCTGTAAACTACATCCTGTACCTGTGAACACAGTCAATCTGTCTTTTCCCACTTTTTCTTACAATTAATAGAGACAATGTAGATGTAGATAGATAAGTAAACAAAGGCAAAGTTTTAGTAAGGCCACCAAGAACTTGTATAGATTATTACAGACTGCATCAAACACTGTTTATACTAAAAAGCAATACTGCCCGAAACATCTGGGCTAATATGAACCTCTAGACATGATAGAAAGAGAGGGATGCCTGCAGTGTTTACACAGAGCAAATGTATGGCCTGGTTAGTTTAACAGGTAAAAAGGAGTATTCTGACTTAATTACAACAATAACAACAGTGTCATTGGAACGGAATACATCACATCCACTTTCAAAATGTGGTTTGCTATAGTGGTTCGATGGCAACAGGGTCTAGCTCAGCGATGATGGAGCATAGTTCAGTAATAACTCATTTACATAGACACTGGAGAACTGTGCCTTTCCCATTTGCCTCTCAATTGCCCGTAGTATGTGAGTGAAGGTGTGAGTGTGTGTCTGCTTGTGCCCTGCAATGGACTGGCACCCTGCCCAGAGTGTATTCCGCCTTGTGCTCTGAGTCCTCAAGGATAGTCTTCAGGTCTCCCGCCAACCCTGTACAGGATAAGTGGTATAGAGAATGAGTGAGATGAATGAGGGAGCTGGTGCCTTTCTGACAATCAGTGAAACAGAGGGAACTTATAAAAATACCCATTATGTGAAGGATATTTTAGCTGGAGCATTAAAAGACCTACATTATATGGCCTATGCTAACCTTTTACCAAGTAATAAAATATGAGAGCTTTAATTTATAATGCAAGATGCTTTATACCTAATATAGTGAACTATGTAATTGTATTAATAAATGAATGAATGAATTGTCAGGTTCTTTAGTATACTGTACCAAAATACTAGAAGGAATAAAGAGTTTATGTGTTACTAGTGCTAAGTGGTATGTACTTCATCAGTTGTTTTAGTTTTTCTTTACATTTTCTAAATTAATTACTAATATGACAGTCAACTCATGAATGTGCTGATGTTTTCACACATCTTGTGAAATGGCTTTGCGTTCAAAATATTGTATCATTGACATAAAAAGTACATAATAGTGGTACAATTTGTCTTTCTAACTGTTGAAAAAAAAATTCTAAAAGGTTGAACTGCACCAGCTATTAGCAATAGGATTTGTAAAGATTTTTGGATGGAGATGTACAGTACTCCAAACACGGCCAGTGTATGCTATAATCCGCTGCAAAATTAAATGGTGATGAAATCATGATGTTTACTCATTCACCCAGAACCCTTGTCATTCACAATTCAAGTCCTGGAATATGCACATGCTATCTAGTAAAAAAAAAAAAAAAAAAAAAACTACATTGATATGATTTTTTAAAACCATCTTCCAGATCAGGAGTATGATCAGGGCTTGATGGGTACACCGATTCATGCGCTTCTGTATTTAATCTGATGCACCCATTACTGTGGAATAGGGTCAATCTGAACTTGTCAGACCGCATGATCTTTTTCCATTGCTCCAAAGTTGTATATTTATGCTCCCTAGCAAATAGGAACCTTTTTTTCTGATTAGCCTAATAAATGGTCTTCTCATGGCCACACAGCTGTTATTTTTTCCAACATTTTTATGTACCACATCTTCTATAAATTTGACTGCTCGGAACTATCCTTCCAGGTTTTGATAATGTGTTTAAGGGTTCTTAACCCAGTTCCAGTAATTTCAAATCTCCTTAAGTTATTCTTTGCTTGATGTAGTCCAATAATTTGACCCTTCTGAAATGGTGACAGTTTTGGCTAGGCAGTGTAAGAAACCTGAATACGTACTGTGGAGGCTATGGTAAAGTGGTTAAAATACAGATTATGATACTGTAATGAACATGATGAAACCTAAAAGACAGCTTTTTATACATATTCCAACAAAATGGTTACACATTTGTTTCAATAGGATAATAGTGAAACATTAAAACTTTATTTCATGTGCGTCTAGACATTTTACAAATGTCCTACTTTTTAATTTCTCTGACTTCTAAAATATTTTCTAAGCACTTGTGTTGAATTTGGTAATCATGTGGCTTTATTTTTGTACCCCTCCGATCCTGATAAAGGTCAAATGTTAATTAATTTTTAGGCATTGTGATGCTTTCCTGATTTCATTAAGTTTTTTTGACTGCTCATAGCCTGCATATCCATTAGACAGTTTAAAGCTGAATGTGTGCAATAATAGGAAAACACCTTTAATATTTTAAACATTAAAAAAAAATATGTTTAATAGATGCTTTGAAACTGTGTAATAAAGGTGCATTTAAAAATCTTTCCATCCCAGAACGAAATTTTTAAAACATTTGCACTCAGTCATGACTTTTTAATCACAATTGAAAAAAATATATATAATAATAGGTAAACACAGCTATAACACTGGTATTTATACTATAATGGCAGATAAATATTATATACTGTATAGCAAGGTACATATACAGTGCATCTTGAAAAATTTGATCATCATGAAAATTTTTTTTATATGTATTTGAGTTATTGGGAAATCCTAAAACTAAACTAAGATGCAGTGTTATCTGGCCTTAAACAGTCAGTACAACATGGCAGACTATCTGAGAATGGTGACTGATGACTGACCCAAAGCTGAGAAACCTAATATGATGTGGTCACTCACACAGCAGGTGTACGTGTACTGTGCTGCTAGTGTGCAGTTTTTCAGGCTCTGGGAGGCAGTTAAATCCGGGGATAATTTTATTGAATTTTGTGAAGAATTCAGTGTGAATCTGGTGACATTTAAGGCATTCAATGAGGAAGTGCAGTTCTGTCTCTATTTTATTCATTATAAAATTGATGCCTTAGAGAATCCGTCTTGGATATATAAGAGGAAGATGAGAAACACCTGACTCAGCAATACAGACAAGCTATCAAAAAGAAAAAAAAAGCTGCTATCAAAGCAACCTGATCTTCAGTAATCCCTCAGCAGTGCTGACCGCCTCCATGCCGTACCGAACTAATGCAGTAATTCATAATTAAAGGAGCCCAAGTGTGCAAAGATATATTTTTTCTTTTTTAGAATTTCTGTACAGTAAATATTTTTTTTACTGTTCTCAGGAAAATTCCAATATTTTAACATATTAGCTATAATCATCAATCATCAAAATGAAAAAAAAAAAAAAAAAACGCTTGAAATGTTTCACTTTATGTGTAATAAGTCTTTAGTTTTTTTTTCATATGGTATTATACATGATCTGATGATCCTCTGTACTGTATATACAGGATATCTACTAAAAGTTTACCTGGTTCTAGAGTTAATTGGCTTAAAACTTCTAAAAGCTTTTTTAATAAGGTCCTTTAACAATCAGTGACACTAAACTGTACAACTCCTGCTTACCTCTATGTCTTATTGTCCATTTCCTGCACAGAGAGCAACAGGAAGTTGCTATTATGCTGTATTGTACCAATAGCCTATTGCTCATGCGGTTCTTGTTTCAGGAAAAATAACAAGAATAATCACAATTGACTCCACGCAGTATTATTTATTACTGTTATAGCCATTTTTCCTATTTTAACCCATCTAGGTATAATTATACAAGGCAGTAAAGCAAATATATATATTTTTAATTTAGTTAACATTGTCACACCTATAACTATTAACAGCTAGATATTACTGTTACTATTACTAGTTGTCTTCCTGCATGTTATACCGAGATGTACAGTGTCAGATGTAATATCAAATATGACACAGTGTCACAGATTTTATGGAAATAAATATATTCTTATACAGTACATTTATACATCATCTGTACTAAAGAGTTGATGATTGTCTTAGATATGAACATTTGATAATAACTTTTCTAAAATAAGAAAAACTCTCTCAGATCCATATAGAACCTTTAAGAGGTTCTCCCAACATTGACTCGAGTTTCTGATGACATAGCTGAGTCGGTTAATGTTGAGTTCCTGTTTTCACTGATTACAAAGTATGGCATGTAAAATAAACATACCTTTTAATCTGTTCTCTCGCTCTCTCTCCCTCTCTCTCCTTGTCAAGCTTTATGCATGCTCCTGCTGTCTGATGTGATGGTGGTGCCAGACCCTGAAACACATCTACTGCTGTGCTTCCTCTTACCCTCCGGACCTGACTGATTTATCCTGATGCTCTACTTCTTTCTCCAGTTATGCTGTCGATGCTCGTGCAAGGATACCCTGAAGATATTCTCTTAAAACTTTATGGCCTGAGACTCGCCCTTTGGTCAGTGGATACTGTAAAACTGTACTTTCTAAGAGCTTCTATCATAAAAACTATCCTGTACTCATCCCAAATATATCTCCCAAATATATTAACACAGTTATACAAAACATGTAAGCTTGATTAGGCAAAACATTTATGATGTAACTCATTAAGCCATCTTAAAGTGAGCCATCAGTTTTAAAGGGATGATTGTGCTGATTGGAGTATCTGTGATTTCTTGCAAAAATCAGTGCACATTTTGCTTTGTGTGTGTACCTTTGTGTGTACAGGGACCTGGACATGGGTTCATATGTGTTTTGGGTGTAAGATTTTTTATAATTTTTTTCTTAGATGTACTGTAGTGATATGTATAACCCTCCCCCCTTTACCCAGGGTGCTTTGCAAGGCCTGGTTTTCACCACATCAGGATACACAGTTGCTTGCTGAATTCCGGTATGAAACGGAGCGCTGGTGCACCGCAATGTGTGTGTTATAGACACACATCCCTCTCCACTCTGAGGGACAGGTGCCCCCAACGGACACTCACTCACTCACACACACACACACACACACACACACACACACACACACACACACACACACACACACACACACA
>JAQQZT010000037.1:15180124-15190598 GCA_030068275.1 Clarias platycephalus | reverse complement strand
TCAAGCAAAAGATCTAGGATAGGAGGCAGTTCACATCAAAACAGCAGCTCTGGGAGGCTATTCTGACATCCTGCAAAGAAATTCAAGCAGAAACTGTCCAAAAACTCCCTAGTTCAATGAATGCAAGAATTGTGAAGGTGATATCAAAGAAGGGGTCCTATGTTAAGATGTTTTGATTTCAGTAAATATGACCTCATAATGCTGCAAATTCAACAAAAGCCTATTTTCAGTTCTTCACAACCTATAAAATGTTTTAACTCTGTTGAGCATAATAATTTGGAACAGTGCGTTTTTAGTTTTTTAAAATTATAAATATTATAATTAGGAGGTTTGTTCAATAAAATTTGAATTATATTCTAATGGTTGATGACTTGAAAATTATATTGACTGTCATTTGCATTGACTAATTATGAAAATCAGAGAAAGATATAATTTGCGTAATAATTTGGAAGACGTGTATGTATGACAGACTGCTCTGTTCATAGACACAAAGTTTGATAAATGAAGGAAGACATCTGGTTTCTTAAATATTAGAGCATGATTATGATCTGCCTTAATGTTGCCTGCTAAATGTGATGGTGATGAGAGAACTTGCTCTTTTTAAAACCTCCAAGGATGACGTTTTCTGGTAGGTGAAGTGTTGTGTCTTAAATCTTGGTCCAACTCTTCAGTTTTTCAGCATCATCTTTATGAACTACTGAGCCATGTGAAAACAGTCCATTGACACTTGCAGGCCCATGAAAGACGCTGGGCTTGTTTATGAAATGCAATGCACGAGGAGTTCAATGGTGTATTAACACAATGCGCCTCTCAAGCATGCTGACACTTGGCTCATTGAATACACAGAGAGCTATATTTATATTTTGTCCAAATAAGAATATAATGCTATGAGTGCGCTATCGAATATCATGTTTTTATTCACTCCTCAAGCTCATTATATCTCAAGAGTAACTGCTTTAGAATTTCTTATGCTTTCCCTTCATTGCCAATGTGGGATCACATTTCCCATGGAAAGACTGAGCTACTGGCTGACAGAAGCCTTCTAATAAATCTTCCAACATGAATGACATACCACAATACCAGAAGGATACACATTGCTGAATGGCCATTTGAAGATGCATCCTTTTGTTTAACTTTTGATTTTATTACACTGGCAGCTTATTTGCTGTTTATCATCTATAAAGTGAAAAGAAAATCTTTACAAAAAACTAACTCTCTTGTTTTCCTCATAATACATTTCTAAATTTGTTCTTATTTAAATATTATACACACATCGTATTCATATTCCACACTTATATTAAAGAAGGAAAGTAAGGACCTTGTGTAAGGAGGGAGGAAAGGTGAAGATACAAATTCAGACCAAATGAAGTGGGCCTGTCATCATCCTGGTCTTTGTCAGAGCCCCGGGAGAGACTTGAGGAACTCCAGCTGTCTTTAGTGTGGTACACTGTAATCTCTTTGGCAGCTCCTGTCATTTCTTAACGCTTTTGGTATGACAGTATACCAATTTTATTTCTACATAACGTGTTGGGCTTCCATGGCCCTTGCAACTTTATACAATTGACATTTGCTGTCTTATCCACTGTTACAGTAGGTAGCTTTATAATGCCAGAGGACATTCAACAAAAAAGCATTAAAAACTACCTGGCGCTACTCAACTATCCGACCTTGATTTTTTAATGATTATCCTTCAGTGAAAGCCAAAGACAAAAAAAGTTTTTCCTGTACAAAATTGGAAGAAATAAAATTTTTACATGTAGTGAATCAATAGTACTTGAACAATATAGAATAATAATAATAATAACAACAACAACAACAACAATAATATAAGCAACAACAATGCCCCTGATTTTAAATTAAATCACGTAAACAATAAAGATGCTTTGATTCATTATTTATATCCATTATGTGCTAAAACAACACCACTGTGCTCATAAGATGGCATCGGCTCATCGCAGGATAAAAATAAGACACTGGTGTGGTCATGGGATGCTGTCTAAGGAAGGCAAACATTAGTGGACAAAGTAAAAATTCATGACCAAATTGAGAGGCTCAGATATGGTGACGACACATTAAAAGGTCTATATAAGAGTCAGCTGAAGAATACTCATCGGACACGCAGGCACCCAACAAAGGTGAGTGGCTTACCGTTGTTTCTTCTGTTCAAGAACATGAAAACAAAACAAAAGCAAAAACCATATTCTAAAATGATGATTGACAATATAATACTCAAACTTTGCTGTCATTCACAGAATCGCACAGCAGCCCAAAAACCAACAACTTTCTGAGAGGCAACAGACAGGGTAAATAGACAAGCATCATGTTTGTGGTTGATTTTTTAAAAGGTTTTATTACATCATTATAGAATTCATTTACTGTACCAAGATTTTCAGATTACAAGAATTACAGAATTTGCTCAATAAATACATTTCCGAAACTACTGCATGTCACATGTACATAGCCCATGAATGGAAATTTCCAGGATCAAATTCATTATATAATTATATTAATTATGTTCTTAATGTTGCATAATTAGACAAAGTATGTTACATGATCAGATGGAAAGAGGTTCAAAAAGTTGGTAATGGTAATGTTCTCTCCAGTAAGGTGTCACCATGAGTTTGGATCCGGAGATGGAGTGCTTTGGCCCGGCGTCCATATTCCTCCGAAAGCCAGAGCGAGAAAGGCTAGAAGCACAGAATTTACCATTTGATGCCAAAACAGCCTATTTTGTGTCTGAACCGGCTGAGATGTACCTCAAAGGGGTCCTCCAGAGCAGAGACGGGGGCAAAGCCACCGTCAAAACTCTGTGTGGCAAGGTGAGGGAAGAAAAAAAAAATCACCAAATGTTTTATGTCTGATATTAATGTCAGTTACAATTAATTGCTTTTATTTCATTCCAGACCTTGACAGTGAAGGAAGATGACATCTTTCCTATGAATCCTCCAAAGTTTGATAAGATTGAGGACATGGCCATGATGACCCACCTCAATGAGCCTGCTGTGCTGTACAACCTCAAAGAGCGTTATGCAGCATGGATGATTTATGTAAGTAGACAAATAAAAAAAATATATATGTGAGCCACTTTCAATTCTTTTTGTTGGGGCTTAAGAGGTTAACATACAGTACTTTACTGAAATAGTAACTTATGTTAATAGTAAATTTAATATTTACAAATATCAATTACATTTAGCACTTAATCTCTTCCCTTTACAGACCTACTCCGGGTTGTTCTGTGTCACTGTGAACCCCTATAAATGGCTCCCAGTATATGACAGTATCGTAGTAACGGCTTACAGGGGCAAAAAGAGAATTGAGGCCCCTCCTCACATCTTCTCCATCTCTGATAATGCCTATCAGTTCATGCTCACTGGTATGAAGGTTTCAAAAGTCTACCAATATAATTAATCAGTTATGTTCTTAGTAAAAATATCTACATACAATTTTTTTTCCAGATCGTGAGAACCAGTCAATCCTAATCACGTAAGTCCTGAAATGTGGTGTCAATATAAAAATTGGCCACTGAGCTTAATAAACTGTGTAACCTGATAATTAATGATATGATTCAAGAGCTATCAGGGAGCATCATTTTAAAATAAAACTATACAAAGTTTATGCCTATACACTAATTTGAATGAGTAAACTTTCCTCTGCTAACCCATGGGTAAATGGGCTCTGGGCCACCATAACCGCAGTGAATATTAACATAATAGTGGTTTACTTTGCTTTGTTCATGTTTTATGAGCTTATTCTAATCGAGTAGTGTTTTGAGAATTATGTAAAACCAGTGGAAATGTTTTTGTTGTTTTTTTAACTTGAATATATTAGAATTATGCTTTAGGGATTCCAAGAGGAACTATTATAGCTTATAACTGCAGGTTCTGAACTGGTTTTCAGTGGAGAATCTGGTGCAGGAAAGACTGTAAACACCAAAAGGGTCATTCAATACTTTGCGACAATCGCAGTGTCTGGACAGAAGAAGGCAGAACCTGTTCCTGGAAAAATGCAGGTTGGTGAACAAAAGTGAAATGCTGTTTGTAATCTAAGCTGTATACTTAATGGAGGAATGCTTGTTATCATTTAATAAAAATGTTTAATTTTCAGGGATCGCTGGAAGATCAAATCATTGCAGCTAACCCTCTGCTGGAAGCTTATGGTAACGCCAAAACTGTGAGGAATGACAACTCCTCTCGCTTTGTAAGATTTTTTGTTTGTTTGGTTTTAAACTTTTTTTTTTTTCATAAAGACAATATTTTGCATCATGTATACTATTTACCATTTTATGTACTTTTATAGGGTAAATTCATCAGAATCCATTTTGCCTCAACTGGAAAGTTGGCCTCAGCTGATATTGAAACTTGTAAGTTATTTCATTATATTATAATAGGAATATATATATCTTCCCATGACTAAGTAGCATGTATCCCATATAAACAGATCTACTGGAAAAGTCAAGAGTAACTTTCCAGCTGTCAGCTGAGAGGAGCTACCACATTTTCTACCAGCTCACAACTGGGCACAAGCCTGAACTGCTGGGTAATGGATTCATACATGGGTTTTAAACTGATAATGTGGTGTGCACACATGGTAAGCAAAAGTGTACTGTACTGTATCTAGTATATTTTAAAAGGCATTGTATTTTTTTGGCATTTCTGCAGAGGCTCTCCTGATCACCACTAACCCATATGACTATCCAATGATCAGCCAGGGAGAGATCACAGTCAAAAGCATCAACGATGTGGAAGAATTCATTGCAACAGATGTAAGAACATTTGTTCATACAGAAGTAATCTCTGATATTTAATGTGATTTATAAAATTAGACATTATTTTTCGTTCTGCTCAAGGCTGCCTTTGTGACTAACGACTGATATGTCGTGTAAATTAGTGTTTTCTTGTTTCTCAGACTGCCATTGACATCTTGGGCTTCACTGCAGAGGAGAAAATGGGCATTTACAAGCTGACAGGAGCTGTGATGCATCATGGGAACATGAAATTTAAGCAGAAGCAAAGAGAAGAGCAGGCCGAGCCAGATGGAACGGAGGGTAAGTTTGGCTCGGTAACATGGCTTTTATCATATTTATATTATTTTAATGTAGTGTGGACCATTTTGATTTATATTGTTTTAGGTAACAATAACCAAAAAAGATTTTTGTTCTTAGACAAGTGTTTGGAATGACCAGCATATCAAAAAATAGCTTCAGCTTATAAATCTATATAAACTTTATTTTTTCAGTGGCTGATAAAATTGCTTACCTCATTGGCCTGAATTCAGCTGACATGCTAAAAGCTTTGTGCTTTCCAAGAGTCAAGGTTGGGAATGAGTTTGTGACCAAAGGGCAGACTGTGTCACAGGTAATGAGACCTTCTCAGATACTGAGAAAATGAAATGTGCAATTATAATTTTCCACCATTAAAATTGGTTTTACATTTTTTTTATTTATTTATTCATCAGGTCAACAATTCTACCAATGCTCTGAGTAAGGCAGTTTATGAGAAGATGTTCTTGTGGATGGTTGTTCGTATCAATGAGATGTTGGATACCAGACAGCCAAGGCAGTTCTTCATTGGGGTGCTGGATATTGCTGGGTTTGAAATTTTTGATGTAAATAAATTAGGCACCAAGTTAAATATATTTCCATCCAGGAAAAAATAGTGGAAAAGTAGCTCATCTGTTTTATTTATCAGTTTAACAGTTTGGAACAGCTGTGCATCAACTTCACCAATGAGAAACTGCAACAGTTTTTCAACCACCATATGTTTGTGCTGGAACAAGAGGAATACAAGAAAGAAGGAATTGACTGGGAGTTTATTGACTTTGGTATGGACTTGGCGGCCTGCATTGAGCTTATTGAGAAGGTAAGGAATAACTACAGTTTTTTGGTCGGTGAACAAAATAATTATTTGCTCTTCTCTTAAATGAAAAAAATGCTAAAATTCTGCTCTTACACACAGCCAATGGGAATTTTCTCCATCCTTGAAGAAGAGTGTATGTTCCCCAAGGCCACAGACATGACATTCAAGAACAAGTTGTATGACCAACACCTTGGTAAAAGTACATGCTTCCAGAAGCCAAAACCTGTCAAAGGCAAGCCAGAGGCTCACTTCTCCCTGGTGCACTATGCCGGCACAGTAGACTATAACATTGTAGGCTGGCTGGAAAAAAATAAGGACCCCCTGAATGACTCTGTTGTTCAGTTGTACCAGAAGTCATCAGTTAAACTGTTGCAAACTCTGTTTGCTTCTCATGCTGGTTCTGAAGGTGTGTTGTCATTCTATTTGTAGTATCAGAATAATTATTCAGTTTGATAGCATTGCTGATTCAAAGCAACATTATTGGTATGTTGAATCAACAGCTGAAACTGGCAAAAAAGGAAAGAAAAAGGGTGGCTCCTTCCAGACTGTGTCTGCACTCTTTCGGGTAAAATATTGTCTCTGCGTTCCCTCTAATGCATCTTAAGCAGTAAACCATAAAGCCTGTAAATGCTGGAAGGTTGTTTACATGGTTGTTTTCCAATTCAACAGGAAAATCTGGGCAAGCTTATGACCAACTTAAGAAGCACTCATCCACACTTTGTACGTTGCATTATCCCAAATGAGTCCAAGACACCAGGTTAGTTTATATCACCTTTTCATTCCTAAGAATATCCACCTTTCCCAGGGCAGGCAAGCATTGTTTAGTATTTTAACAGAAATTCGACTGAGCAAGCCAAACCTCAGTACATTATATCATGTTATATAATTCCCTGATTTTTAATCCTTTTTTGTCACATCTGTAGGGTTGATGGAGAATTTTTTGGTAATCCACCAGTTGCGCTGTAATGGTGTGCTGGAAGGTATCAGAATCTGCAGAAAGGGTTTCCCCAGCAGAATCCTCTATGGTGACTTTAAGCAGAGGTATTTTCTGCATAAAATTCAAGTACATCATAGCGAATTGTAATCACACATAGTTTGTACATACAGTATTAGCACATGTGCATATCAAACTACCGTCTAAGTTAATGAGGCTTCCTGTCTCTTAGATACAAAGTATTGAATGCCAGTGTCATCCCAGAAGGGCAGTTCATTGATAACAAGAAAGCTTCAGAGAAGCTTCTCGGTTCCATTGATGTGGATCGTACCCAGTACAAGTTTGGGCATACCAAGGTAAAAAAAATTGTAGCAAAGCTGGCAGCTAGCTTTTACTAACATTCACTAGAAAATTGCGTATAAATACTTATTTTAAAAATGCATAAATAAATAATAATAATATTACAGGTATTCTTCAAAGCTGGGCTGTTGGGTCTCCTTGAGGAGATGCGAGATGAAAAGCTTGCTATTCTGGTAACCATGACTCAAGCTCTGTGCCGAGGTTTCCTTATGAGGAGAGAGTTTGTCAAGATGATGGAGAGAAGGTATTATATTTTAGGGCTTTTAAAAATATGTTTGTTTCAGGTTAAATTCATTATTACCACAAAATACTGACCAAAGAATTCTGTAACAGAGAATCTATCTTCTCCATCCAATACAACATCCGCTCATTCATGAATGTTAAACACTGGCCATGGATGAAGCTGTATTTCAAGATAAAACCTCTTCTAAAGAGTGCAGAGACTGAGAAGGAAATGGCTGCCATGAAGGAAAATTTTGAGAAAATGAAGGAGGATCTGGCAAAAGCTCTAGCAAAGAAGAAAGAGCTTGAGGAAAAAATGGTTTCTCTACTGCAGGAGAAAAATGACCTGCAATTACAAGTAGCTGCAGTAAGTTTTCAGTCATTTCTTTAACATCAAATCAAGTGCTCTGTTTTTTTTTTTTTTTTTCCGGATTAGAATTTATTTGTAGTGAAACGTGTGCTTTATGTAAATCATTTCAACACCTCCAATTCTAGGAAGTTGAAAATCTCTCAGATGCTGAGGAGAGATGTGAGGGGCTGATCAAAAGCAAGATCCAGCTCGAAGCCAAACTAAAAGAGGTAACTGAGAGACTGGAGGACGAGGAGGAAATGAATGCTGAACTGACTGGCAAGAAAAGAAAGCTGGAGGATGAGTGTTCTGAGCTGAAGAAAGACATTGATGACTTGGAGCTAACCCTAGCTAAAGTGGAGAAGGAGAAGCATGCTATTGAGAACAAGGTCTCTATTCTAGTGATTTATCATTTGATAATGACTAAAGGCATTTATCATTTGATAACATGACATCCACCAGTGCTTATGTAAGTGTCTTTTCAGGCCAAAAATCTTACTGAAGAAATGGCATCTCTAGATGAGACCATTGTGAAGTTGACAAAGGAAAAGAAAGCTCTTCAAGAGGCACATCAGCAAACTCTTGATGATCTCCAAGCAGAGGAAGACAAAGTCAATACTCTGACTAAAGCCAAAGTTAAGCTGGAACAACAAGTAGATGATGTAAGGTTTTCAGACAAAAATCTATTTTACATAACAATCATATATTATTAACTAAGTGCCTGATCTGTATCCTAATTTATTATTTTTGCCTACAAAAGCTTGAAGGCTCTCTCGAACAAGAGAAGAAGCTACGTATGGATCTTGAACGAGCTAAGAGAAAGCTTGAGGGAGACCTCAAACTGGCCCAAGAATCCATAATGGATCTGGAAAATGACAAGCAACAGTCAGATGAAAAGATTAAAAAGTGAGAGCTTGAAGACCATGATAGTGTTCACTAAATATAATAAGTGAGACTCTTATTCAAAATGCTCATCTCTGAACTAATTATTTTTATGACCAATAGGAAGGAATTTGAAACAAGCCAGCTTCTTAGCAGGATTGAGGATGAGCAGTCTCTTGGAGCACAGTTTCAGAAGAAGATTAAAGAACTCCAGGTCATTCTAAACTTTGTCATTCTCGCTTATTTATTTTGTGCTAATGAATGTAGTACAAGCTCATCACAGAATAATATATTCTTCACAGGCACGAATTGAGGAGCTTGAAGAGGAGATTGAAGCAGAGCGTGCTGCCCGTGCAAAGGTTGAAAAGCAAAGAGCTGATCTCTCCAGAGAACTGGAAGAGATCAGTGAGAGACTTGAGGAAGCTGGAGGAGCCACTTCTGCCCAGATTGAAATGAACAAGAAACGTGAGGCTGAGTTCCAAAAGTTGCGTCGTGATCTTGAGGAATCCACCCTGCAGCATGAAGCCACTGCTGCAGCTCTCCGTAAGAAGCATGCTGACAGCGTAGCAGAGCTTGGGGAGCAGATTGACAACCTTCAGAGGGTCAAGCAGAAGCTGGAAAAAGAGAAGAGTGAGTTCAAAATGGAGATTGATGATTTGACTAGCAATATGGAAGCTGTTGCCAAGGCAAAGGTAAACAGTTCATCAATCCACACTGTAAGGCAATGTGCTACAAGAGTAATAAAACATTAAAACATGTCATTGGTGCTATTTTGACAGGCTAATCTTGAAAAGATGTGCCGTACCCTGGAAGATCAAATGAGTGAGTTCAAGACCAAGAATGAGGAACAACTTCGCCAGCTGAATGACCTTGGAACCTACAAAGCACGCCTTCAGACAGAAAATGGTAAATAATCTGAATAAACCAAGACAGCAGAAGACTTCATTAAAGAATAAAGTATACCTATAAGATTGCCCCCCTCCGAACATTATGTTGTAATTTCTGCAATAGGTGAAATGGGGCGTCAACTGGAAGAAAAAGAAGCTCTTGTTTCTCAGCTGACTCGAAGCAAACTAGCTTATACACAGCAGATTGAGGAGCTGAAAAGGCATGTTGAGGAAGAGGTCAAGGTAAGTTTTTATATTTTAACAATAACTTTAATTGATTTTAAAAAGGTTGATCCAAGGATAAATGTTACCCTTCATGCACTTTAAGGCAAAGAATGCCCTGGCCCATGGTTTGCAGTCAGCCCGCCATGACTGTGATCTTCTTAGAGAGCAGTTTGAAGAAGAGCAGGAAGCCAAAGCTGAGTTGCAACGTGCACTGTCAAAGGCAAACAGCGAGGTAGCTCAGTGGAGAACCAAATACGAAACTGATGCCATTCAGCGCACTGAGGAACTTGAGGAGGCAAAGTAAATAGCTTTATTTTCATAATTTTTCAACATTAAAAAAAATAAGAACATTATGTCATAGTATAGTTGCATTTCTTTTAAGGAAAAAGCTCGCCCAGCGCTTGCAAGACGCTGAGGAGTCCATTGAAGCTGTGAATGCCAAGTGTGCCTCACTGGAAAAGACAAAACAGAGATTACAGAATGAAGTGGAGGACCTAATGATTGATGTAGAGAGAGCAAACTCACTTGCAGCCAACCTAGACAAGAAACAAAGAAACTTTGATAAGGTAATATTGAACCTATATTGACGTATGACCTATATTGATTTTTTCAATTAATGAATATATTTAAAATGCACTTGCTGAGTAACAATGATAAACTGAACACATAACAAGTATATTGTATATCTACAGTGGTGTGAAAAACTATTTGCCCCCCTCCTGATTTCTTATTCTTTTGCATGTTTGTCACACAAAATGTT
>JAQQZT010000037.1:15167025-15180063 GCA_030068275.1 Clarias platycephalus | reverse complement strand
AAACATTTTGTGTGACAAACATGCAAAAGAATAAGAAATCAGGAGGGGGGCAAATAGTTTTTCACACCACTGTAATTAGCAAGCTTGTATTTGTAAAGTTAAAATTCCACCACAGTTAACATAGAAGCTAAAATATAACCTTTGATATTGATTATTTTAAGATCTTGGCTGAATGGAAGCAAAAATTTGAGGAAAGTCAAGCAGAGCTGGAGGGAGCACAGAAAGAGGCACGCTCTCTCAGCACAGAGCTTTTTAAGTTGAAGAACTCCTATGAAGAATCTCTAGACCAGCTGGAGACTCTGAAGCGGGAGAACAAAAACCTTCAGCGTAAGTCCACGTGTATACCTCTCCTGCAAAATAATGCTATGATCATGCCAAACTACTGTAGTATCCTGTTTAAGACTTCTTTCAGAAGGTTAGATTGTATGTACTTCTATCCATACAGAGGAGATCTCAGATTTAACAGAGCAACTTGGTGAGACTGGAAAAACCATTCATGAGCTGGAAAAGGGAAAGAAGACAGTGGAGTGTGAGAAATCAGAAGTACAAACTGCTCTCGAGGAAGCTGAGGTATGTTTCATGTACACAGGCTTCAAAAGTTAATAATACACCATTTATTCTGTTACTAGGATTGAAATTCTTTTCACTCAATGTTTCAGGCCACACTGGAGCATGAGGAATCCAAGATCGTTCGTATCCAGCTGGAACTCACCCAAGTGAAGAGCGAGATTGACAGAAGGTTGGCCGAGAAGGATGAGGAGATGGAGCAGATCAAGAGAAACAGCCAGAGGGTGATTGAATCCATGCAGAGCACTCTGGATGCTGAGATCCGAAGCAGAAATGATGCTCTTAGAATCAAGAAGAAGATGGAGGGTGATCTCAATGAGATGGAGATCCAGCTGAGCCATGCCAATCGCCAGGCTTCTGAAGCCCAGAAACAACTGAGAAACGTCCAAGGACAGCTTAAGGTTAGTTTATAAATTGAAACACTAAACCTTAAAGCTGTCTGATTGTAAAGAAAAAAAAAATCACTGTTTTATTCAGGATGCACAACTGCATCTTGATGAGGCTCTTCGAGTACAAGAAGACATGAAGGAGCAGGTCGCCATGGTGGAGCGCAGAAACAACCTGATGCTGGCAGAGATTGAGGAACTTAGAGCTGCTCTGGAGCAAACGGAGAGAGGCCGCAAAGTGGCTGAACAGGAGCTGGTGGATGCCAGTGAGCGTGTGACTCTACTTCATTCTCAGGCAAGAAAAATGCTTTGTGTAAATTTTGCATTAAGATTTAATAATTTGTTCTTTAATAAAACCTCATCATTTCGTCCTATTTAGAATACCAGCCTTATTAACACCAAAAAGAAGCTGGAGGCTGATCTTGTGCAGATTCAGGGTGAAATGGAAGACATTGTCCAGGAAGCACGCAATGCTGAAGAAAAGGCCAAGAAAGCTATCACTGATGTGAGTAAAATAGTGCACTCCACAGAAAATGGTTTCCACTTAAGTGTACATGCATGGCTGTTCATACATTGTTTAGGTCACCATTACTTACACAGCAGCTAATATATTACTAACAGTATATATGACTTAACAAATTTGATATAAAAATAATACAATAAATGGAAACCAAAACAAACAAACAAAAAAACTAATGCAATGCTTGCATTTTAAGTTTAACCATTTAAAAAAAAAATAATAATTGCAGGCTGCCATGATGGCAGAGGAGCTGAAGAAGGAGCAGGACACCAGTGCTCACTTGGAGAGGATGAAGAAGAACCTAGAGATCACAGTAAAGGATCTTCAGCACCGCTTGGATGAGGCTGAGAGTATCGCCATGAAGGGTGGAAAGAAACAAATCCAGAAACTGGAGGCTAGAGTATGTATAATAATGCCCTGTAGTTCTGCGCATGTATATAAAGTACTGTATATGAAATACATACATTTACACAACCGTTCAAACTCTAGTGGGCAGTAGATAGAATTGTTATGAAAGCCATTTTGAAAATGTTGGATTAAATTGTTTTTTAAGTCTGATCATGTTTGAATTTATTTCTGGATCATGTATATTTAAATTGATACCTATCCTTCAGGTCCGTGAGCTGGAAAATGAAGTTGAAGGTGAGCAAAGGCGTGCAGCTGAGGCTATAAAAGGTGTCCGTAAATATGAGAGGAGGGTGAAAGAACTTACTTACCAGGTACTACATCAACCTATACAATTTATTCATGGTGCAACGTCTTACTACAACTCTTTACTACAATTTCCTACTACAAGAGAACCATATAACCACCTTATTTGTAATGTTCTTGATTACAAATACTGACTCTATTGACTCTATTGTTAAAAAAAAAAAATTGTATTTCAATAACACTAATATTTACTTGACATGTTTAATTGCTCCCACACAGACTGATGAAGACAGGAAGAATGTGACCAGACTGCAGGATCTGGTGGACAAACTACAGTTGAAAGTGAAGGCCTACAAGAGACAGTCTGAGGAATCTGTGAGTAATCTTTAGGAGTTGTACATACATGGCAACATATTTGGATTTCCAGCAGGATTATAAAACCATCTCTGAGGAAGGTTGACATACATGATATATTACACTGTAACATATTTAAAATGTATCTATGTATTTTTTTAAAATGTATTTTATTAAAAAAAAAAAAAAAAAACAATAATAAACTTTATATGTGTTTGCTAGGTTCTTGGTGTACAACATAATTTCAATATACAACCAAAAACAGAACTACTACACAGCAACATACAGTAAAAGTAACATGCAAATCAGTCTGCACTTTGCAGATATGAATGAATAAAAGAAACCACTGCATCTGTTTACAGGAGGAGCAGGCCAACACTCATCTGTCAAGATTTAGGAAGGTGCAGCATGAACTGGAGGAAGCTCAGGAGAGAGCTGACATTGCTGAGTCGCAGGTCAACAAGCTCCGGGTCAAGAGCCGTGAATTAGGAAGGGTAGGAACTTTTTCTGCTTAGAGAAATAAATTAAAAAATGCTGAATTAATTAATTCATTAACTATCTAACTAACTAATTATTTATTTATTTATTTATTCAATAATTAATGTTTTTTTTTTTTTTTGCAGGGTAAAGAAGCTGAAGAGTGAATATGGATTGCAGAGAAGAGCATAGATGAGCTTTAACTCATATAATATGAGTTGCATGCAAACTTCTACTCAGTAACTGTAGTGGGCCTACACCAATTAAAGATGATGATCTGCATATGATCTGATGTCTCTGTTTGTTTTGTCCAATTGTATTTTGATAGACAAATGATTAATGTTTCAATGCATCTATAGCTTACATGAAGTCCCATATTTAGATCCGCACTATCTAAGTCCACAATATCTCTGTTCTAAACAAAGGATCACTAATCAACCAAGATGATAAATTCAACACTCTAAACTCATTAATTATGGCTGCTTTTTTTGCAGTATAAAAGTTGAACCAGTACTCATGAACATACATAGTTTTCCATTATTTGCTTGATTCCATTTACGCATAATATAAAACATTATTCATCTCCATTCAGATCTTTTCTTTGTCCAATCTGATCTAAGCTTCTTCTCCATATTCTTATAAGACATATTAAATGTAGCCATCACATGAATATAGGGAATGCTTTTAATTATTTCAAGCCTTTGTACTCACTTTGTCCATAATCTGCAACCAGCTTAAATGCTTCTGATTTAAACACACTGCAAATTAGTTCCAGCCAAATGATTAAAGGAAGTTAAGAAGAAACGAGTCTTTAGCTGAAGGTAACATTTTGAACTCCTGTTCAGATGTTTGTCTTGATTACTCTTGATTTACTTAATCACATCCCAGAGCTGATAACCATGGAAAAATAGTTAGTATGGCAATAATATTAGCGACTAATTTAGGCAGAAACCATCTTTTCACACTAAACCTCAAATGTTAAGTCCCAAATATAAACTACCCCAATAACTCCCCTTAAGCCTTCTATTATAATTTTTTTTCAAATATAAATACAAATATATAATTCTTGACTGATTGAGACATGTCACATCCATAATGCTAGTTTATCCTAATTAATTTATTCCAAACATGCCCAGCATTTTAAAATCTATACTTTTTATGTTCAAGTGTAATGCTTTCTGCGGTTGTCACAGAGTTTGTAAAAAAAATAATAATAATAAAAAAAAAAACCACAACCTTTATGAATTTTTTATTTTTATTTAATGTCACATCCATGATCTGATGCAAAATGCATTTTCAGGATGTAAATGATTATATAAAGTTTAAAGGTTTGTTTTTAGCTGAGGGCTCACTCACTCTCACTCACTTACTCACTCACCCTCTATACCACCCTGTCCTGCAGCGCATCATGAGAGGCCTGGAGCCTATCCCAGCAGACATAGGGCACGAGGTGTGTGACAATCCAGACATAGGGCACAAGGATGGGGTGACAATCCAGCACAGGGCACACATGCACTACAGGCAATTTGGAAGCACCAATTAGCCTAATATACATGTCTTTGGACTGTGGGAGGAAACCAGAGGACCTGGAGGAAACCCACTAAGTATGGGGAGAACATGCAAACTCCATGCACACAGACCTGGGTGAATCAAACCCAGACCCTTGAGGTGTGAGACAACAGTGGTAACCACTAAGCCACCGTGATGCCTATCTGAAGATTTTACAGTATTTAAATGAATTCCCTTATACTAAGCTTGTCCATGATGCTTTTTGTTTACCAATGTGAGTCCAAATGTCACGTCCATAAAACTAGAACCACCCCAGTAAATGTTTGCATTTGTCAAACAGATTGTTTCAACTAAATAAATATTTAAAGCATTGATTTTGTTTTCAGTCAGCCATTAAATGATTCTACATTTCTTGTAAATCATTGATGTTAAATATAATAAGCGAATACATCTTTAAATTTTGTTTCCAGTCCAAACGAGAAGCCACTATCAACAGGGGTACTTGGTCCAAACTGCAATCAGTTAGAGTTATGTAACTGCACCAGCAGGTGTCGCCATTACCCCCTTTTCTTTGCGCAGTCGCAGAAGCGGCAGCTGTCAAACCTAAAAGCAATGGCGGCGCGTATTCAGGAAGGGTTTCTCTGCGCCGGGGTCAGCTGTAAAGGTCGTTACGAGCCGGAAACAGCAGCGAAAACACTCGTCCAGATGTCTTAAATTGCAGAGTGGAAGGTGTTAAAAGGAATAAACTCAATAAAACCATCATGGCTGGATATAAACACTCTGACACGGAGCTGCGCAGTGCCGCCGTCACTGTAGCGACGCTGCGATGAGCTCGTGCGCTGCGTAAACACCGAGGTGCTGCTGCTCTGCTGCCGAGTAAAAGCTTCCAGCTCGGGTTAGCTGCGTGGCTAACTAGTCAACTACTAGCTGATTGAAAATGCGCTTCTCTATGTTTACACCCGACGTGACGAGCTGGTTAAACGTTAGTTAAACGTTGACCCGTGACGTATGTTATGTTTTCACGCGTGAGCATTTCACCGAGCTTCCCGGGAGAAAACACGTTCCGCTCATCCTAAAAAAAAATCTAAATAGACAGAATGACGGAATCTGACGGACATATGGAGGAGGACGGGAAGACCTCATCGTTCCCTCCGCCGCCGCTGTCACACCGAGAGCGATTCCCGGTGCAGAAGAACAACGTCTGCTCGCGGTCATACTTTGTAGTCGTCATGGTTTTCTTCCATGTCTACATTCTCAATGTCATCGCCCTGCTGCTGTATGTGCATTACAACACCGGCTCGGATGCTAGCGCTTCCTCCTCCAGCAGGGATTTCGGCAGCCGGATCAGTCCTCCTGAAGACAAGGGGCCTCCTCCTCACACACACACACCTCACACACACACTCCTCAGCATCACCTTCCTCACACTCACCTGCCGCGCATCGAGGGAATACGGGTCAGCATCTCGTCCACTGCATCACATCACATTGCTTTCTGATGAGTGTATAATAATGTTTACTGTTTACTCATACTGTATGTTTTAGTAGTTAATATCACACTGGAATGTGATTTGTGACTGATGATTTTTAAATAGGAATTAAGTATGCAGATGTCCTCAACCTGGGGAGCTCCCTGTCCTGAACAATATAGTGTTTTCCTTGCTATAACACACCTCGCCCCGGCTCTAACATGCTCTGATGATGATGTTAATTATGGCAGTGAGCTAGATAGATAGGAAAATGAACATAGTATATAATAAAATAATGCTATGAAGTGGAAAATGGATATAAACAGGCAATGTCCATAAAAAATAAGAAGGATTTTGGAGTCAGCCAAAAAAATTAATACTCGTCTCTATCTATGCCCTTTTTGAATGATGGCGCCAATGTGTGGTATTATGTTTTCTCAAAAGATGTCAGTAGTCACACTATCATTGATGCTGTCATGTAGTCGTCAGACGAGAGGCGTATATTTTTCATGTTGAAGTGTGTATACATTTTTTAGGCTGATTCATAAATATGTGAATAGTTTTGTGTGTTCTACAGACTGTGCTTTGTGAGGGTCTGTTGATTTCTGCAAAGAGATGTGATAACCGACAAAGTGCTATAAGTGGTGTTATATATTACATGGAATTCTCTGACTTAAAATAAGGAATCCCATTGTTCATTAGCTTGTGTATGAAACTGATTTTAAACTTTTTAACAAAAAGTTACAATAGGGAAAGTGCTTATTTGTACAGAATGGAGGTTAATTTCAGAACTAGGACCGGGAACCTGCACCCCGAATAAACCCGGTTGTTTCAGATAGTAACTCTGCGTACCTTTTCAACATGAGTAATTACCCTGCAGGAAAATAAGAGAGCACTAAATAACATAGTGTATTAACGTTCTGTGAAGGTATAATATTTCAAGTTTTTATTGTTCGTTCATTCATCTTCAGTAATCTCTTTTTCCTATCACCATTCATACACACATACTGTATACATACACATTTCTGCACTCATTCACAGACAATGTAGGCAGGCAAATCCAAACTAGGATGTTTTTGGGAGGTGAGAGGTAACCTACATGGACATGAAACATACACAAAAACTCCACAGCAGTGAGGCAGCAGTGCCTCCCACTGGAAAACTGTCACACTATGATTCTAATTTTGTTGTAGTTTGATGGTTAAAGTGTGGGTTCAGTTGTGCAGATGGCTTCTGATGATAACCTTGGTTATTAGGTTAAATAATGACTCAGTGAAACTAATCGGCATATGTAATGATCCTGCGAGAAAATAAGAAAGCACTGAAGTTGGTTATGTTTGGTTATGTAGACAGATTTTACTTGATATAATGCTTATTTGTTTGCATAAGAAAGTGAAGAAAACCTTTTGATCTTAATAGAAACATGTTTGATGTAACATGTCAGTCCAGTTCCAGTGTTCAAGTAAATCAATATTTCATGTTTTCTTTTCTCTTTCAGAGTTATGATATTTTTATATTGTTTATACTCTTTTTATTTACTGCGATTTGCTGGAAAGAAATTTTACACACTTTTATGTTTTTTTTTCCACACTTGTGTAGATTATTACATTATATAGTCCTATGACAGTGCTGTGTGTGATTGTGTATTTTTCCATTATAGCAAACTGTATGTACATGTACAGTAGGTTGAAAATAAATATCAACTAGAGTACAGTACTTATAAACATTACTTATGAAGCAGTTGTTCTCTTTAAGGTTGGTCATGTGCAAAAAGTGTCTCTGGTGCCAGGAAAAGTGCACGAGATGAAGACCCTCAGTCTAAAGCCTCTGCTCTTTGGTAAATATCAGAACCTGTTTGTGTTAGAGTATCTGGTGTTCAATCTTTTTGGTTAATACAAACATGGCCATAATAAGAATGTTGTTATTCTATATGTGTGTGTGTGTGTGCAGAAATTCCCGGTTTCCTATCAGAGAGGGAGTGTGCAGTGGTGATGAGTCTGGCTCAGTTGAAGGGCCTGGTGGAAAGTCAAGTCATGGTGCCCGAGGGACAAGAAGAGCTCAGCCAGCAACTCAACCTCAGCGCTGAAGAGATCTTCCATTTGCTCGACCTCAATCGGGATGGCCAGCTGCAGCCACACGAGGTGTGTGTCAGTACGAGTGTATATCAGTTTGAACCTGTTTGTGATAGAGTAGACATAACAGATGCAATGTTTATCTTTGAAAAGATATGTTATCTGCTTGCTGTCCCTGTTGCAGATCTTAACACATTCCAGAGTGAGAGATGGTATCTGGATGACTCCCGAGAACCTCAGGGAGATCTACGCTGGCCTCAAAGTGGACCAGGATGGTAATGGTAAAGACCAAGAATATTTGTGGTCTAATCTTACACTAGACTAATTATAACGCAGATAAAACCAAAAAGGTTAATTGTTTATATAGCTCTTAGGTTTGTGTCTATATTTCTTGTGACTTCACTGTGTAAACAGTGAGCCTTTAAAAAAAACACACAAGGACTGTATAGTATATAGTGTAGATTTTATTCCAATGGCTGATGTCACAGAGTTTACACACTATTGCAGGTGTGTAAGACTGCATTGTCAATCTAAGACAATAAAAAAACACACTATCACAAAACAGCTTTATGTGGCCAGCTAGGGATTTGGGCTAATAGTGTGTTTTTAATGTGTCACTACAAACATGAAGAAAGTATTAAATGTAATTTTGAAGAATGATAACTAAAATAATTTTTATCCAACAAACAATGGATATTATATACCATGCAGTGCAAGCGCAGTGATGCACCATAGCTCTTTTTTATTTTTAACTGCATGATTTGGCAGGTTACTGATGTTTTTTTTTTTTTTGCCTGCATTTGTAAGTTTTAACTTTTTTTTTTTCTGCTACCAGTACATTGTGATGTAAGTTGACACGGCATAGCAAAAGATCAACCAAGAACCAAATTCATCAATTTGTACTAATTTTAGGAAAAAAATAAGTTGAAGAGGGAATATGCTCTATGATTTATGCTTGTTTAGGTCTTTTAAGTGTAGAGGAGTTTGGGAAGCTGAGCAGTGACGCATTCCAGCGCTTTCTACACCAGCGGGGAGTGAACAGGAACCAGTTGGTGAGGAACAGCAGACACACATGGCTCTACCAGGGTCAGGGAGCACACCAGGTCCTCAGAGATCTCCGCAACAGGTATGCCTCTATGGGTTTGTATAATCTTGTATCAACTGTCTTTTTCCCTTTATAATAACGCCATGTTGTATTTAGGGTCACACAGTTAACAAGGCTTCCATCAGCGCTGGTGGAGTTGAGCGAACCTCTCCAGGTGGTGCGTTATGAGCAAGGTGGTCATTACCATGCTCATCACGACAGTGGGCCAGTTTACCCCGAGACAACCTGCACACACACTCATCTCACTGTCAACTCTTCCTCACCCTTCCAGACTTCCTGCAGGTGAGCAAATGAAATCTGGAGGGTTTTTTTTACATAAACAAAATTTATATGCTAATTTACTGACTGTATGCTACATATGAGGTCTTCCATGTACTACATTCATGCAAAATACGGCAATAAGGAGTAAAACACAAGCAGGGGTGTTGTTATAGGACATGCATATAATCAACATAAGAAAATATTTAACATTTTAAGAATTTAATGAACTACACTACAGTAGGCTTTATGTTAAGCCACTTTACACTATGCCATTGTTGATTATTTTCTGATGACAATTATTCATGCAGTCAGTCCCTCATCAGCCCCTCTATTTTCTGTTACAAAGTTAAGAAGACTTGCAGGAAGGAAAATTGCAGCTTTTAATTTTACCAACAATAATACATAGAGTATATGCCCTCACCATCCACTTTTAATACGCGAACCACCTGTAAACCTGCTCATATATGCAGCTAACCAGTCAGCCAAGCACAAGGCATAAACTTGTCTCCAAATACATGTCATAGCAAGCTTCAGTTACATGAGAGTACAGGATTTCACAGTCTCCAGAGTTTGTCTGATTTATGGTCATGATCACAGAGAGATGATTACTGCCTCAACAAGATATATTTTTTGTCTGCTCATGTAGAGATAGTGTAAACTGCTTGCCAATAACAACTTGGATAAGATAATGAACCTAATATTAATATAATATAATATAATATAATATAATATAATATAATATAATATAATATAATATAATATAATGAGGACAAACAAACAAACAAAAAAGCCTTACTGGATTTTACATTTACAGCAAGAACTTAAGCTATTGGGGAATATCCTCTGGACGAAGATGGTACGAAATAGATCCTGTGAAAATACTTAATTTTTTGGTTCATGTATGGATGCCAAGGTGCTTTTCTGCTCGAAAAGGTTGTAAAGAGTAATTATGTGAGTTACTATGGCCTTCCTGACAGCTCGAACCGATCTGGCCATTTTCTTCTGACTTCTCTTATTAAGACATTTTCACAGGACTGTTGTATGTGAAATTGCCCCAACAACCATGCCTTGGATAAAGTGACAGAGATCAATACTTTTTGCCCATTCTCATGGTTTGTGTGAATATTATCTGAAGTTCTTGATCTATGTTTGCATAATTTTAACTCAGTTTGTGCTGTTCCCACATGATTAGCTAATTAGATAAATGCATGAATGTACAGGTGTTCTTCATAAAGTGGTGTACTTATGAAGTGTGTACTTATGAATGTGTCTTCCTATGCTTTATGAACATTAGGGCTGTAGCTGTTGAATATTTTAGTAATCGAGTATTCTACCAAAAATTTAATCGATTAATCGAGTAATCGGATAAAATTTACTTTTGCGTAATTAAACAGCAATGTAAAATATATAAGAGAAAAAGAGATTAATAAAAATAAAAAAAAGAAAAATCTACTTTTATTTTTTAAATGCATACAGCATTTTATCAAAAATAAACATTGTCATTATCCACAATACAAGGAATAGCTTAAAGTTGACTGAGATGAATTAAGTGCGTTACAGTGCCATACGTTCTTATTTGAAAGCCTTTTCTCAGATGCAAAAACTAAAAAAAAGGTATTTCAAATGACTTTAAATATTAAAAAAAACTAAGGCACATATTAAAATAAATTTTAATATAATTTTATCGCTCCCTTCCATTTTGCATCCTGCAACAGAACGCTCCCTCAAATCAATACACAGCTAATACCCCTATCTCACCTATACGGTGGCCGTAAGTACGATTCATCATGATTCACCACGAGTTTTGGTGCTGTGAGTGGGCAATCGCGGCAGCTCACGGTGCCGAACACCGCATCTCACCGTGAGTCAAACCGTGAGTCAAAAAGGTGAGATATGGGTATAACTGTTTCCTTCCACTTTGTGGGTGACGTAAGCTCTTCTTCTTCGTCCGGAAGCGCGCTGTGTCACGCCAAACAAATAATTGCGCAAAACCATGACACAAGCTTTTAAAATTAATTAAAAGAAGCTTCGAGGCTGAAGATTTTGCCTCAATCATTTTTTGTAATCGAATTACTCGAGGAATCGTTTCAGCCCTAATGAACATAGAGCTTTATATATTTTATATTTTCAGGTACATTACTGTACTGTTTTACCTGAACACAGTAGAAGAAGGAGGGGAAACCACTTTTCCAGTAGCAGACAACAGAACTTATGATGAAGTGGTGAGTCTTACTGACTTAAATCTTTTACGTTCTGTATATGTGGGATGTTGAAATAGGACTTGAGGCAGTAACTGGATATTTGTGTATTTTAGTCTCTCATACAAGATGATATAGATTTACTGGACACAAGGAAGCACTGTGATAAAGGAAATCTGAGAGTGAAGCCTACAATGGGCAAAGCAGTGTTCTGGTACAACTATCTGTCTGATGGAAATGGTAAGTAAGAAGAATGGCTGTTTTGTAGTGACTGTTCTCTGCATCATTACACACTAGTAAACCGATGTCTGTCTAAAGCCCTATTTGGATTCGACTTTTTTTTTTTTGGAGAGGTGGGTAATGTAGGGTACTGAAACATTATCACCTGCACTGCACATGAAAAATAATTTCCTACAGTACAAATTCAACTCATCTTTGTAGTAACGGTAGTGTGCATGGTGTTTTTACATTTCGACTTAAAAGCACAACTTGGGAAACAAGACCATCCAATGAGCAGGTGAACGCAGTAATTACACTTGCTATGACAGCAGCAGGTAGTGTTAGCTCGCTAAGCAAAACACTCTTAAATTTAAATGCCAAAAACTAAATATTCTAAAGTGTGGCTGTATTTCTGTATTGCTGGATTCCGATTACAAAAGCCATGTGTGAGTGCGTGTGTGTAAAGCCGAGAGGGGGTGGTGGGGGGGGGGTCTAAAACCAAGAGTGTGTGTGTGAAGGGGCACGGTGTCAGATTATGCGCACTCACACAGAGGGGAAGAAAATGGATCTTTAACCTCTCTAATTAGACTTTAGCTTTACACGCGCGCACACGTGTGTTATAAGAAACAGTACACGCGCGCTGTACACACACACATACAGACACAAAATAAAATATGTTTTACGCGCACACATGTAGTCACAGTGTTATAGTAAACAGTACACGCATGCACGGATGTTGATTATACCAGTAAGAGACGAGCACTAAGACCCAGCAGGGGAGACAATTGCCCACAATTCCGCAGCACAAGAGAGAGAAATAAATGTTGGCTCAGTTGTGATCACGTGACAAGAACAAGAAGTGCATGCACACTACATGATACTCGGTACTCGTAAACCAAGAATTGCTCGTTTTTTCAAGTAAAAATTTATTTAAAAACTTTGCTCGTCTTGCTGAACACTCGCAAACCGTGTTACTCGCAATCCGAGTAAAAAGGAAACAAGAATACTATAATCGAATGAAGAAACTTTATAATATTGTTTCCTAATCATTTTGTTTTGTTGAAAGCATTCTGTTTCCCATTTTAACATAACACAGGATTTTGAAAGTCTTATCAACACCATAAGACCATAAGTCTCAGTACAAGTGCATGAAGGTTTCCTCCGAACCGTGTGACACCAGCCGACCGCATCTTTTCGAACTGCTTGCTCACGCACCGTTAGGGGCGGAGTAACACACTCGGAGGAAAGCGCTA
>JAQQZT010000037.1:15144235-15166925 GCA_030068275.1 Clarias platycephalus | reverse complement strand
AGTACCTCTCATCCCTCCCCTCTGAGAGAGCTCGGCCAATCAGCTCTCTCTAGACCTCCGGCTGTGAGAGGAAAACATCACCCGGGGATCGAACCAGCAATCTCCGGATGATAGGGCAAGCACTTTACCACTGCGCCACTCGGAGGCCTTGTGTTTCTCTATATTGTGCTGAAATATGTCCTAATATGTATTTCATTGGTATGTACATTATGTTCAGCATTAGCCTCTGTACTGAGGATGTGCATGAGTATTGTACTGTGCTGTATCCTTTTAGGCTGGGTGGGTGAACAGGACGAATATGCATTACATGGAGGCTGTGTTGTTACTCGAGGGGTAAAATGGATCGCCAACAACTGGATCAATGTTGACCCAGACTACCAACGTCAAGCCCGGTATGAGCAGCTTATGTCTCAGCAGCCGGAAACTCAGGAGCAGCATCACAAAGACACACACGAGGACCTGTAACGACATGCATGTATTTAACAAGACGTACAGAACACATGCATTTGCAGGTCCACAAACGGACAAGTATCTGTAAACAGATACATATGAACATGGGTAGCACGCACACACCCAGGCATGCACAAGCGCATACAGAAACACTGTGCTGGAGCATGCACATGCAGATATACAAACAATCACACAGTATGTACTGTATGGACAGCCATACGTACACATACTGTAATAGAAAGGCCTACTGGGACACAGGGACACAATTTTAATAGTTGCACATGTGGTACAGTGTACTCTGTGCAGAGTTTTTTATTTATTTCACCAATAGTTATGTTGTTATAAAAAATTAAATATGTCATTGATAGTTTCATTACAGATTATCTGTACGAGCACACAGACAGACAGACAGAGTGAGAAAGAGAGAGAGTGAAGTTGAGCAAAACATCTACTGAAGTTTGAGAGACTGGGCTTACTTTCTGGTAAAAAAAAAGATTCATTTCTGACTTTTTTTTCATGACACATTTTTAATCTTGTGTTATTGCTCTCCAAATGTATTTTACCCCAATGATTGTCATCCAAACATCGCCTTGCCTCGCCGCCTTTTTAAAACCCAGCTTTGTGTAACCGCATAAACCTGTACATACACATATTCATGTGGGTGCACGCTTATTAGGGGTGTACGATATAGCATATTGCATATTATTCAGTATGTGGCTTTGATATGTTTGCTTAGCAAACAGTACATTCACCAGACTGTTTTTCACAAGCCAGTATGCAAGCTAACTAGTGTAGCATATTAGCTTGAATCAAAAACTTGGGAGTCACCAAAAAAAAAAAAAAAACTTAGCTTTGTTTAAATCCCTTAAACATTCTAATTCACAGTTTTTGTTTTCGTCATATGCTGCTAAGATTCTGAATGAATTGCACAATCACTGTGTTACTATTAAGATATAGTTATGGCATTTTCTAATATCAATGTTTTATTTAACTGAAAATGGAAACCTAAGATCATATGTACATACAGTATACAGACAATGCTGATTATTGCTGCATCGGAAGTGTCGTTCAAATTGGAGTTTTGTGTATTGTTACACCCCTAATGCTTACATGCATATAGAAATATACATTTGCTTAGAAAAATACATTCAGATATAAACATCAAACGTGACTGTAGCATAACATCACCTACAGTATGAGACATTTAATCTTAATTGTTTTAAATCTAAATTACCTGTTTAGCACTGTGTTGCATTGAAGAAATTGAAGAAATTAATCATATGATTGATGAACAAAGCAGTAGAGCCCAGTTTTCAAGCTGATTTCTTCAGAAGAAGTGATCACCAGCATTTACTGTACCAGTGACGGCTCATCCATGCTGTAAGTTAAGCCTTCTGGTCAAACATTAAATTTTCATAGTCCTGATTTACAACATATATTTTAAATCCGTTTGAAATACTAATGATCTTTTTGAGTGACTAAGTCCCCTCTGAAAGTTTTGGAGTGGCAAGGCAAGTACTTTAGTTCTTGCTATACTCTGAAGATTTGGGAATTTCAGCTTACATTTCCATTTTTCATTAATTTCACATATTCAAGTTATTGGAACATGTTCTTGATAGAGTTTGTTTAAACGATAGGTCTGAATGTGTTTTTGGTTTGATCCCTGAGTTTCACCTATGAAGACTATTACTTAAAAGTATAAACTAACACTGAGAGCGGAGAGATGTGTGTGGGAGAAAAGCAAGCAATTGATCTGAATGATCATTCAGATCCACTGCACAAACATTGGACATAGCCAGTACTATATCCTGGAATGCATATATCTTTATCCAATTAAGGGGTATAAATCACTGGTATACTTGGCCAAGGAAGAAAACAGCAGTTCATGACCGAATCACTGAAGTGAAGATCAAACCCCTCATCAGTAAGAAGAACTGGAAGGTCAAGTTGGAATTTGCAAAGAATCCGCAAAAATGTTCTGGAACCAAAATGAACCTCTACTAAATTGATGTAAAGGCCAAAGTGTGAAGAAAGAATTATCTGCTCATGATCCAAAACATGAGCTCATCAGTCAAGCATTTTTGGCTTGAGATTAGTGTCATGACTTGGGCTTGCATGGCTGCTTCTGGAGCCAACACAATAATCCTTATTGAAGATGTAACTCATAATGGTAACAGTAAATTGAATTGTAGACCAGAAGTCTACAAAAACATTGTCAGCCAATTTACATAGAAGTGCCTACAATCTAATTAGGAGAAACTTTATCATGCAGCAAGACTATGAGCCAAAACCAACTGCTGGCACAACAAAGCACTTCATCGCAGGAAGAAAGTTGAACGTTTTAGGATTGCAAAGTTAATCGCCAGATCTTGGCCTAATTAAGAATGCATTTCACATCCTAAGGAAGAGAGTGAAGGGGAAATCACCCAACAATAAAATAACCTGCAGTACAAACCAGGAAAAGTATCTCAGAATCAAAGTATCACAAAAAAATGCAACAGCCTGGTGATGTCAGTAGATTACTGGCTTGATGTAGTTACTGGCAGCAAGGGATATTAAGGCAACCAGATATTAAGTGTTACTTACTGTAAGTGCATCTGTTGCTTTTGGTTGTCTGCTACTAAAGGTGCCATGTTCTATGTTGTTCAATTCGTCTAAATGTAAATATCAGGAAATGAGAACTAAATGTCTGAAAGCAGAAATCCTCTTTCTTACTAAACCTAAATGTCTTCAATGTATAGCCCCCCAAAAAATGCCATGTCGTTCCAATACTTATGGAGGGTGCTGTTTGTCAACATTTCATTTATTTGTTCACCTTTCCAGATGTTGCGCAAGTGTATAGCAGCATGCTCAGTTCTCCTCAGTTAGCTTGATGGAGTTATTACTCAAAGTGGTCAAAATTAGGTAAGAAAACAAGTGCTCAAAGAGACCCATTGGAGCAGGAATTACAAGTGATTTTCAAACAAATCTAATTTATAGCAGTACACAGCAGATACAGAACATGAGCACACTCCCAAATGCGCATGCACACACACACACGCACACACACACGCACACACACACACATCTAGAGAGACACAGGTCCTTACTGTAAGTAGTATAAGTAACTGATAATGTACTTGCATGATGTTGATTTCACATCCTGTGTCCCACATTCAGGACTTAGTCAAGCTTTACCTAACCATTCCCAAGATATCTGGACTGACACTGTAGATGTTAGATTAAATTCAGGGACAAGAGCCTTGATTATTTATGCAAAGAAAGACAAGACAATATTTTGTTGCTTGGTAGAACATTGGCTCTCTTAGTGAGGACCGTGAAGCATAGCCAGTGTGTGTGTGTGTGTGTGTGTCATTTTTATTTATTTATTTTTATTTTACTTTATGAGAATTAGTATATTTGTTATTTAATGGGTTCATTCCAGACCTCAATAATTCAAAAGAGGAAGACCTGTATGTTGGACTTAATGTTCACGAATAGGAAGCTGTACAGCTCTAATAAAAAACTAAAACAAACCTTGAGATTAATACAAAAACCTTGAGAACCATTGCTGTAGAACACTGAAGGCACCATTATTTATTTATGTATTTATTTATTTGTTTATTTATTTATGGGAATGCAGCCATATTTTATAACATTTGTTTACATATTTATGCACTACAATACCTCCCAAGGAGTGTGAAAGAATGTTCACTTAAGTTTTCATTGGATAAAAGAGATTTGTTACATGTATGCTTTTACATTAATGGAGAAAACCGATGTCATTAGCCTCAGTCGGTTATACTGTACTTTTATGTTCATGAGTTCAATTACCTAAGATGTGTAAAGAATGTGTGGTTAAACACCACGTCTCACCTAACATGATCTGTCTCTTACATCTGTTCCATCATACAGTAGCATGTCTAAACTGAGGCTTGAACAAACTCACTCTGTACAGGAGTTGTGATTATTTATTAATATTTATTTAATCTTCAATTTTATTTCACCACAAGAAAGTCACGTCTTTTAATTTGTTATTTATGTAAATGTAACATTGCTGCAATGTTTTCTGAAGTCACAAAATGTTAGCAGTCTGTCATTTTCTTTGAACATATTATGATGGTAATTTTTTAAATAATAAAGTTAAATATACATTTAAAAAAAAGACTGTCTTTTTAATAATTTAAATCAAATTCAAATGCCATACAATTTTCTATTAACAGATAAACAGATAAAAGTATCCGTAATAAACAACATGTTCAATTCTCAAAACACAGGGACCAGCCCTGTTAACTCCATCCACGCTTTACTGTTCAAGTAATACAGTAGCAAAGGTAGGAAGGCCTGTCACTTTACACTAGGCAGAAAAAAAATTAATCACATCACATTCATACAGTTTATAGTGGTGGCACCACTTTTGTGTGTGCATGCATACAGTATGTGTGTTTGGGTGTGTCTGTGTGAAACAGATGACTGTAGATGTACTGTACTGTAATTAATGTCTCAGAATCTGGTGCTGCCCATACACTGGAATGACAAAAAGTCAATCATGCATTAGAGAAGCGTTTGACTATAAAATGTTATTTATAGTGTATTTACATATTTACAGGCAGGTGTAAATATTTATTTAAAAAAATTAATAAATGTGAAAGTAATAAGCAAAGTTAAAGTTACAATATTCAAAGTAGCAAATAAAACTGCTGTAAGTTCAAAACTTTCCCGTTCTGAATGTATGCGAGAGTATGGATTTAGCCTGAACAGCATCAGGGTCATAACACAACTAAGTCTCTGTAATTGTAAAATTGTAAAATATATATATATATATATATATATATAATTTTTTTTTTTTTTTTTTTCTCCCCCTTCAAAATTTGTTAATGAAGTGATTTGAATTTTTTAAAGTAAGCTCCAATTTTTGAATGGAAAATCTCACCATGCTACCTTTACGCTATGACACTGTAGGTAAACCCGTGTATACAATGTTTAATTCCCTTTAGTCAAGCAATTATAAAGCCCTGCCTGCCTCAGGTGTGTAGGACCAGAAATGACCAGTGAATTTGGAATGACTCTGGGTCTTCAATAAACAAGTTAGAAATCTCTACTGTAATCCTTCTTCAGTGTTGCACTGACTTCAAACCAATATCTACACAACCTCCAAAAACCTTTACATAACACTAAAGGCATTTACAAAGTCAAGTATAATTCTGATGTTTGTACAAGACCTCATCATTAAATACCAGGGCATTATTCAGTAATTAGATCATGTAGGTCTCTGGAATTACAGCCTCTCTCTCTCTCTCTCTCTGTCACTCTCTCACACATGCTCTGTTTTTCGGTGTAAATACATTAGTGTGTATGTACAGAAAGAGGCTCACCACTGGTGTCTCATCACTTGGCAGAATTGCTGCGCCATGGTGCTTGAGGCAGTGAAGCACTGCATCGTGCACAGTTGTGAAGAGACACTGTTTGGAAATGTCAGTGAAAAAGCCACCTTGCTCCAGCTGCTCCACCACTGCATCTAGTGTTAGAGTCACACAGCCAATTATGCAGTACAGTGCAGAAGAAAGGGTCTGTGTGTCAAACAAAATTTTAGACTGGGGACATTTGATGGAAAAATGTAGAAATGATAGAAAAATCCACGGCCAAACCTACTGTAAAACTGGAATTTATGATTCTCTGGACTGAAAATAAAAAATGAATTAACTCTTCGTATTATTAGATTTAGCTCATCATAAGTCATTCATTGAAAACCAAATATCTTTTAATCAATTAGCATTAAATGGCGGCACAATGGCATAGTGGTTAGCACTGTGGCCCTTCACCTCCATGGTTGAAGGTTCGATTCCTGCCTCGTGTCAATGTGTGTGGAGTTTACATATTCTCCCAGTGTTTGGTGTGTTTCCTCCCACAGTCCAAAGGCATGCAGAGTAGCTTAACTTGTGTCCCCACAGTGTGTGTGGGTGTGTGTGTGTGTGGATGCCCTACAATGGACTTGCACCCTGTTCAAGGTGTAGCCCGCCACATGCCCAACATTTTTAGGAATTTATACTATTTTGTCAAAAAACAAAGAATGTTATTTTAGACCACTCTTGACCAGAAACTTTTAGAAAATTTTGAATTATTATGAGAAATTTTATTTATTAATTGTTTCTACTTACCTTGACAGTCTGCGATATAAACATTGACATCAATCTCTCCAAAGTCATGGAATATCTATGATCAACAGGAAGCAAATGTTTTATATTGCTGTCACATTTAATACCAAGTATTTGTACTAAGTGTGTCATTCTGACTGATCTTGACACTCACACTTCTTAGGGTCTTGATGGCCACCGTGTCGATAAAGTTGGCTGTAGAAAGGTCTAGGATGATGGAATGAATATTCCAGGTCCATTTTCCCAGTGATCCCAGGGAAAGTCGTTCCAGATCCCTGCTGAGTGTGTCCTCACTGCTGGATCCCAGAGTCGTGATGTCCCCATCCTGCAGATCTGACATGGACCCTAGTGTGGTGGTGTCAGGATCAGTGCCCTTTAGGTACACCCAACTGTTCCGTGGGGTCTCAGGCATGACAAACACTGTGCCGTTTTCCCTGTCCCTCCACTCCTTTTCTGGGATGATATCACCAGACATGTCTTTACAGTCGCCTGCCTTTTCCTCAACCGAGAAGACGCACACTTTGGTGCGCTGAGAAGCTGCTCTGAGAGCTTCTTTCTTTAAAAAAAAAAACATGAATGAGAACAACAATGTAAAGAAAATAGAAGTGACTAATTCATTTTTAGGCCAGGATATTATTTTTTTTTTAAATAATAGTCGAGCCTATAAAAAAAACTATTAAAGATACTCTAGCACCTGATGCAAAAAAATGCTAATGAGGTAGATACTTGAGGCATAAAAGGGCATAATTTCCCTAATAATGATAAACTTGCAAGGGTTGTTTCATTCGAGATTAATGAAGATCAGAAGATTTGATGTGTTGCTCCACCTGTCTTTTGGCTGCTCGCTTTGCCCTCCGTTCTGCCCTCCTCTCTCTTCTTCTCTGCTTCTCCTCCTGTCTGCGCTTATAAGTGATCATCTTAGTAATGTCCAAGCCACTCTGTAATCATTCACCAAAAACAGGAGAGAAAAAGATGCCAGATGAAGTAAAGCATAAAGATGGTAAATACTGTGTCTAAACGATATGTTGTGACAAATGGGTTAAAAAAAAACTCCACCTTTTGTTCGAGGGCTTCCAGGTACAGTTCAGCATTAGCAAAGTATATGGTAGCTGAAGAGCGGAATATGGTGATGCCTGGTACCTCCCTGACCTGCCACACAGAAATAAAGTCTGATTTTTTTCCCCCCACCAAAATTAAATGGTAAAAATGGTATCCATGGGAGAGACCACTGATAACTGAGATTAACCAAAAAAAAAAAACACACATTGATGACCATAAAGCCTCCTTCATGGTACTTTTTGACACACTTTAGAAGTTTCTCTGGTTGGTTGACTGGTTGTTGCAATATTAAAAATGTGCACCCTTTATTTTACACAACACAGCAGGACCCATGGTATTTCTTTTAGACAATTGAATGCAGTAGATTAAGGTTAATTTGTTGTTTGAACAGGGAAATCATCAACTCACTAGACTACAATCTAGTCCAATGCCCTTACAAGAACCCTGGATTTTTAACTGGTACGTGATCACACGCAAATAATAGTGTGGACAGTCAGTTCTAAAGAACAGAATTGTGAAACAAATCAGATTTTCCTGCAGTCTAAACAACTCAACAATCTTTCTGAGTTTTTTGTTCTTTATGAAGAACTTTTTTTCCCCTCAAACGTTCAAACATCATGTCCAGTAAATAAGACTTTAAAAATGTGCATGATATCCATACATTAAACCTCACCTTTTGATGTGTCTCCATGTCTAAATAAAGCTCAGTACCAGGAAGATGGCCCAAGACAGAGTACCGGGGCCTGTGAGATCAAGGACACACAGATTTAAAAGTATTTCCGCCAGACACACAAAACATTATCTGGGTAGAGCCCACCAGAGCAGTGAAACGTCTCACCTTTGTGTTCTGAAGATAACAGTGAGCAGGGCAAAGCCAATAGAAACGGCCAAACCCATATCCATATTAAAGAGAACAGTGGATACCCAAGTCACCAACCACACCAACTACATACAGTATAACAAATAAATGTGAATACTGTATAGATTTACATAATGCAGCATGATTATAGAAATACAGAGAAGGATTTGGCTTTGATTACAGTAAATGATGCTTCAAGGTATCAGGGATAAGATTTGATTGTTAATCAGTCTACAGCACAGGTACAGGAACATGCTTAAACACTCCATTTATGTGTAAGATTGCTGGAGGTTTATTATGGCGTCCTACCAGATCGACTTTGTTTCTTTGCCACAGGGTCACAATGTCAGCATACTGCTTGAACAAGCCTTTCAGATTCACAAACACAATAGCAGCCAGCACTGCCTATACACACACACACACACACACACACAGATATAGTACTGTATAAAAGTTTTGAGCCAGCCTTTATTTATATTTATTTATAACTTTAACTTTATATTTGTTAAATCTATTAAATTATTTTACATTAACAACATCAGCAGCAACAGCATTTCCACACTCATTTGTTCCATCACCAGTATACTAATGACCGGCCTGATCATCTGGTAATTATCTGCACCTGTTTCTCACTGGTTCATGCCTTACAGTATGTTAGATGTTTATTTATGCTTCAATGACTCATAGGTCAAATGTGTGTTTTAACAAACAAAACATTCCTCTGAAACTGGTCAGGTACAGGGACTGAACTGGAAATGAAAGCCAAAAACTTGCCAAAAAATGTTCCTGGAGAACTATTCCTCGAGATTATATTAAAAAATACAAAAAAGTCTGGCAATTTGGATGAAAAATATGAAGAAATATGGGGTGCCCCCAACACTGTCTTTTTTTTTTTTTTTTTTAAAGAAGAGAGGTGTGTATTCCTGTTCACAGACTGGTGATTGAGATATACCTTGGGCAGCTGCTGAAACAGCGTTCCTAACTTCAACGTAGTCACCAGCACTATCACAGCTGCAACCACTCCTGCCATCTACAGAATCGCACCAGAACACAATGATTATAAGTCTGGACATAGAAGATAGGTATGTGCTAGGTGTGCTACAGTATGTGTTTAAATGCAAGTATACAGTAGTATGTGTGTGTGTCTTGCCTGTGTTCTGCCTCCAGTGGTCTCTTGTATTAAACTGCGAGACATTGACGCACAGACAGAAAAACACTGGAAAAAACCTCCAACTGTATTACTGAGACCTAAAGCCACCAATTCCTATAACAACACAGACAATGGTTACAATAACAGCACACATTAATTTATTGAATACGATTTAATTAAAAGTTCTATCTACACTGCTGATTTGCCATATCACCTGATTGCTGCACACTTTGTAGCCATGCTTAAGAGCAAAAGTTTTGCCCAAAGAGATGGAGATGGCGTATCCCACAATGGCCAGGGCAAAAGCATCGACTATCACATCAGAAAAGATTTTGTAGTTTGGCATCATGGGAGGCTGAAGCCTGAATAATCCAAGAGATGGATAATAATCATACAGCAAGCTGTGGTTAATACTATAAAAAATGTTTCAACTTATTTAAGGAATTAGCTGAATAATAAACAATAATATTTATAACTATTTTTATTCTTGTTATAATAATTATTTATAATAACTCACCCACTTGGGATATCGCCGACTACCGAAATGTCATAGGTCTCATTTAGATGAGTTTGGAAAGATGTCAGGGTACCTGCAACAATCTGGTAAACACAAACACACACACACAGCGTTTAATGCCCCGAGTATGTAGTAAGGAAAATATGAATTAATTATCTACAAGTGAGTTCTAAAAAAATGTATTCAAAACAGTACATGTATGATGATAGAGAGACCTGTGTATTATCAGATGTATGGTGTGCTGGTCATTAATTTAATATTTGTAAAGAGGCAAGTGATATCATAAAGAATGTTTTAAGAATGTGAAATGAAAAAGAAGTAGCGTACAATAATGAGCTCCACTGGTATTGGCACTGGCAGTTTCTCTTTGAATCTATTGTTCAGCTCCTTGGCAATGATGAGGACGACAATGGAGACAACACTGACCAGCAGAGTGGGCAGATGAGTATTGGGCAGCTGCATACACACGTCCACTAGAGTCTACACATAAAGAGAACACATGGTCTGTCTGCAGGATTCTCAAAATTGTCAAGTGATGCGGTCTTTAAATTTGATATATGTAGCCACAAAGAAGGTGAATATCTGAGTACTTACATACACCAGTGCGAACGGCCCACTGAATCGTGTCGGAGACACTCCCAAGATGTTCTTTAACTGAGCCACTACTGCGTGAGCGGAAGCCGCTGTGGTGTACCCTCTTACTAATGGCTCTGAGAGGTACGTACCCACAAACCCAAACTGCGCCAAACCCAGGATCACCTGAGGGAGTAAGAAAAAAAACATTTCCGTTATGAGTGTAAATATACTAGATGTCTGGACATCTCATCGAATTTCATAACTGTGTCCCCGAACCTGAATTAGTCCACCTAATACTGTAGCAGCTGCAGCAACTTCTACTCTATAAAGATCTCTAGCAGTGACGTCCACCTCCTCGGTCACATTAGTGCCATTGACGATGAGAAAATTGGCATCAGGGGCTAGTTCCTCCGTAATGCTGCCTAACATAACACTGAGAATCGTAAATGTGCCTGCAAACACACACATACAGAAAGAAGTTTTGTTAGACAATGCATGATCAACAGCCATTTAAAGAAATGAAAGGCAGTTTTGCTGTATCCAACAAATATTTTACCCGTAATGATATTTTTTGTTCAGTAGTGTGTGAAAAATCTTAACTTATGGCAAATCTGGTCGGCTCACCTATAGAAATGTGTCTGGAGGACCCAAAGAAGAAGTAAATGAGTGCGGGATAAAAAGAACTGTACAGTCCGAACACTGGTGGCAATGAAGCCAGCAATGCATAGGCCATTCCTACAACACACACACACACACACACACACACACACACATTCTTAACAGCCTTGTGAAGACCTTCCACTGAAATTGGTATTAATGCTTACACCTAAACCTAAGCACTGTTGCCTTGCACCTCCAGGGTCTGGGTTTGATTCCCAACCAGGTTCGATTCTCACCTCTGTGTGCATGGAGTTTGCATGTTTTCCCCATGCTTGGGTGATTTCTCAGTTTTGAATGTGACACATTTAAAATAGGCATGATGCTATTGGTCAACTTTAAATGGTAACAGACTATAAATGGTAATACCATTTATACTGTTCATTTTATCTCACTTAATCACTGACATTTTCTACTGATTAACATGGTTCCATGTGTTTTTCAATATCACAGAATATTTTCTCTAAATTATAAACCTTTTAAAAATATCTTCCCTCACTCATAAAACAGAAACAGTTATTGCTCTTAACAGCTGACCTAATGGTTTGTCCTTTCTAATATTCTGCATAAAGAGGAAATCATCTTAAGATACAGAGGCTCTCACCTTGTGGCAAGTGCATGATGCCCACACTGATCCCAGAGATGAGATCTGGCATGCCATAGTCCCAGATGGAATAATGTGGTAACCAGTAAAGCACAGGTAAGCAGCCAACCACACTGCGCTTCAGTCTGGGAATAGAACACCTTTAAGAGGTTTAAAGAGAGAAGGCGATTAGGAAAGAAAGACAAAAAATTACTTTAATAGAAACTCATGGAAATAAGGTGCAGGAATAGGAAGAAGGTTTTAGTTATTAGTATTCACACACACACACTGAAATGTTTTTTATTTCTAAAATATCTCACCTGAGAGAGTTTTTCAGACGATGAGACAAAGGAATATGGGTTTGTAAGGGGTCCAATCTCTTAGCCAGCTCCTCCAGCCTCTCTTCATCCAGAATCTCCCTCTCCACACAGAACCCAGAGCTATTCCTCACTCTATCCATACTTACACTTCACAATTTAGATTTCTATGATTTCTAGCATGGTGTGTATACGCACGGGTATTTAAATAGGCTGAGGAAGATACAGTAAAGGGGGCTGACTTTTGGCTAATGATTACTTAATGAGAAATCTAAAATACTAATTTATACACTTTAACAATGAATACATAAAATGAGATACTAAATAAATGACTCCATTATTCAAAACTCCACAAATATACATATAAAATAATGTTATTGCTGTTTTAAAATCACATTATAATGTTAATCCTGCGCTTGTGCTGATTCAGCTTTTCCTCAAGTTTCCACTGGTGTACTAGTCAATGGGCGGATCTCCCCCGGATGTTGGGTAAGACATGAATGAATTAATAATCTCATCACTGGAAACAGGAAGAGTCATTTAGCCATCAATCTTTGGTTGATAATTTTTTACAACACACTCCTCACAGTAGATGAACACTATAATGTGAGTACTATAGGTGAGTCCACTGTAGCAGTTTTACTTTAAACTAAATTAAGCTTTAAATTTTATTATACCTTTTTATGTACCTGCCCAGTTATAATAATAGAATACTTCAAAACTGCTAAATTCAGTAAAACTACCTCTGAATTCTGGCATGTGCTCATTTTTAGTAAAAGACTCCTGTTACTTTGAATATTAAGTACAGGATGTTTCAATGCCAGGTTGTTGCATCAACACTTGTCAAATGAAAACTATCCAGGGTTAATATTTCTATTAATAATTCTGCTCACTGTTTAAAGATTAGCCTCTATACCAAAAGGACCATAGGCTGCAAACCGGGACTTTACTTATTATTCACCCGTTTAAACAAGAGCATAATAAGCATTCAGTCATTTATGCTTAATACGCTGCTGGAAAAGTCTAACTATATAAGTTATTACAGCTATAATTATGTCACATTCCACTAAGTCCATAATATAAAGTAATTTTTCAGTTTGTTTCTGAATTCTAAGCTAAGCAAAGTAAGGGTCATTTAAAATATTGGTAAGAAACTATATAAATAAATGCAAACCCTTAGTGAAAATGGCTTATTCTTGATATGACGATATTCACACCTAAATGCATAGTCATCATACACTATGTTGTCAAAAGTATACGGACCACCTAACCCATATCCTGAGCTTTTTTCAAAAATAATGCCAAAGTTTGAAGAACAAAAAATGTCTAAAATATCTCTGTATGAGGTGCATAAAGAAATGGTTTACCAAGGTCGGTGTGGAAGAACTCAAGTGGCCTGGATAGGGCCGTGACATCAACCCCACTGAACACCTTTGAGATGAACTTTGGAATTCTTGACGGCAAACTAGTACTTCTCCTTGATATCAGTGCCTGATTTTGCTAATACCATTACGGCTTAACCGGTAGAAAATCCCACAGCGATGCTCCAAAATCTGGTGCAAAACCTTCTGAGATGAGTGGAAACTATTATTATAGTGGATATTAATGAAGCATAAAATTTTTGCCAATGTCCACAGTTTTGGAATAGGTACATGGGACTATGCACATACTGGTTTGCCTATGCTATTTATATGTCTATTACAAGGCTCATATAAGCTCATATTTCCAGTTCAGGCACAAATTACTGATTAAACTGTTTACTGATTTTTCATGGGAAGCTCCTTTAAGAACTGAATGCACAAGTGCAGGACCTGGCATCACTTTATCAGCATGATGGGGTGAAATCTAATCCCCAGATACCTAGAAGCCTGAAGGACCATTCTACACCCTGTAACGTGTGAGAAAAACAACAAAACAGAAACACTGTCCTTCTGTTCACCTTTTCACTCAATATACAGACAAAAGTTTTTGAACAGACTGCAATTTTCATCCAGTTTTCTTTAGAAAATATCTTTTCTGATCCCCCATTGGTTATTTGAAACATGGTCTATTATTAGCCATGTTGCTTAGCATGGGGCGCTCAGGGTTCAGTAAACAGATTTCTCTCTCTCCCTCCTCCTTGCACTGTCACAGGCACAGTTTGTGTGTGCGTATGAAGTTTGTAATGGACGACTTGCCAGTTGAAGGCAAAGAACACTGGAAACGAGCTATCTGGTATGGTTAATCAGTGCATGTCCTAATCATATCAGTTTAATTTTTTTAACTGAGTAGTCGATACTGAACTTGAAACAGCAGTGAGGCTGATCTCTATTTAACCAAAAGGCTTGTTATGTATTGACAAAAGATTGGTGGTATTTGGCCTTGTATTTGGCAGAGTTTTACCTTGGCAGGTATAATAAAATCTGTGCATAAAGATGACAATATGCATGAAAGGAAGTAAGAAAATGTGTTGTTAATAGCCTGTGCTTCTGCATTTAAACAACATGCACTAATAGTCACAGATGTGCCTTCAAATAACTGCAGCAGCTGAGCTTGTGTCTTGTTCTGTATTTTTCCAGATAATCTATTCCTGCCTTTTTTAAAAGATGACTTCAATAATTTCTGTAGCTTAATGGAAACCTATGATTAAGCTGAAACATTAAAAATAATAACAGAAACAAAAAAATCGTCATCAAGAAGCAAAATGGATCTGAGGGCCAAGCATGGTCTGATGCTGTTGGAACAGCTTAATCACATGCGTGAAGCTGAACAGTTAACAGATGTGGTACTGGTTGCTGAAGGAATCAGTTTTCCTTGTCACCGGTCAGTTCTTGCTGCGTTCAGCCCTTATTTTCGGGTCATGTTTACCTGTGGCTTGCGTGAAAGTGCAAACCGCCAGGTATTACTGAGAGACATGCCGGCTCAAAGCTTAGCCCTCTTGCTAGAGTACATGTACAGCTCCAAGCTTAAGCTTTCCCCTGACAATGTCCAGGGGATCTCAGTCGCCGCATTCCTGTTGCAGATGGATGATGTCTTTAGTCGCTGCCAGACCTATATGATAGATAATATGGATGCGTCCAACTGCCTGGGGATCTATTACTATGCTCGTGATTTGGGGGCTGAAGAATTAGCAGAACAGGCTCAGCGTTACCTCCGTCAGCACTTCACTGAGGTGTGTATGAGTGAGGAAGTGCTGGAGCTGGAAGCCTATCAGCTTGGGGCATTGCTAGCTTCAGATGACCTTAATGTCACCCGAGAGGAAACCATTCTAGACGTAGTGCTGCGATGGGTAAGACATTGCACAGTTGGTGTGAGTCTTGGGGTAGAAAATCGTGCGAGTCAGCTACCAGAACTCTTACAGAAGGTACGACTTCCACTGGTGAATGTCAGCTACCTAAAGGAGTCACTGCGCCGCAACACAGCACTGCTTGCTGATGCAGAATGTCTACAGATGATGGAGGACGCAATTGAAGCATCAGGTCTGCATCCAGAAGCTCCAGCGCGACGACTGAAGTTACGCTATGGCATGGAAACAACTGATTTACTGCTATGCATCGGCAACGAAAGTGGAGGAATACGCTCACGCTATGGAAGCTATTCAGACCGCAGCTTCTGTTATGCTCCCACCACTGGGCGCACATTTTTCATCACTTCTCCTCGCTATGGTGATGTCCTTGGTTATGTATGTGCTGGAGTTGTCAGCGAACACAATGCGATTATTGTCGCTGGAGAGTTAGGGCCACGACGTTTAGCAAGACAAAAGGAGAAGAATGTGGAGATATTCAAGTAAGACTCAAGTATAAAATTACTAAAGTTCTTACACACACCGTTCCCTTTATTACAAAATCCTGTACTGCTGCGCATTCGTGCAGGTATCCAATCAGCCAATCACGTATAAGCAGTTCAACAAACAAATTAACACAAATACAGGTCAAGTGCTATAGTTAATTTTTACTATGACCTCAGTGACTTTTCCTGTGGCATAGTTGTTGGTATGAGATGGCTCGTTTTCAATATTCAGAACTTGTTAATGTTCTGGGATTTTTACCCATAACATTATCTAGAGTTTACATACAATGGGGCAAGAAGCAAAACATTAATAAACAAAATCAAGTCTGCACCACTTTTTCTCAAAAAAAACAAACATTTGCCTACCTAAAGAGGTCAGTAATCAATGACTTCTCTAGTAAGACTATTCTTTATAACAATGCTGCGAAAAAGAGTGCTTCAAAATACACAACATGCCAAAGATTGAGGTGGATGAGCTCCAAAAAGAGAAGACCACATCAGGAATTAGTCCTGTCAGCCAGGAACAGGTTCACAGGATGTGTACAGCTCTAGATTGTTATATCTGTTATGTCTGTTTGATGTGAACATTAAAATAACTCTTAACCTGTATTTCTGTTATTTTAGGAACTGTGTTGTTCCAATATATTTAGATAGTTGCATTAATCATCAGGAATACAGTTTTTCCTAATAAAGTGGTCAGGGTGTATATGTGAAACAAAAGTAATCTACCTAGATATTTGTTACTATCATTGTACAGCAAATATTAGATAAACAGATTTAATATTAGTATGAGCCTAAGTGTAGGAACGGCTAGTTCACTGGAAGACAGTCACAGCTGAGTAACTACAACTGCAAAGCCTACTAGCATGATCTGACCTCATCCGAACTAGGCTTTGCTTTCCACAGTTTACTTGCCTTGTTCTTACTGCTCATTTTCAAAGAATATATTATTTTTCATGCATTTCAGGATTTATTTCTTTTTACTTTTCTATACAGCCAAAAGACAAAACAAGACTAGCACTATGCAGTATATTATCTCAATCTCCATTTTGGCGAATATTATCATTATGTCTTTTGAAATGATGCACAAGTAATAGTTTAATCATACTTTAAACACATTCCATTTCTTTTTATATATTTTAATTTTTAGATATAACGAGGAAGCTCAGGGAAGCTGGAAGCACTTGACTTCAGCAGAATACCGTGACTCATATGCCTTGAGTTCCCTGGGAGATAGCCTGTACCTAATAGGGGGTCAGATGATGCTGAAGAATCAGTACCTCATCACCAACAGTGTTGCGCACTGGTCTTTACAGGGCGGCCCTTGGCGCAGTGCTGCTCCATTACCAATGCCCTTGGCCTATCACAGTGTTGTCCGGATGAAAAACTGCCTTTATGTACTGGGAGGCAGAACACCACAGGTTAGAGTAATTCACGCTGTTTCTGATATTATATACTGTATCTAGCCTTGGAGTGCCCTTGCACTTGCTCTTCTTTTCCATATAAGACCTCAAGCAGGAATCTATAACTGCAACATGAAACCAAATTACGCTGAGAGAGAGAGAGAGAGAGAGAGAGAGAGAGAGAGAGAGAGAGAGAGAGAGAACAATAATTGTCAGTCTGTAATCCTACTCTGCTTCTGTCCCTTTTTTTTTTTTTTTTGCACTATTTAACTGCACCTGCTGTGACTTGTCTTGTGAATGACAGACATATCATGCGGATGAGGAGCCTGACCGTATGAGTAACCGCCTACTTGTGTATGACCCAGAGAACAACAAGTGGACTGAACTCTGTCCTATGAAATATTCCAAATATCGCTGCAGTGCAGTGGCCCTCAATGGGGAGATTTTTGTTATAGGTAAGAAGCAAAATGCCTTTCAATAATAAGTGTGTTAATTTTTAGAAATCTATTGGGAAGCCAGTGTTGACATGGCAATAAACATAAAAGCAGCATATTCAATTTATATTCATTTGTGTGAAAATAATATTTCTCCCTTCTGGGGTAATTAGGAGGGGTTTAATAGGACAGCAACTTACAACAAGTGCAGTAACTTAATGTTGTTTGGGCCCTTGTCTTGTTATGTTTGTCATGCTGATTGCACATAAATACCAACAATAATTATCACACTTTAGAAATTATTTAGAAAGTGTCAATAATGTTTGCAATAAAAATGTCCACCTTTTACATAAAACACATTCTGCATCTTACACAGAAACTTTTGTTCCTATGTAAAGATCTGCATCTGCCCTGCAGGTGGGATTGGGTGTGAGGGAGTTGATCGTGGACAATCACGTCGCTGTCTCGATGCGGTAGAAATCTACAACATTGATGGTGATTTCTGGAGGGATGGCCCTCCCTTACCCTGGTCACTATTGTCACTGCGCAGCAATGCACCCAATGCTGGGGTAGTGGATGGAAAACTATATGTTTGCGGATACTACAAAGGAGCAGGTAAACGTACTATACTTTAGTATGCTTTAAAAAGAGTGATCTCAATATTCATCCAGGTGTAAACTCATTTTACATATTTATATACTGTACAGGTGCATCTTAATAAATCATCAAAAAGTTGATTTATTTTAGTAATTCAATTCAAAAGGTGAAACTCATATATAGATTCTTTACACACAACCTCATATATTTCAAGTGTTTATTTCTTGTAATTTTGATGATTATTGCTTACAGCTAATGAAAACCCAAAATTCAGTATCTCAGTATCTATTAAATATTACTTAAGACCAATAAAAACAAAAAGATTTTTAACACAGAAATTTTTAACTACTGAAAAGTATGAACATGTACCGCACCCAATACTTGGTCAGGGCTTCCTTTGCATGAATTACTGCAGCAATTCGGAGGTTCTGATAGCGGCCTTCAGCTCTTCAGCGTTGTTGGGTCTGGTGTATCATATCTTCCTCTAAACAATGCCCCATACATTCTCGGGGGTTTAGGTCGGCAGATTTTGCTGGCCAATCAAGCACAGGGATACAATGGTCCTTAAACCAGATATTAGCATTTAAACCATAGTGGACCAGCACCAGCAGATAACATGTCTCCCTAAACCACCAGTGACTGTGCAAACTTTACACTGGACCTTAAACAACTTGGATTCTGTGCCTCTCCTCTCTACCTCTGGGACTTTGATTTCCAAATAAAATGCAAATAAAATGCAAATTTTATTTCATGTGAAAAGAGGACATTCTGAGCAACAGTCCAATCCTTTTTGTCTTTAGACCAGGTAAGACACCTCTTACGTTGTCTCTGGTTCAAGAATGGCTTGACACAAGGAATGCAACAGGTGTAGCCCAAGCCCATGGCCTGGATACATACATGCGTGGTTGCTCTTGAAGCACTTATTCCAGCTACAGTCCACTCATAGACATTGTGTGTTTTACCCTTTATGTGTCAATGATCATCTTCTGGACAACTCAAGTCAGCAGTCTTCCTTATGATTGTGTTGCATATTGTATCAGACTGAGAGACCATTAAAAGGTTCAGGAAACCATGGCATGTGTTTTGAGTTAATTAGCTGATTAGAGTGTGACACCATGAGTTGCAATATTGAACTTTTCACAATATTCTAATTTTCTGAGATACTGTATTTTGGGTTTTCATTAGCTGTAAGCCATAATCATCAAAATTACAAGAAATAAACACTTGAATCTTTATAATACATGAGTTTCACTGAATTTGAGTTACTAAATAAATCAAGAATTAATAAATAAACTTTTCCATGATATTCTAATCTATTGAGATGTATATTGAGATATATATAACATATAAATGATATACTGTACATATGTCTATAATTTCTTTTAGACCGCCATGACATTATCACAAAGAATATCCTGCAGTTGGATCCATGGGAGAATGAGTGGACTGTAGTGGTTAAACAAGCTGTGATGCACGACAGTTATGATGTGTGCCTGGTGGCGAACCTTAACCCAAGAGGACTCATGCCCCCTCCAGCTGACTTAATGGATGAATAACAAAACTGTTCATGTATGACAAAAGCAAACGCAGTCATAAATTTGCACAATTGAGCATTTCACAAAATTGAAAACTGAAAAAAACTACACAGGTGTACATAGAGGTTGTGTTTTATTCATTTAAATCTGAATTGAAGTGTTTACATGTTAAATATTCTGGTATAATATTACTGTTGATTTATTGTGAAATGTATTTTTGAACAGATTCTTGAACAGATAATTCTTGATTGGTTTTAGGTATACTGTACGACTGTATTACGACTTGTGAAAGTAACAGATTACAGAAATGCTTATGTCATTTTTAAATATTAGTACTCTATTAACGAGTTGTTCAGTTGCATTAAATAGATGCATGCCCTCTAAATGAATTATTCAGTTGCATTGCAGAGATGCCTTTTTTAAATCATTTATGCACTATATGTTTAGACAGTGTAACTTGTGTATTTAATAAAATATTACCGTAGCCATGTTTGTACTTCCATAGCAGTCGAAAACAAAAATCTGTTTCCCCCATTTTGACCTGAGCTCCTAAAATGACCAATTACCAACAGAAACTTAGATATTTGGAAAATCAGGTAGGAAGTTCCACAGAGTACAGAGAGATTAAAGAAAAACCAAGGACATAAGGAATTCTAAACAGCACATGCTTATAAATTTAAATAAAGAAACGTCATATTTAGATATATGCTATAATGTAGAGCAACAGTAAGCATGAATAAGTGTTCATTGCTGACAAAAGAAATGTACCGTGGAACTACAAAGAACTGAATCTTTGCCAGTTTTATAGAACCCCCCCAAAAAAAGGTCCTAGTCAAAATGTTTGCTTTGCGTCTTAAAACGAGCTCTTATACTGTAAGTCCCCAAATCAATCAGAGTCACTGATGAAGTCAAAGAGCTGCCAGGTAACTCTCTGTTTCTGTAGAGTATTGGTGTTTTGTACAGGCTTCACTGCCTCCCATTCAGCTGCCTGGTATTCCACAATCACCTGTGAGCTGTTGCTGCTCTCAGACCATGACCAAGGCTCTAGGTGCTGTCCACGTTCACTTGTATTCATCGATGTAGCCCTGATTTGCTGCTGCAGTGGTAGATGGTTTCCTGACACAGCTTTAGTGCCTTTGTGGTAGGCACTGACTACTGAATGAGGCACCACGTTTTCTTGGTTTTCATCCTGTTTATTATCCATAAACACATTATTCAAAGCGGTCCCTTGACTTGGACGTCTCTGTGGCAGAATCAAGGCCCTCTTCTTTTTCCTGGATGTCTGAAATCTCTGTGCTCTCTTCAGAACTTTTTTCTCTCTAGGCACCTCAATCCAGGTTCCTGACTGGTCCTTATTAATGTCACTCAACGACTTTACAGCATCTATGTACACAGGTCCTCCAGCTATATAATTCCTCTTAGAATCCTGTACTAGACTGGTGACAGTGCTAGCAGCCATTGGGCGTGGAGAACTGGCTGTAACTGAGCACAGATGGTAGGACTTCTGACAGTCATTAGGGTTAGACCTCTTAGTAACCAGTTGTTGTTTCTCAACAGGTTGAGTGCCCATGACCTGGAAAGACAATCCTCTGCTTAGGTTCTTAGGAGTTGTCTTTTTAACAGGACAAATACCTTGGTCACCTCTTACTTCTGGGTACTTAAAAGCGTCCATGCCTTCATAATAACGCTCTTCATCTGAAACAACAAATAACTGTGCCATCAAAGCAGGTGATGTCTGAACAGTGTTGTCAATCATTCGGGCAAGGCCAGGATGAGCTCCAGTGGAGTGAGAAGTCATTATTGAGCCAAGCAGAGACAAAATCTCTTCAAGCAGACTCTTCTCCTTGCTTTGTTCCAGTTTCAGTGATTCCAAATCCCGCTGGAGGTTGAGCACAATTGAGCTCAAGTCTTTTAGAGCTGATGATGTCTGGGTGATGAGAAAATAAACAAGGCTCAGTCAAACTGTGCTGTGCCCAAAAAAAAAACAACAAAAAAAAAGACTACTTTGTTTGGTAATTAATATCTGCTTTAAATTTGATAAATACCACTGTGCTGAAGAATTCTCAAATTTGAAGATTAGTTTACTATAAGAGCATAGCTGTAACAATAATCTTGACTTGTAATTCTAACCATAAGGTATATATTAATGTGTTTATTCTAATAGGTTACAATTTCTATATCAACAACTCATTCACGCTGACTAGTATGGTTAACTTGTATAAATTGAGATTTAAAAAGCATTGGGTGGATGAATGGTTCCGTCTACATGCCGTCTGGCACATCAGGAAACAGATATACAGTACATCCACCGTTACAAATAATAACAAAAAAGATCCCTTAATGTTTTATTGACAAAGTGTATTTCACATTTATGGAGGGAGTCTCGACTGTGAACACTGTGTTCATTAGGTTTTCTGTCTTCAGGACAAAGGACTTTGCACCTCCTGGCTTCTAGGGGACATTAACTTTTTTTGTCACAAGTGGAATTTAAAACAAGTGGAAAAAAAGGAGAGGATGAAAGTACAACTGATAACAGAAATTAACTTGTCTTTGAGACAATGTACAACATTAAATTTAACTTTAAACAGTTTTTCCTTAAGGTAAAACTGTGATTGTGGGTACAACTCACAGGATAAACAAGGACAAAACAC
>JAQQZT010000037.1:15131076-15144135 GCA_030068275.1 Clarias platycephalus | reverse complement strand
TTAACTTTAAACAGTTTTTCCTTAAGGTAAAACTGTGATTGTGGGTACAACTCACAGGATAAACAAGGACAAAACACTTACTGTAATAATAATGAAATAATTTGCTTCTGGTGGTAAAAAGCACTGACGTTTGTACCACACACCCTATTATGATAATTTAAGACCAAGCCGGCTTAATCCTGTCTGATTTGAAAGATTAACTGCAGAGACTCAGCTACGATAAATAATAATTGATCACATTATTTCGACAGCTAACATGCAAACACAAACTCAGGCTACGGAAACAGAGCTTACGGAGTGATCCCAAGTAAAGGTAATTATGATGACACTGCATTTCAACTAAACCTTAAACTATCAAACGTCCTACACACTTTAAAGAAGTTTTAAAGTACTGCCAAAACTAAGAATGGAAAATATCATGAATTTTGTTTCATGAAGAGTAAATACTGTTCATCATTCTAAATAAATCATAAACCAGCTTCTGTTTCAGATTTTGTTTACCTTTGTCTCATTGTCCTTCAGCTCTCTCTGTGTCTGACTCATCAGAAGTTCAGTCTGACCTGCTATGCTCTCCTTTACAGTGGCAAAATTATCCTGAACTGTAATGCAAAGGATATTGACAAAAACACAAAAGAAAAAGCATGTACAAATAATTATTTTAAAACAAAAAAGCAGACCTCTACACTAATGGCATGAACTGGGATGTTCTTATAATTCAGTCAGAAATCATGAAACTGTAGCATCCTCTGTATGATAAGGACAAAAGAGTCTATTACAGTCATTCCATTCAGTCATCTGTGACCTTAACACTTTAAATTAATTCCAAATTGAAAAACAGATTCAGCTTATCTACTAGGTTTAGTAATAATTTCATATATATTCTACAAAAGTTCAACCGCTCATTCTTGCGATAATCACACTAACAAGAATCTGGAATGAATAAAAAAAAACTTGAAAACAATAATAAAACCTGCTCATTGTTTTTATACATTTTCGCCCTCTGGTGGACACAAAACCTCCAAAATCTTAATTTGGTGCATTAGCAAAAGAGTAAACTAGTTCATAGCGTCTAGAGACGCAAACACAGAGAAAGGATTAAATGACCCAATAATATTTACTTTTCTTTCTAAAATTATCCATTCCTTCAGCCACAGCTGCTCTGGTTATGTCACAGCTTCCATCAATGCAGTTTAGAAAAGTCTTCTTGACCTAAAACAGATAAACAACCATAGATAAATAAACTGTACATAAAATAATGTAATCAAACATAAAACACACAGCGCAGTAGTTCTGCTTATCACTTACATTTTCCAGACTTTCATGCAGCTCCCGGACTCCAATAAGGATTTCACTGTATGAATCAGCAGAAATTAGATTTTTAAATAATTAATTACAGCACAAACTTTAAATGTTTAAATTACAAAAAAACTTTTATATCATAATTTTTTTCCCCACAGCATATTAGACCATCTACTTGTTTAGAAATAAACAAGTTTTTTTCAAGGAGCCCACAAAAAACATATGAATAGGTATACTTGCATCTCTTTGGCTTTTCTCTTCTCCTCTTCAAATCTGTCTAATATACCCATAGCTCTACCACCTGAACTGTTGGCTACTCTGCTCTCACCAAACAGCATAGGCTTGGAGTGATAGTTGACTGACACCTTCATTTCATTTACCTGTCAAGATTGAGGTTACATACACCAATCATCCACAACATTATGATCACGGACAGCTGAGGTGAATAACATTGATTATCACCGTTACAATGGAATCTCGAAGTGGGTGGGATATATTAGGCAGCAAGTGAAAATTTTGTCTCTGACGTTGATATGTCGAAAGCAGAAAAAATAGGTAAGGGACATATAGCTAAATGACTGGGTCAGAGCAACTCCAAAACTGCAGCTCTTGGGATGTTCTCGGTCAGCAGGACCTACCAAAAATGGTTCAAGAAAGAAAAACCAGTGAACCTGGGACAGGGTCATACACGGCCAAGGCTCACGAATCCACATGGGAATTGAGGACGGGCCCAAGAAGTCTGATCCAATAGAAGAGCTACTTTACCTCAAACTTCTGATTCAGGGTCAGGGTGCACAGGGTGCACAGTCAGGGTGCACATGCTAACCTGTGTCTACTGCCAAAAGTACCTACAACTGTCATGTAAGCATCAGTACTGGACCATGGAGCAATGGAAGTAGGTGGCATGGTTTGAAAGATTCTCTATTACATCATGTGGATGGCCAGTGCATGCAAGTTGTTTACTTGGTGAAGAGATGGAACCTGGGGGCGCGGCTGGAGTATCCCTAGAGACTTAGGGCACAAGGTGGTACACCCTGGACATGTTGCCAATTCATCGCAGGGCACACACATGCTAATTGCCTCCAGCCAATTAGCCTAGTCTGCATGTCTTTGGACTGTGGGAGGAAACCGGAGCATATGGAGAACATATGCACTGACTGGAGACGGGATTTGAACCAGAACACCCTGGAGGTGCAAAGAGACAGTGCTAACCACTAAACCACTGTGCAACTGGTATTGGTAACAATTGGTATTTTCCAGTTAAATAAAAGGTTTCCAGTAGACACAAGATATTTGCAGGTATATTCATACTGGATACGGGGAAAGTGTTACCACATAAGGAATCAGGGGATGTTTATGTATATAGAGGCAATAGCACAATCAAATCGAATTATAAAACCTTGCAGTAACTTCTACAGGTAAAGACATAAATCACAGATATTAATCTGTACCTCCTGTGAGGCCTGTTGAGAGCCTCTGGACTGTCCACTTATCTCCTGGGAAAAGCTTTGGGAATTTTCAGGCCAGGTTTGGGAGCCAAACAGAAACTGGGAGTCAGGCAGGCTGGAGTACTCACCGGTGGTTCCTCCTTTACCCGGTTTAGCACCCCTGTCACATAAAGCACCTGTTTAACAGTCTATCAGTGTTTTTACCTTATTACCCATAATAATACACACACTGTGCCTGTACAACTCAGACTTACCCAGAATTCATTGGGTGATTTAAAATATCCTTTACATTCCAAACGTTAGTCTTCATGCTTTTGCGTTCTTGTCTAAAAGTACAGTGAATATGCGACAGTTATCCTTACAAAACATCAACTACACAAGTTAGCTACTGTAGCACTACAACGCCATCATTAGCAGTCTAGTTTGCTCAATATTTTTCTTATTTATATATCCGAGTTAGTATGATGTTGCGTATTTTACCTTCCGTGCTCGATAATTCAGTATTTTGTCACACAATACTATTAATATATTCCGAAAACTCACTTAAGGTGTGTCTAAAACACGCTAATTAATGGCAGACGTTCCCGAGGATGCGCGCCGCCTGAGGTAAATGAGCGCTGCGCGTGCACGCGCGCGCACCTGACTGCATCGTCCAGGTTTAATGGCGGTGCCACAGCACGTTATCCTTCCTTTCATGTTTATCCCAAATTAAATCAATGTATATTTAATAATTCACAAAGTGTGTAAAATTAATTATAAACATAACCTACAATACCTGGCCACTTCATTAGGAAACCCTATACTAATACTGGATAGGGCCTCCCTTTGCTTTCAAATCATCATGGCATAAATTCAAAATGTTTCTTTGGTCCATGTTGAAATGACTGCATCACGCAATTTCAATATACTTTTCATGTGTGCTTGCATGCTGCAAATCCTCTCCTTGCACCACATCCCAAATTTGTTCTGCTGAATTAAAATCTGTTGACTTGGAAGGCCCCGAACTCACTGCACTGTTTATAAAACCAGGTTGAGAAATTACTTTTGCTTTGTGACATGCTGGAAGTACCAAATAGAAGATGGCTAGCAGAAGGTGTAGTAATTTAATCACAACATATTAATCACGAATTGTGTACCTATAGGGATAATGTTTAATCTGCAATATTATAGGGAACAATATAGTGCAAAATGCATCATTGCACCCATTAAAGGGCCTGCAGCAAATTGGTGGTTGAGGGGTTTGAACCAACCAGGCCAATGCCTTAACCACTGAGCTACCCCTGACCCATAAGTGAATAAGTGAAATAACACATCAATCGTTATTTTAAGACAGATGTTCTGGAATAGTTCTTGCAAGTATTGTAGTGCATTTGCAAAACCCATCAAGCACCATGATGAAACAGGCTCTCAGGAAGACCATCCCATGAACGAAAGACTAAAACAATTACACACAAAAATCCAAATCAAAGAACTCATTTTTTTCTACATTCTGATTGATGTGAACCATCCTGAAGTTTTACCTGAAGCTGCTGGACCAAGGTCTAGAAAGAAAAAAAAATTCCAGAGGGCCTCTCCTGCCAGTATTCCTCACGATTATCCTATAAATAACAAATACAATTGTCAATTTGCCTATTGGCCTCGGACCCCAGGCAGGCTTGCTTTGATTAATGATTAATGCATACTTTTTGTAAAAATAAATAAATTAATGAATTAAACTTAAGCACAGACATTGCAGCACAGTAATGTAAACACAAGAAAAACTTTCTGCATGTGAGGAAGCAAACAACTATGTATTTATTTTAATATATATTTATAACAAGCACAATGCAATCTAGTGAAGTTATTATGTTGGTTTATATCCATGTAAATCGCATGATTTAAAAAGTGATGGTGTCCATAATTAGTGCCTTGCTTTCAATCACGTCCTTCAGCCATTTCTCGCGGAATCTCGTTTTCCCCGGTATATGCACCGTCTTGCTGTATTCTACCTGATACCTGACTAGCACAGGCGTCGTGAGTGGTTTGATTTTGGAGATGGTGATGGTGAAGTAGACCGAGGCTGTGTTTTTAGGAATGGGGCAGCGGTGGGTCGGTATGCTCCACAGCGCCCTGTACAGGAACTGTCTCTCAAATTCCAGCTCGCTTTCCTGCAGGAACTTGACGCTGAACAACCATCTCGTGTCAACCTCCCAGGTGTTCATGTACTCCGCGATCTGAGTTTTTCCCACACTGACTGTAAAGTCTTTACCAGCGACCCAGTCGATGTTCCTGATCTCATAATCGGGCTGCTCGCTGTCCGGCTGTGGCGCGCCAGTCACCGTTTCCTGAAGGCTGTCTAACACACTCTTAACGAGCTCAGAGGCTCGGAGTTCCAGCAGATCATCTTTTAGTTTAGTATCCATTGTGTTACGTCATTCATTTAAAAGGAACCTGAACTATGGTGGAAAAATGAACATGCGGTCAAGGGTCGTCGCTAGGCAACCATCCGGGATTTAACATATAAACACACATTGCCATGGAGACGCTCAACAAATAATTGAACATATTATTCCTCCCTCTTTAAATATATATGGGAGCTACAGAATGTCAAGCAATTTAAAAACGATGCACAATCGTTAACAAACCAAAACAAAGACATGATGCAAAGCAGGATAAAGATTGGTCAATTATAATCACAAAGCACAATACTGGAAAAAGAAAATGAAGAAACAGTGGAAACAACAACAACAAAAAAGTTAAAAAGACTTAAAGTTAAAATATTACAGCTTATGTCACAGTTCTCAATATCCCTGTCCTTCCTGTGCACCTTCTGCGCATACTTTGAAATAGGCAGGTGCTGCCTGTGAGGCACAATTTTTATAAAAATTCCCCCCACACACAGAATATTCAATCTATTGTAAATAATAAAAGTATTAGTAATGAATGACTACATGAATTGGCTCTCACTGTTCATAGAAAAAGAGCGGACACATTCATAACATTTAATTCTGGAGCTCTTATTAGGAACCTCACTACACCTGTTCATTACATCATTCTAATCAGCCAATTATGTGGCGGAAGTGCAATGCATAAAATCATGTAGGAATGTTTTCTTGGCACATATTGGGCCCGTTAATACCAATACTGTAAATTATGCTTGAAGGACAAAACCATGTGACCTTTCTAGTAGCTATTTCTTCAAAGATGCACCCTTATATACATTTACATGACACGTCTTCAACATCCTGTTCCCACTAACACAATACTTCCATACATGTGTGTTTTGTTTCCAACAGATACAATGCTCCAATACATATGTTTACTGTTTCCCACAGGACACAATGCTCCCATACATGTTCACCCTATGGCTAAAGGAAACATAACTCACTTAATTGGACAGCTAGTCCATGTGCTCCCATCCTACAGCAGCATCTGCTCTATAGGGTCATACTGAGACCTTGGTGGTCCAGCACGCACTGTCGGGCCCTTGAGTAAGGCTTAACCCTCAACTGCTCAGAATAAAGTCGTTCTAGATACGTGTGTCTGTCAAATGCCATAATTTAAATGTATTCACTCATTGCCTATACTGTATACTGTGTCTATCTGAGCAAGGGGTGGTTTAACCCTAGATGGCAAATACACACATTCTTACACTACAGGCTGTTAGGGAACACAAATTAACCTAATGTGCAAGTCTTTGGGAGGACACCCACCAAGCAAGCACGGGGAGAACATGCAAACTCCACGCACAGAGGCAGGAATCGAACCAAGACCCTGGAGGTGCAAGGCGACAGTGCTAACCACTACACCACTGTAATGTGTTTGTAGAGGACTATTTCTTAGGGATAGAAATGTTAATCCGTAAAGTATAAAAAACTGAATGACTGTGGATTTTTAACATCAGGTACTATTCAAATAACTGAACATCTACCATGCATATTTTAGTGAGGAAAAATTTAAGGATAGTGAGAATATTATAAAAAATGATAAATAGTATCACTACATAGTTATCCGTACAGTAAAACAAAAGAATACTCCTAACACGGGTTTATTTTATTTAGTTTTATTCGCATTTCGTGTTCGAGGTATTTTGCCAGCATCGAGAGGAGGAGGCTCGCCATTTCCACACTTAAAAAAAAAAAAATCACCGTTTATTCATTTGTCAAACTTTAAGTGATAAACTGACTGACACAAGAGACGACGTAATTGGTCACGTAATCCTGTCGCGGTACCGTAAATGCTGATTAAGCGGCGCAAAATAACATACGTTAGTTTGATCTGGCAAATCGATATGAATAACCCGAGCTGTTGAGAAACTTTACTAGGAATAATTTAGCATATTTTAAAACTGCGTTAACGCTAGTTAGAGGTGGTGAAAGATATTAAACAAACAAAAAAGAAAAACAAACTAACAAAATTAGGTGGTGCCCACACGCCGTTTAGGTGAGTCGAGTCTCCCGCCGTGATTATTATTCATCAAGTAAATATTAAGCTTTTTAAGTAGTTAAATCGAGATAAATAAGAGCAGTTGACTTGATGTGGTGCTTCATGTGTTGTTTCTGGTATTTTAAATTTTTGTTCACGTGCGTTTATTAATAAGAAACCTTGGCTCGAGTAACCAAACACTGAAGTGTTCAACACGTACAAACTACTTTTATTTTGGTGGTTGAGATGATAAACAGGAAGTGCACTGGTGTATACGCGGTTCACGAGCTGTGATGCTGTGAGTAGGTATTGTAAGTTAATGTTTGTTTTAAATCAGAGACTTACGGTGATAAAAATGAGTGTCTCAGGATATTACATGTACACACAAGGAAAAACATACAGCCTGTGATATTTAAAACACCCGGGAAACTGATTAGCCACATAGCCATGCTGCTAGATGATGTTCGATTATGATGTTATACTAGCTAAACGCTAAGGTTATCTTTCATTAGCTGTGGGTGGTTTAGTTGGTTTAACTATTTCGAAATAAGACCGGTGTGATGTTGAATGTGACGTGATTTGAGCTCATCTTTGCCAGTAGACGTCATGGGGATCTTCATACTGCACATGTGATCAGAACTCAGCACTGACCCAGAGCAATCTGAATCTAACCCACAGGACAAGTTTCATCATGATCAGAGTCTACTGCGTCATCTGTGTTGTACTTTTTACATTAGAAACTCCCCTAATCCAGGTAAGTTTCTTCTGTTATGTATTTAACATGACTTTTAGCTCAGGCAAAACCCATTAAATGTATATAATCCCCATATACAGTCCAGGTTCTACGAGGTGGTCTCAGAAAGTTTCAAGACTCATTTTATAACACGCCAACAGATGTCAGAGAACAATTCACAACATTGCTGTCATTGTCGGTGTGTCATATGGAGCAGTCCAGGCAATCCTCATATGTGATTTGAACATTCACCGTGTTGCTTCCAAGTTCGTCCCCAGGCTGCTGACCCAGGAGCAGATGGAACATTGCGCCTGCCCAGAACTCCATCAACGTGCCTTGGATGACCCATTCTTCATATCGCGTATCATTACCGGTAACAAAACTTTTATGTATGGGTCTGACCCTGAGACTTCACAGTGGAAAAGCCCATCATCTCTACGACTGTAAAAGGCGAAGCGTGTCCACAGCTCGACCAAGTCCATGCTCATTGTCTTTTTCGACATTCACAGTATTTTGCATCGAGAATTGGTCCACAGAGGCCAGACTGTCAATAGCAAATTCTACTGTCAGCTTTTAAGACATCTGAGGGAGGGTATACTGTATGGCAAAAGCAACCAGATCTGTGACACACAAATCTCGAAACGTTTTGATACCATCTCCGTATAGTTCACCAACGAGTCAAAGTTTTCAAGCACATCATTATAATTATGGCTCAAGTTAAATATTACCTGCATATGAGTAATCTCTAATCAAGTGGCATATAAAAATGGTGTGTGTGTGTGTTTCTCAGGCTCTACTAGAAAACCCAGACGATTGCTGTGGAAGAACACAGAAAATGAATGAAACCTGTGTAAACAGCACGCACTGTGGTATCTGCCATTTTACACACATACAGTTCAATTTCAATGCAGAATGCTTTTAGATTACAGTATCCTGGACATACAGTGATGTGAATGCTGTTAGAGGTGTGTGTTCAGCGCTGATGTTTTGGAATGTGCTCCATTTTTAAGATAGTTTTTAGGATTATTTAAGCTCTGGCTTTTATTAAAATACACTTAAGTATCGATTGAATGACGGTGCGTCAGGCCACATTGTATCACCTTGTCATTGTTCATTTTTTAATTTTATTTCCAAAGCTATAAACAGTATATCTATAACCAGCCCCTCTTCTCTCTCTCGCTCTCTCTCTCTCTCTCTCTTGAAATTAACAATACATTTGTTGATTTATTACAGAGAAACCACTGAACCATTTTCCCCCATGTCAGAAAACGTGAAGTTACAGTTTAACCTCAGATATTTACAAAGTGCTGACGTTGTAGACTCTTGATTAAAACCTTCTAAATAAGGATTTAATTATGTTAAATATTTATTTAACTCCCAAGTTATCGGCAATAACATGTATTTTCAATATGCTTATGTGGAGCATCTGTCATGCACATCCCTGTGTAAGAAACCGTCTCTTAGAAAAGTCTTGTAGCTGGTTAATATTGATGGTTACTGTATAAAAGTAATCAGCAACTTTTGAGGAAAGTTTTCAGTCTAAGGTGGGATCTGTATTTAATGTTTAAAATCCAACGTTGCTAGAACATAAGTCGTAAAGGCCATTCATTTGTTGTCCTCTAGGGTGTCTCCATGTCCTGGAGAACAGCACTGTTCGGTGTGTACAATGCGACACGCAGACTTCAGATCTGGAGAACCTGACACTGTGCAATATCAGTAAGTGTTCGATGAGGTGAAGGTGATATCTGATTTTTTACATTTATTTATTATTACTTAACTAGGCGAGAATGTAATCCAGCTGTTTAAAAAAATAGTTTTCAGTAAATCTGAAGTGGAAACACATCTGTACTTGAGTAAAAATTTATGGAATTTGCACTTTACCTAAGAATAACGGAAAGTGAATATTTGCGCCTATTACTATATATTTATGATTGTTAGTTTGTCCAATTTCTTTAGACCTCGTGAGAAAGAAAAGAGAGTTTGTTAAAATGGCTATACATTTTTTTTTTTCTGAACTAAAGCTTAACGTCTGTGATTCAGTCAAATCTTGATTGCTTTATTTCAAATCCCCGGGGTGGTGCACAGTGGCAAAAAATAGGAAAATGGTGTGGCTGCCAAATACTAATGGATCTGACTGTATACAGTATAGTACTGTCACAAGCTTGTTGTTTTGCAAAGCATAGAATGACCCTCTTGTTTTGTTTGCACGTTTAGATTTTTTTCCTGATGTTTTTTTTATTATTTCTTTCTGTCTCCCTTTTTACTTTACACTAGCTGTTGAACGCACCTCAATATCCACAAAAATCAAGATAGGTAAGCTCACAGTGTAAATCTTGACTACAATGGTGTCCTATTTATTCATGAAAGTAAAAAAAAGATATTGTTTATATAGCAGTATTTTGAGACCACGTGGTCAGTTAATCATATTTGGTGCAGTTTGGCCTGGAGCTTTCAAAATCTTTTCAGCAGTTGAATCAATTACAGAGCTTCAGCAAGCCATATTCTGTAGCTTTGAGGATTGTTTCTCTGGATGGTAATAGAAGATGTGGATGTGTTGCTTCCGATATCGTTTTACACATAAATCTAGTAAATGAATCTCTTTGCATCCTGTCTAGGAAAAACTGAAGTATATTATTTACTCAGAAACTGTGGAACTATCCACAAATACAATAAATTTTTAATGCTGTGCACAAGAAGACCTTCACCTGTTTTCTTTGTAATGACAGGTGGTCCAGGTGTAGCAGCCTCTGTCCTTTTGGGCACTTTGCTGATCAGTCTCTTCCTCATACTCTCTGTCGCCTCCTTCTTCTACCTCAAACGCTCTAACCGTCTCCCTGGTGTCTTCTATAGACGCAAAGGTAATGAAATATAAATAAAGCACAGTGATAGGATTACGCAAACCCCGTAGGCTAGTATATAATGAATAAATTATTAGATACAGATAAATAGACAGAAATAGACACTGATTGTAACTCCTGACTGACAGTTTTTTGGGGTGGCTAGCCCTTATTTAATAATCTTGCATTTTTAAATACATTTTAAGTTTAAACTAACTCTGTATGTAAAATGTTTTTATTTTTATTTTATTTTTTTATTTTCTCCACTAGCTTTCATATTTCAACCCAGTGAAACGGTAAGCTTTTCTTCATCTAAAGTACATTTCTCAGTTGAACTCTATATGGACCATGTTATGATTTATCTTTAGGTTTATATAAAAATGGTTATGTATCAGTCTGTCATTTATTTTAACAGGCTGTTATGATGCCTGCTGAGTCATCCTCGGGTGAGGAAATATCTTTTTGCTTATTACATTTTGACTGTGAAAATTTATTTTTGTTAGCATAAGGGCTGTGACATTGTGCCAGCAAGAATGTGTGGCCTAATAAGCAATTCGAAAGTAATAGTATATTGTTTTAATTTATTACTTTCTTAGACTAGTAAAGATGAAATCCTACAGATATAAAAAAATAAAAAATGCTGACTTATGCAAGAAAATTCTATATTTTTATACTGCTGAAAGCTGGAAGCAATCTTAACATACAACTTCAATAAGTGAACATTTTGGCCCTGAAGTTGATGTGTGGGGGGAAAAAGGAAAAATGGGAAAGCGTAATGATTTGAATGACTTTGACAACTGGGTCAGAGCAACTCCAAAACTGCAGCTCTTCATTAGGATCTTCCTGGTCTGCAGTGCTTAGGAACTATCAAAAGTAGTCAGAGTAAGAAAAACCAGTGACCTGTTTACAGGGTCATGGGTGGCCAAGGCATACTGATGCATGTTGGAACTGATGGCTGGTCCATGTCGTCCAGAAGAGCTACTGTAGCTCAGATTGCTGAAGAAGTTAATGCTAGCCTGTATGGTCCAATCCCACAGAGAAGCCAATGCAGCACAAAATGCTGACCAAAAATAATGTTGCTATGATAGAAAGGTATCAAAACATCTCGTATCAAAACATCTGGTCTCCAAATTCCTAATCCAGTTGAACATCCATGGGATGTACCTGCCAAAAAAACGTCTGATCCATGGAGGATCTTACCTTGCAACTTACAGCACTTAAAGGATCTGCTGCTTATGTCCTGGTGGCACACACCACAGCACACATTCTGAGGTCTTGTGGAGTCCATGCCTCGATGTTTTAGTGGGACAAGGGGAACCTACACAATATTGAGCGTAATTCTGCACATGTATGCACACAGCAGAATATGTACTGTATATATAAGATATTTGTATGTTTATCAGCAATCAACTTGGGTTAATGTAACATTGTATTTTTAATGGCCTTGTTTACCTGTGGTATGCTACCATAACAAGCTTGTTTATACCATAAAAGATTTATATTTGCAATATTCCTGCAATTTCCTATTGTCTTTATTGTTTTATTGTCTTGTGTTGTTGTGATGGTACATTGATTGTGATCTTGTTGGATCTGCTGCATGGCGGCATTTACAACATAACAGATAACACACTGAGATTCATAAATTCTCACTTTTTACCTTTTTAGTCTAATACATTCCTTTATAAAGCATCCAGAAATGGATGTAAATGTAAAAAAAAAAATTCTGGCTTTAAGATAAGATATTTTCATTGACTTGAGTGATGGCCTTCAGGGGCACAAACAGCTGCATACATTGCCTATCCTGTGGTCATGTCCTTGATCATGCTTAAGATGGATTTTTGATATGTAAATAGCTAGCTAGATATTATTCATTGAGAGAAAATTAGCTATTGTCAGTTTTACTACCATGATGTTAAAAAAATAAATAAATAAAAACAGGGACCGTTTAATGGTCATTCTCAACCCTAGTTGTCACTTAAAAAAAACTGTCCGTAGGGTTTTGCTTTAGGTGGATGAAAAGTAAAAACTTTTCTTCTTCTTCTCATTTTTCTGAATCTGCAGTGCGCAAACCAAGATATGTCAGGAGAGAACGGCCTTCAGCAGCTGCAGCAGTGGGCAGCAGTACCACCATGTCAGTGGGACCTGTAACAAAGGTGTATAATGTAACCATCCAGTAGCGATGAAGAGGGAAAAGGTGACGCCATGTTTTTTGTTTTTATTTGACCTTAGTGGACTAAAGTGTTTTTTATTTTTTATTTTTATTTTTTATTGTTTTTTTTATGTACGTTCTTTGTATAGATGCTCATGTTTCCTTGTTTGCACAAAAAAACAGCTCCAT
>JAQQZT010000037.1:15113209-15126863 GCA_030068275.1 Clarias platycephalus | reverse complement strand
TGTGTGTGTGTGTGTGTGTGTGTGTGTGTGTGTGTGTGTGTGTGTGTGTGTGTGTGTGTGTGTGTGTGTGTGTCTGCCTGGTTGTTTGTATTGGCAGCCTTATCAGTTACAGAAACTCCTTCCTTCTTTCTTGCTTTACACCTGTTTGACCTGCAATGGGACTGAGGTGGGGACAGAATCATAGGAAGGTACCGAAAAAGGTAGGGCAAAATTTCTGTAAATAGAGAGGCAGGGAAAAAAAAAAAAAAGCTTTTACAGCTCTGTTCATATCAGATGCGAACAGAGTAGCTAGATAAAGCATAACAGTATAGTGGAGTGAGAGAGTAACTGCCTCAGATGATTTTACACTGTGAGCCGGAGCTGTTTGACCAACTGTGATGCATAACACATCCACGGAATAGGTTCCACGGGATTTGGCACAAAAAGAACCAAGCACACAGCGTTCCCTAATCTCTGAAGGTAAGATGATGTTCTGAATAATAATATTGTAAATAAATAATTATGCTAAAATCATGCTCTAATTAATAGTTTTACGATAATGAATGGATTTTATTTGAGTTTAAATGAATGAATGAATGTCAATAATGGTTGATTAATGTAATAATATATCACATTACACACAAAAAAATTTAAGTGTAAACTTTTTAAACTGTCTGCCAGGAAACAATGTATTTCCTGAATGAACAAAACAAAGAACAGTTGTTTCCTTTTATTAAAGAAACCTATACAGTATTCATTAGCATCATTTGTTAGATGTTAGAATCATTCTGCAAATAATCCATTTAACTTGATTTAACAAAATGAATCAACAAACAAAAATGAATCTAGGGAGAATTATTGAAATTTGTACATTTTTACATAAATATAAATCATTGTGTGTGTATATATATATAATGCTTATGTAATAGAAATTAGGCCAGTGCATTATAAGGGTTGTTGACATTCTTACAAGACTTAAGCATAGTATGGTGATAAGACTCTTAGCTGAAATGTTTCAAATGTTTTAAAGAAGGCTGTACATCTGTGATTGCGATGGATAGGCATACTGCCCGTATGTACCCCACCTCATGCCCTAAGTTTCCTGGGATAGACTCCAGAAATAAGAAATTAACATAGTATTTACTGTCATAACTGTGTTCCGTTATTCCGTACAATTAAAAGTCCTGATTTGACTTGAACATCAAGTGTAAATATAACTTTCATTTCTAATAATAGTAGCTTAATTTTTCATCATGAAAGGATTTGTTTGTATCATAAATCAGTCATATGAAATCTCTTAGGTTAAAGAATATGTCATATTTTGATAAAAGTCTGTATATATACAGAGTCAGCCAAAAATACACAAAAATTTAGATACACTTCAGGAAAATATATATAAATATATTTTTATAAATATTTTAATACTACATTTATTGCTATATGTTCTATATTGATATACTATGTGATGATATTATGATAGTGTGATAATATTATTTATATTATATTAATATTATATACATCATACTATTTTAGGTAACTTACCTGTTTGTATAGAGGAAAGCAAGATGCCGGAACCTGAGGTATTACAAACAACAACAACAACAATGCCCAGTGCAACATCAGGCACATCCATAACAGCTCCTCCTAAAGATGAGGACCAAGACTGGGATGCAGCTCCAGAATGTACCATTTGCTTCAGCTCATATGATAACACCTTTAAGACACCTAAGGTTCTGCAGTGCAATCACACGTTTTGTCTGGAGTGCCTGTCTCGCTTTGTTGTTGTTTCACCAGAACAGAAAGGCACCCAGATTACCTGTCCCCTTTGCAGACAACCAACATCTTTACCTGAAAAAGGTCCACCAGCTCTGACCACCAGCCAGGAGGTTTTGGGGCAACTACCCAGTAACCAGCAACAAGAGGAACATGTGTGGCTAGATGGAGAGAGGCTCTGCTACGCAAACCCACAGACACCCAATAGTGTCTGCATAGACATTGGGGGTAGCAAACAACAGAATGAGAACAGACAAGAAGAAACAGAGAATAATAGGAATAGCCTCAGAAATTGCACAACACTATGCAGAAAGTGGCAGCGCCTCCTTATCTTCCTGGTGGTGTTGATCATACTGCTCATTATAGTCATCTGGCCCATCCAGTGCATCTTCAGACAGGGCTCGATATCAGGCTGCTTGAAGAAGCAGGACGAACACTGGAATACCATTCCTACAGCTTCAACCAGCACACATACGTGAATGTTTCCAGGATTTCATTCTTCTGGTGAGCCTGCAGTGACATTGACTTTTGGTTTAAATTCCAACTTACTCTGGAATATTCAAAGACATTTGAAGTGCCAAAATCATGTAATAATTCAAATCCAACTCTTCCACAACAATGCAGATTGCTGCATCTTGGACACTGTGTACGGTTGCATACAGGTTAATCTAAAAATTTTGGGAAGTTTCATCTCTATATTTCCTAGCATTCTGAAAAATTCTGAATTCTTATTATTGCTGCTGAAATCAACTGAGCCAAAAAAACTAACAAAATGTTACTGATAAAGGTTGAATCCTTAAATTAGTTTGTATTTCCGGTGTAACTGTGACAAAACATCAGTCAATTAAAGTTGATTATTGATGGAAAAGCAATATTAGTATTGTGATTGTGGTCAAATTTGATAATAATAATATAGGTACAGTAAGTACCCCCTACACGTATTATAATCTAATCTAACATTTTAGATTACAGGTCATGTGAGCATAACATTGCATTTTATATATGATTTCAATTTTTTAAATCAAACTAATTAATTAAATAGCTCCCCATGGAGATATGTACAGTACATAAGAACAGAACATGCAGTACATTCCCTATTTTGAATACAACAGTACAGGCGGTACAACAGAAACCTACACAATATTACAGTAGGTTTATTGTTTTGGGTTTTAATGTAATGGCAGGCTAGTGTACAGTATATGCCGCAGCGCATATTCCAGTAGTTCTTGAGGAAAACCCCATCACAGTACTAAAAATAGACTATGGTGTAAAAGTATTAATCACAGATCATGTAAGTGAGAAGGAATAGTATATGTTTTACTGTTTGTACAGTTAGTAGATTAGTTTAGTTCTTAGTAGTCTTTTTATTATTAAAGTTCTTAAAGCAGATTAATGTTTTTAATCAGTAACTCATGCATTCATTCAAGAAACGGAAGTTTATTCTTTCCCCCTGTTGCCAATACTAAAAGACAGTCTTCTTTCGTGTGTCAATCAATAATTTCTCTGTTTTCGACAGGAACTGTTCTATATACAGTATAAACAAATAGTACCAGCCTAATTATAGCCCTTTTATTGTATCAGCAATGTCACTGCTTAAAAAATGTTTATGAACGGTCAGTGTGTGGACATGTAGTGTAAATGCCCCAGGTGTGATTATATATGCACTAAAATGTAGATAGTGTTGTAAAGATGGCTGCCATGTGGTTCATACATACTTTACAATGTATAATAACACTACTCTCATCACAAATCACTTTTTTCAAAATTTTTGATGGTAATGCCAGATCCAAAATTTTCTTTGATTTCGCATCATCAAGGAAATAAAACCATAAAAATTTGACAAATTACATTACACTCTCCAATTCTTTCTATATTCGTCCTTTTCAATGTTGATTTGGTTCTATTTGTATCAATTTGTAAATTTGAAGTGCATTTGAATCTGGCTAACAAATATCTCTCCCTATTTCAGTTGTTGTTTAGTTCGAATCACTAAGTATGTAGTTGTAACTACTGTACAGTGAAATGAAAGGCTGCTAATGAATAAATAAGGTAAATGTTTTGCAGGAACTCAATGAAAATGCCATTTCCATACTAATAGAGAAATAAAAGATCATTGTTCTTTTTCCTGACAAGTGCTGTATAAGGCTGTATAGCATAATCCTGCTTATGGCAGCATGAATGCAAACCTTCATGTGACCAGAGACGCTGCTCCTATTTATAACAGATCAAGTCAGAGGCCCCGCATTCCCACATACAAGGGCAGTGCGAACACTGTGGACAACGCCATGCCAACCTTGGCAATGTTCAAGTATTTGGGAAATATTACTCACACCTAAAGGTAAGGCAAATAATCCAAACCATCATAATGCGCAACAACCATAATGTCAGCAAAGAACAAGACAGCTGAGTAAGGTACATTTTCTATTTAGTTTTGAGTGGATTTTGTTTATGTGGTTTTAAATGATTGCGTTTGACTTGATCTTTGCAGTTTAATCTTCTTGTATTAGCATTGTAAATGCATAAAAGACTTAACTTAAAAAACATAATGATATGGATATCTGTCCTGTACAGAATGTTGACAGGTATTGGATTTATTAGCAGCTAATGCAGTTTACTCATAAAGAGCCGTATCAGATGACGCAAATCGAATGAGATAACTAATATTCAATTAAGTGTGTAATCTTAGGCCTCCACGCCCAAGTTGAGCAAGAGGAAAACATTGTTATCAGTAAATGACTGTTTAACACATTGCAAAAAAAGAAAAACCTGCCCAATGCAGCTGTCTTAAGGTTAAACTGATTCATAATGTAAACACTGCACCCATTTCTCTGGCTAAATGGTTTGAATGTACGGTGTCACTCAAGCATTCTAAACACACACATATGTAACTCAAGTGAGAAACAAAATGCACTACAGTACATTCTACAGAAATTAAACAGTACAGTTTGTCACCTACTGTTACATACACAACCACAATTGTTATTATGTCCAAGAGCTACAGTTAACTGTATAGCTACTAAAGCAATAAAAGACATTTAGCTGTCCCTTTTGTTGAAACACCATCAGAATTTGTTTCCCAACTATACTGTATTGATGAACGTTTTGCTTTACACATCTACTAAATTTGAATATTAACTTATTTTACTTTCTTCTACATTAAAGGAATGTTGCTTGCTCAAATAATTGATTTTCACTGGCACACCAGCGGAAAGACACCGGTCTTGGGTCAAATCCCCAATTATAGGAAATAAAAAATGTTGAATCCCAATTCCATCTTTTATGCTCTTTTCCAAAATATAATTTGATGATTTGTTACTGGTTTGGGTGGTTAGCACTGTCGCCTTGCACCTCCAGGTTTCGGGTTCGATTCCTGACTTTGGTCTGTGTGTGTGGAGTTTGCATGTTCTCACCATGCTTGATGGGTTTCCTCCGGGCACTCCAGTTTCCTCCCACAGTCCATAGAAATGTACAGTAAGTTAGGCTAATTGGCGATCCCCAATTTGTCCATAATGTGTGAATGAGCGTGTGAGTGTGTGTATGTGTGTGTGCAGGTTGTACCCCACCACGGGCCCTAAGACCGCAGGCCCCCACGACCCTATATACAGGATTAGGCGGTATAGACAATGACTGAGTGAGAGTGAGTGAGTGAGTTACTGGTTTGCCTTTCGTTGGGCTTGTTTTTTTTGCCCAACAGCCCACACTAAACGTTTGCCAAGCTGTTAGAACATTTTCCACGAATACAGCTTCCACTTGAGTCACCTTACACCTCCATACACAATCACTGTATCACTTATAAACATGAAATAAGAGATTTTGATCAGTGCCTCCATCTCCATTTCTGCATAGTTGTCAGAAAACACAAAACATAAAAACTCAAATTGCCCTTTAACAATGTCTATTTTGAAACAACAAATCTATCAGGTGTTTTTAAGTCAGATATGTTTGTATTTAGGAAACACACAGTACATGATTAACAGAAAAGAAAACATCATTAATCCCACTCTATTTATCTTAATCTCTACTACAACACATCTGCTTGACTACCTAAAATCTACTGTTAGGTGTAAAGTAAATGATTTGCCAAACACTGATAATTTACTGTATAATATGCAAAAATCATAAAGAATAACATACAGTATTTCACTGTTTTCAGATGCTGAATAGTGCTGTGTAAACTCCTTTGGATGTAATGGATGACTTAGAGCACAGTGTTATAATAGCAGAGCGAGATTGGGAGAGTTTCTATGAGGAGAGTGAAGAATGCTCTATTCAGCAGGCATGGCTTGCAAGCCTGGATGATTCAGACCTCAGTGACACTGATGATGAAAAAAATTCCACCCAAGAGCCTGTTTTAGATCTCCAGATTGAGCCTGACAAACCAGATACAGAGCCTAATGCTGCGGCACTGACACAGAATGAAGTTGATAACTGTAAAGCTGAAATTCCCTCAGAGGAACCTGGATGCTCAAGTTATACGAAGGACGACAAGAGATGCGCTGAGCAAGAGACCAGTCTGAATGATGTTTCAAGCACATGTGCATGCTTGAACTTAGATAGCAGTGTAAGTGCTAATGATGTCAGTTTCCCTGATCAGCAAAACGCTCCCTCAGACATGAAGGATTTGAGAGAGCATAATGAAAGTCGCAGTAAGGATAAGTCATGTCAAGCCATTGGAGGGCCAATCACATCCTTCCCATATGTTCAGGATGCCGGGCATGTTGGCAGCTTAGAAGAAGAAACAGCACTGAAGGTCTTGGAAAGTTCAGCAATGCCAAAAAAAGAGAAAGAACGGTGGTTTGTCACTGTAAATGACAGTCCGGTAATGATGAGGGCAAAGTCTGGCCAAAAAAAAGGCAGAAAAAAAAAAACATCTAGGAAGCTAGTTCAGCAGAGCCTAGTAACAGAAAAAGAACACTCTGTTTCGAATAATAAGAAAGAAGAAGACAAAGATAGACAAATATTACAGAATGAATTCATGCAACCTTTCCAAACATATTCCGAAAGCATTTCCTTTAATCCACATCCTCCTAATCATATTTGCAAAGATGTTATTTTAGACTCATGCAGTAATCAAGAGGTAGATTTACCTCCCATGAAAGAACCTAAAAAGGCAGCTTTAGAAAATCTCTTTGTTCCAAAAATGAACTGCACTTCAGAAACATCATCATGTATTGCAAAAGAGGAAAACACAAGTTTTGCATTGAGGTTTAGATCCAAAGACAATTCAGATGTCTCAGAAACTAATCCTTCTTCTTCTGTGATTTCTAATTCCCCAATAATTCACACAGAACACACAACTACACAATCGCAAACTGATGCTTTAGTAAATCACCAAGGCATAGCCAGCAAACCCAAACGTCACACACAAGTCACCACTCTAGATTACCCAATGATCGATAATTTAAGCCATAAAGGTCACAAAGACACCCAAGATGATAGTTCCAGATTTATTCTGGAAACACTTTTAACACCTACTCCTTTAGAAAAGCTACAAGAGCAACAGTATCCGACACAAATGCAGGAAGAATTGAAACTGGACCCTCAGGAAACACAGAATCAGGCATCACAAACAAAAAGTCTAGAAGCAACCGTAGGTCCAAATTGCCCGATATATGCTCTTTCACCTTTTTGGAATGAAATGGAGAAGTTGACAATTAATGATATTTTACATCTTAGATCAGCTCATAGCACGTCTCCTATGAGTGAAAGTACAATTACTGAAGAAAGTGATGACCATCTTGAAGATAAAGTTCTGTTAACTTCTAAACATGACAGTGTACAAGAAAATGGCTTGATGGATGACTCTGCAGACTCAGACTATTTTACTCAGGTAGATGAAGCTAAACACGACCGCTCAAGCTGCGAACTTTCTAATCTCTCGGATTTTGATGAGGAGTTTTTACAAATATGTAACAGAAGCAGAAGCCCCAGTCCTGAGCCTCAACATGTCAAAGAACAGATTGAAATTTTGAGGTCTACAATCATCCCGGGACATGAGTTTAATTTAAACAATCAGAGTGAATCTCATGATATTCATCAGAATGGAATCACACATTATTTGTATCCAGCCAATGAGTTATATTTTACATCTAGTCAGGACATTCATGGTCATCCTTTTGAAATGGAAAGTACCAGGAAAACACCTGTTTTATTGTTCAGCCATACAGAAGATACTCAGTCCATGTTACCTTTTTCTGAGATTTTGACTAAGGACATTAATGGAGCTGGTTCCTCAGACAGACTCAGTAGCACTGCTAACTCATGTCCATTCACACAGAACTTGTCCGTATGCGAGATGTATGACGATTTCTTCTCAGAGTTTGAGCTTGGGAATTTTCTCTTTCCTTCAACCCAAGATAGGACAGTTCCCATCTTTTCTGCCTCGCGCTCAGTGGTGAGAGATATGATCCCTGAGGTGGAGGAACTCGATTTTGACCCAGATTTTGAAGAAGATAATATGCCATTAAGGGACACGACATGCTTTTGTAGCCAGCCAGAAATGTATACTTGTCCCTCTGGAATACCAAACTTGTGCTTTGCCATGAGTCAAAGAGGAAACTGGAGTAGTCTTTACTCTCTGAGAAGAATCAAATTTATAGGAAAGGGGAGCATCTGGCACCACAAAATCAGCAGTTCGACTGTCCCAAAAGAAACAGAAAACGCAATAACTTTTGTCTCGAGAGCTCAACTATTAGCATCACAGATGCAAGCGGGGAACAAATCTCACCTACAACTGGCAGAGACACGGAAACGTGCTGTATTATTTTCAGGTGAGTAACAAGTAAACAGTCATCTACTGTACAGTAAATGCCGTCCTTCATGAGATATCTGAAATTCAACATACATGTTTTAGACATTTAATGTGAGCTGATTACGCAATGATCCCACATCAGTGCAAGCACTATCAATGTCAATTTCACCCATCAGTGAAAACAAGCCATATAAAGCCAATCGAGAGCTACTCATAAATTTCCCATGTATTCAGGGTGCAGGGCATGTTAGCAACACAGAAAAAGAAACAGTTTAAAAGGTTATGCAGTTCAGTGACTTCAAAATAAGGAAACAAACTGTAGTTTGTCACAGTAAATCACAGTCCTTTAATGCTAAGAGTAAAGTCTGCCAAATAAGGGATGTAAAAGAAAAATCTCTAGGTGCTAGTCCAACAGGCCTGTGCTTTATCTTGAATAGTAAAAAAAAAAAAAAAAAAAAGAGAGAGAGAGAGAGAAGACATGAAAGAGGCATAAAAACTACAGATATAATTTAGGAAATGTTCCCAAACATCTCATGTTAAACACAATATTTTTAATAATTCTCTTTCAGAAAAAGAAGACTTTATCTTTTCCATAATGCAATCAGATATGTGCCTGGTTTGTATAGCCTTTGCTTCCTGGGTAATGAAGTCCTATAACTCACAGTCTACAGATATGTGGAAAGCAGGTGTGTTAAAACATTATGATCAATAACAAATCACCATACTGATGGTGTAAGTTAACACCTTAATACAAGAAAGTATTTTAGTTCATTACATGTATTACCGCATTCTGGTATTACCTTTCCTTCTCACATTCCAGCTCTCTTGGCAAATGTAAGTGCAATCTCAGCCATCCAGTACATGCGGATATACGGAAAAGGACACTGAAGATGGTGATGATCCATGATGTCGTTCCAAAATGTTAGGGGCCAGTAAAACAGATTTTTCACAGATTTAAACCAAGTACATTATAAATACACACCACATGTGTCAGCGAGTAGGTTTTAATGTCATATACTTGTACTTTAGTTAATCAGAAATTGGCCATTTTAAAAACATATTTCAATCAGGATATAGGGATTTTGTACCATTAATTTTTTTGTAAAAAAAATTTGATTTGTATCAGAAATATTTTTAAGATAAGCATAAGTAGTGGTGTATATGCTTGTTGGTAATACATTTTTGTTTAATTCACTAATAATAATAATAATAATAATAATAATAATAATAATAATTTGTGTTTGTAAAACAGGGAATTTTCCCAGAGAACACTTTGGTTTAATATTCTGGACTTTTTACTCTTGCAGGGTGAAACTGTTTCCTGTCAGTTCATCTTCTGTTCTTCCTGCTTGGCCAGGAAACATTTGAAAAGACCATTGTCATGTTTTTCTCCACAGACATTTCATAGAGATTGTATTCAGTCTGTTTTTTTCCCCATCTTTTTCTAAAGATAGTGACTCTTGTTCCAGTCATTGGGAATAACTATGTGGTGATCTTTTAAATTAAATAATAAGTAATTATCAGAATTATTTTAAACATTTTATATTTATATGTTTTGTTTATATTTATATTTTAGACATCAACTTCTGTTGTATAAATTATGACCATTTGAATGTTTAATACTATCAGCAGCCAAACAGTGTTAAATACTGATGGTTTCAGTATCTTCAGCACCAGTGAAGCCCAATTACATAATCTTTAATTGATTGATGCAAAATCGTCCTCTCTGTTTAGATTTTGATATGTATGATAACCCTGGTGATTGTGGTATTAATTTGCTGGTTGCAGTGGTATTTTTTTTATTATTATTATTTTGGTGTATTGTTATTGGTTGTCTGTTTTGGGGGAAACAGATAACACCTAAGAAAAGAAAAAAATCTTCAAGCTCATACAAAATCTCCAAAGAGTTTTTTTTCTCACTCACCAATGACTTTCAATGACACATTAATGAGAAATCCAACATGCACTAGTGAAAACCAGAAACTTGTATTGCAGCTATATGCGGCTTTTGTGTCACGGCTAGAGATCTAAAATATGACAAGCTCAATGACATTCATGATAGTATGACATTCATGAAAACTGATCTGTTTGAGCACAGTCTACAGATGAGTAGGTAAGATAAATGAACAAACTAAATCACTAGTGTTGAATCTCTCTCTTTAGGAATGGATGAATTTGAGTAATGTAGGAAACTATTAACTGTGAAGTGAATGTAGACTTAAACTAAAAGTGATTTTTTTTTTTGAATTTTTTTTTTGGATGCCACTGAAAATTACATATTCATCATACAGATTGATATACTCTTCCACTTTTCCACATTTTGTCATGTTGCAACCACAAATTTTGTTGGGATTTCATGTGATAGACCAACCCAAAGTTGCACATAATTGTGAAGTGAAAGGAAAAAATTGTTTACAAATAAATATCTGAAAAGTCCCCCCCGAATCAATACTTTGTAGATACACCTTTCACTGCAATTACAGCTGAAAGTCTTTTGGGGTATGTCTCTACCACTTTTGCACATCTAGAGAGTTACATTTTCACCCATTCTTCTCAAGTTCTGCCAGAGTGAATGGAGATTGTCTGTGAACAGCAATTTTCAAGTCCTGCCACAGATTCCCAATTGGATTTCAGTCTGGACTTTGACTGGGCCATTTTACACATGAACATGCTTTGATGTAAAGCATTCCATTGTAGCTCTGGCTGTATGTTTAGGGTTGTTGTCCTACTGGATGGTGAACCTTTGCCCCTATCTCAAGTCTTTAGCAGATTTTCTGCCAAGATTGCTCTGTATGTGGCTCCATTCATCTTCACATCAACTCTGACCAGTTTCCTTGTCCCTGCTGAAGAAAAGCATCGTCACACAATGATGCTGCCACCGCTATGCACATTGTTTTGTGTGTTTTCTGCCACACATACTGTTTTGCATTTAAGCCAAAAAGTAAACTTTTGGTCAATCATCTGACCAAAGCACCTTCTTCCACATGTTTGCTGTGTTCCCCACATGGTTTGTAGCAAACTGCAAACTTCTCATGACTTTCTTTCCACAATGGCTTTCTTCTTGCCACTCCACCATAAAGGCCAGAGTATATGACAAATAGTTGTCTTGTGGATAGATTCACCCACCTGTGGATCTCTACAGCTCCTCCCAAGTTACCCCTTGGCTGCTTCTCTGATTTTTTTTCTTTGCCCAGCATGTCAGTTTAGGTGGATGGCCATGTCTTGGTAGATTATACTCTTTACATTTTTGGATGATGGATTGAACAGTGCTACATGAAATGTTCAAAGCTTGTGATATCTTTTATAACCTGACCCTGCTTTAAACTTCTCCACAACTTCATCCCTGAACTGTCTGGTGTGTCCCTTGGCTTCATGATGCTGTTTGTTCACTAATGATCTCTAACAAACCTCTAAAAAGCTTCAAAGAACAGCTGTATTTATTTATGAGATTAAATTACATACAGGATTCTATTTGCTTAATCTGGTGACTTCTGAAGGCTATTGGTTCCACTGGATTTTAGTTAGGGATATCAAAATACAGAGGGTTGAATACAAATGCACGTGACACTTTTCAGATTTTTATTTGTAAAAAAATTTTAAGAACCATTTATAATTTTCCTTTCACTTCACAATTATGTGCCACTTTGTGCTGGTCTATCGCATACAATTCCAATAAAATGCATTTATGTTTGTGATTGTAACGTGAACAAATGTGAACAAGTTTAAGGGGTACGCAAGGCACTGTACTATCTATAATTTAAATATTTCAATGCAAGTTGTTCAGGGTGGATGTTTTTAAAAGGCGTGTATACAGTACATGTAAGTTGTGTACTATCAGTCAAGTTTATACTTTTAATCAGACCATTCATACATTCAATACACAAACATTTACATTCAGTATTCACTGATTTATTGTAGAAAATACTCTTTCAGCTGTTGTGTAAAGAAAACGCTTTAACATCAGAAGTTTTCGAATAATGTGGTTAATAGATGTCACTGATGTCCATTTGAGCACAAATAATGACACTCCACTAGTGGTCACAGCTAGCTTTATATTGTTACTTAGACATAATACTTTATCCAGAGATATATATGACATGGTGTCAAATAATTACTTATTTGTTATGAATACAGTTTCATTTGTATTGCAATAAAGAGTGCAAAAACTATTTTCTCTCTACTGTTATATACTGATAAGCATGTTCGCTCTAAGATATACCTTAAAAAGAGGTTAAGGAAAAGCTATGATACAGTATTTAAAGCATGCTCTTACTGCACACAGTTTTTTTTTCTGTCTTTAAATCTAACATTAAAACACTCATTTACACAGGTAATATATATATATATATATATATATATATTATTTGATACATATACTATGTACAGTATTACAGAGTAGGTTTCAATAAAGTTTTAAACTTTAAGCTGTATTGTGGATATTCGTGATACCGGACAGCACCTTGCAAACACTAAGTACATCTAGTGCTTTAGCACAGCAACAATTTTACAATATATTTCATTTTTATCAGTAAAAACTGCTAAGTAATAATCATGCAACAAAAACAAGGTCAATGTGCTTGGGAAAAAATGTTATTTTATACAATACCACAAAGTAGGGCACAGACATAAGTGCTGAAAGGAAGTAAACTGACTCTGTACAGGGTTCCTGCAGAGAACAACAGCTACCACCCTGAATACAGAAAACACCCCACAGTCCACAGTGTATTCCAACCATTTCAAGGCTGCTTGTCTCCCTCCTTCTTCAGACGACTGTTGAGCAGATAAAAGTATATTTTTCATGAAAGTATTTGAACAGTCCCATCAACATTTAGACCAAAATAAAATATACAAGCCAACATACAGTGCACTATTAAAAAAATGTTAGATTAATTACAAAGTGAAATATTTCAATCCTTTTTTATTTTAATTTTGATAATATATAGCTCATAAAAAAGCTAATATTCAGTATTTCAGATAAGGTCAATAAAAAAAGATTTACAGTACAGAAATGTCCAACTTCTGAAATGTATGTATGCACTCAATGCTTTGTCAGAGATCATTTGGCATAAAGTACTACAGTCATGGCCAAAAGTTTTGAGAATGACACAAATATTAGTTTTCACAAAGTTTGCTGCTAAACTGCTTTTAGAT
>JAQQZT010000037.1:15085063-15104110 GCA_030068275.1 Clarias platycephalus | reverse complement strand
CGGCTGTGAGAGGTTACAGCATCACCCGGGAACCGAACCAGCGATCTCCGGATGATAGGGCGAGCACTTTACCACTGGGTGAAAACTAAATTTTTTTTTAAACAGACACTCATTCCCGAACAAAAAAAACACTTTAGATATGGTTAGTAAAATACTGTATAGTTATATACACTACATAACCATTATTTTACTCGACAGTTTAAACACCATCGTAATGTAATGAGGTATAATACCTCAGCCTATTATAGCATCAGTTACAGGTGAGCTACTGTAAATAGGGTATACCAAATTAAATGTTAATTAAATGATTAACAGTATTTAGCAGTACTTGTATTACAGAAACTGAATGCTTTAATATGCACTACAACCCATGATTAAAATATTTATTACTTTTCTTTTCCTCCCGTCATGAAAATCCACATAGTAACCAATATCTGTTGTACATTAAATTTTATTAGTGTAAATTATTTTATCTTGTTCTGACTGATATTTTTGTCTTACGGAAAAATGAGTGAAAGTCAGCAACTTTACCTCTGAAATTATTTCTCATTTTACAGCATATTGTTCAGTAACTACACTAAAACAAAATATTATTAGATTATGTAACACGTGTCAGGATCCACAAACGAGTCCTAGGTGTCTGAAAGGTTAATTAAAATCAGTGTTCTAACAGCACAAAAAGACATACTGATACTGCTAACACACCTGAATGCTAATAGAGATGTATGTTTTTCAGCACTGAGGATGAACATATTATGCTTATACAGCAGGACAAACAATCTGACATTTTAGAATTGCTCATGTGTTATCCATTTTCCTGATGTTTACAAAAAGTAATCATCTGCTTTTCACTGCATATTAAAACTGAAATGAGATAAATTCTGTTTCAGTAGTGGAACACATACCATATACTAGTTTTTATAGTTTTTTTTCATTTCAGCAAACTTTGTACAGCAAACAGTGCATTTCAAGTGAGTGAAAACTAGAATCCAGTTGTCAGTCATCAGCCTAGTAGTGAGGATTCATCCTCTATCAAAACCAGTATAACACCAGTGGGAGATGCTCAGATTATAATAATATACTAATCTAAACTGCATGAAGAATAACACTTATGTTTGCAAAAAAATATTACAACTGACCGTGTTTAATGCGTTCAATGTCGTGTCATCGCGGGAGGCTGCAAGGCAGCCATCCTCTGTTGAGCCTCCATCACACATCCCTGCGAACGCTGCCATGCTCCTGATTATAAATACACAAAATTCTCATCGTTTAGTCTTATACATTACAAACATGTATAGTGATTCGGATCTAATTGAGGAGGTGTAGCATGATGCTAATGCTCACTCACCTGGCAGCACGCAAGTACATAAGAAGGTCACAGTCGTTGACTCCTGGTGTCCAGACTAGCTCCTCTTTCTCTGTCACTGCATCTATACCAGGATTAGGAAGCAGCTGCAGCTCTGGGAGTTTGGCCTGCACATGTGCAAGCAAGCACAATCATAATTTATGCACACATACTGTACATGTACATAAGATATGAATATTACAGATTCAAACATACATGTGTTTAACATTCATTAACACCAGTGCACAGTTAAAATGATTAGAACCTAACAATTGTTCTTCATGCTTTTCAAACAGCAATCCAATAAGATAATTACTGGGTATATAATGGTGCAATAACAAGCCTTTTTACACACCTGATGACTTGGACCCACTCTAATCTCGCCTTGCGTGCTGTTCAGCTGCCTAAAATACAGAAATCCTGTTACTGCTAATGCCAACTAATCCCAATGATTTACTGCCATTTTGAAAGAAATTTAAATGACAACGTACATTAATACATTTGCTCATTTACAGGAAACAGTTGAGCTGAAGGTTACAGGTAAATGTAAATGTAACTGAAATAGCTTTCACTTAAATATGGCCCTAAATCAATTCAAACTAATCATCATTCAAACAAGCAGATGAATTGTATTATGTTGTTTTATATTTTGGGATATTCTATCCCAAAATCTCCATAATTAAAGGAAATCACCACATTTTACCAAAATGTCTTTCATCTTTTTCACAGTTAGTTTATAAGTGGTTTTATAAATATTTACTCCTAGTAAGTTGTAAGACAACCTAGGACGTTTATCTGGAAACATGTCATTAAAATATTAAAAGCACAGACAGCTGAAGTGAAGTGAGTGATCTGAGAAACTTTTACAAGGGCTGTAAAGCTGGGTCTCCAAAACAGCAGGTCTTCTGGGGTTTTCCTGGTATGCAGTGGTTTGTTACTAAACATAGTCCAAGGAAGGCCAACCGGTGAACCAGTGACAGAGTCATGGGCATCGAAGGCTTGTTAATCTACATGTTCAGAAAAGGCTTGCCTGCTTTGGCCAATCCCACAATAGAGCAACTGTAGCACAGTTTGCTGAAAAATAATATTTCTGGCTGTGATAGGAAGGTGTTAGAACCCACAGTGCATGACAGCTTGCTGTGTATGGGGCTGTGTAGGCAGACTGGTCAAAGTGCCCAATAGCTGACCCCAGTTCACATCTGAAAGCTCCTACAACAGGCATGTGAATGTCAGAACTGGACCGGACTGGAAAGCAACAGAAGAAGGTGGCCTGGTATGACGGATCATGTTTTTTTTCTTTTTTTTTTTTTTTTTTTTTATATCATGTGGATGGCTTTCTGCATGTGTCTCACTTACCTGTGCAATAGATGCCCCCAGAATACACTGTGGGAAGAAGTCCTGTGTGATGCTCTGGGCAATGTTCTGCTGAAAAACCCTGGGTCCTGACATTCAGGTGGACATGTAACACCTACCAAAAATTTCTGCAGACCAAGTATTCTCTGATTGCAGTGGCCTCTTTCTGCAGAATAGCGTGAATTGTAAAATCATTTAGGAAAGGTTTGAGGAACATGACAAAGAGTTTCCCAGATTTCAATCTGATTGAGCATCTATGGGATGTGCTGGACTTAAAGGATCTGCTGCTCACACCTTGGTGCCAGATACAATTGCACAGTAGAGCAGGGGTAGCTCCATGGTTAAGGTGCGGGAATAGTTTTCAGAAGGTCCCTTAACTTTTAACTGCTCAGATGTAAAATGAGATCAAATGTAAGTCGCTTTGGATAAAAGTGTGACGAATACAATAAATGTAAAAGCACACCTTTCACGCCTAGATGGTTCAGAGCCGTTTCAATGACACACGATTAGGCAATTAAGTTTATCGGTATGGCTGATCTGTGTATAACACTTCTGGAACATCCTATATATTACAGTCAAGTACTGTAAATATATTCACAGTCTTTCAGTTAATTTCATCAGCTCTCTAGAACATTTTATTTAATTGGCAACAACTGTGATCAGATCCCCCCACCCCACACAGTCATATCAGGTGTGAGCTATAGGATGATACCGTGCAGTCTCTCACACACACACAATTTTTTGACCACAGTGTAAAAGTTCGAGCTGCGCCATGACAGGCGCCTCCTCAGCCTTCCACCTTTTAAACCAGCTCGTGCTTAGTGTTAATCACAGCGAGTCATTTGCCTATCAGCAGCCTGGACAGCCGGTCCAAGTCCCGCCCATTCATCTGTCACAGCCAATCAGGGCCCGGCGACAATGTTCCCTCCAAAGGTTATATAAACAGGGGCTTAAACACGTAGTTCTTCTGCAAATCACACCAATTTCGCGCATAAGCGAATTGTGATTATATAAAGCACAATATTTACACTTAAAGCCAGAAATATCATGAAATGCGAATGTGAGCTGTTCTACTAACGGCACCAAAACAGCTAGTGCATGTCGTTCCCCCGAGAATAATCTGACTACTAATTAATTAGGCGAATAAAACTTTAAAGTTATAACTGCAATCTTCAACCAAAAACGTGATATAATCATAAGTGGTATCTGGTTTGCATCTCGTTCTGCTTCTCCTCGTGCCGGAGTGCCTCGGCCTTCACTTAGCGTCTGTGTGTGTGTAGCCGAGCGAGGCAAGCTGTCAAGTTCACTACCATCTATATTTGCAGCAGAATGCAAAAGTACTAAGCGGCTTCCGACGAACACGAGCATAAATTCGTCATAAATGAAACCCCGGGGAAATAAAAGAAGAATAAAATACAAAGAAAGCCTACAAACCTTCTCGGACTAAACAGGTCGTCCATGGCTGGAGCTCTTTCTGTTGTGTTTACAGTTTGTTTTCGCTCTGCGGCGGCGGCCCAAAACTATGCTGCTCGCCTATTACATACTAGCAGCTCCTCAAAATGGAGGCACGGCGGAGGATTCTCTCCCCGAGCTCGAGCTCAGGCGATGACCTCAGCGTTCACGCGCCAGCCTACCGAGCTGCCGCTCACACCGCGGCGCTAACTGAGCATGTGCCGAGGTCTCTAATGCAATCAGACACAGACGGAGCCTTGATATCTCACACAATCCGATACGATCACTGCTGCTGACGGAGGTGTGAGATGTGGAAACTAAAATTAATGCACGCAAAGCCGCGCAGAGAAATGATAAGCTGGAACACTAATCACTTCAAAATGGATGTCTGAAGTGTATCGACTACTTCTTCCTCCTCTCCCTCCCTCCTTCCCTAGAGGATTAGCTTCACACCCGTTTAACTTCCATTATGTAACCAGTATAATCATTTTACTCCATCTTTACACGAGCACTGTTTGTTCCACACAAGATTTTTTTTTTTTTTGGGTTAACTAAATCAAATCACTGCATACATACCTCAATAAATTTCAAGTTTAATCTGTATGTTGGGGGAAAATCACTAATGTACATTGTATTCAATAATAAATACATTGAGATTGTAGCGAATTGACTTGCGTCTTAACATGTTAAGATTGTGAGGACTTGTTAACAGGATGAGTTCAGTGACCCAGATTTCTTGTCACTACTAAAATAAATGAACACTTTGAACAATTTGTAATGAACTTCAATTAAATAATTGCCACACAGTAAGAGAAGAAAAAAGTTTGAGGTCATGTTTATTCTTATTTGCTGCAACCACAGACATAATTGGCTCTTCATAAATACAATTCTCAGCAAGTTAATCAAAGTTCACAGCACTGTTATTTTTATTAACCATAAATACTGCAGGTTTCTTCAATAGATTTCTCATGTTTAAATATATAGTACAATTCTCTACATACACTTTAGTTTTCTATACTGACAGCAAGTATGAGCTAGATTGTCCTAACACGGATTTGCAGCGTAGTCAGATGTTCGTCTCAGTTCAGTGGGTTCCTGAACTTCCTCCCTGCAAAACGAGCATTATCGCCCAGCTCCTCTTCAATTCTGCAGAGACAGGGGAAAAAAAAAAAAAAAAAAAAGGCAATATGAACAGCTGAATACAGTACCAGAAAACAGGGGACAACTGCTCAGCTACCATTTCCTCAGGATAAGATTTTAGGCTCCGATTGGATTTTGGCATTCAAACTCAACACTGTTGGATCCCTGAGCAAAGCTTAACACTCAAGTTCCCCGTTGTACTTTATCTCTTTGGATAGAAGAGTAATTCAAATAAACAAATGTTAAAATTGATATAAAAAAAAAAAAAAAATTAAATGTTTCTATTCCTATGCTAACCATTTCCGTCATAACTAGCAAGTATTGTGTAGGAAATTGTGGTAATATGACACACCTGAGTATCTGGTTGTATTTGGCCAGGCGTTCAGAACGACAAGGTGCTCCTGTTTTGATCTAAAAAAGGAAAAATACATGCAGTAAATTATACAGCTTTTTAAAATCAACTTATCTGAACACGTAAAATAAATGCCAATTCTTTTATACAACATACAAGCAGCCTGTGGTTTTACCATCAAGCCAGTAGTTTCAGCACCGTCTAGCTGTTGCATGCACATCTCATCTCTAACAGCATCTAAATAAAAGGTTAAAGCAATATGTACCTGTCCAGTGCACAGGCCAACGACCAGGTCAGCAATGAAGGTGTCCTCAGTCTCTCCTGAGCGGTGGCTCACCATCACACCCCATCCACTGGACTGAGCCATCTTACAGCTACAAGTAAACATGTGCAAAAGAATTTACACAAACCTGTTCTATATAATGATTTAAAAATAAACTCATTTAAGTAAATCTATACAAATAAAGAAAGGTTCTGTACATTGGTCAAAACTCAAAAAAAAATTATAATAATAATTCAGTCCGTATGTCTGTCCAGTATCACACAAAACGGGCTGGACAGAATTTAATGAACTCTACCAGTCTCTGCATTTGCCTGAAGTAAAATCTGCACCATAAATTAAATCAAATTGTTGAGTAGAAGGTACATTATGAGCAGTTTCCTGCCAGATTGGTCATACAATCCAGTGCTTTTTTTTTTTTTTGACAAATAAAGCGCTTTTTCAACCCACACACCATGGGCATGGCTATACACATGACTCAGAAGGATAGTTTACCATAAATAAACAGCATGTGGAAGACAAAGTACCGTAATGCCTCTACAAAGTGCCCAAATCTTCATGAAACAGAAATAAATGCATAACAAGGATGACTTCATAAGCAAGTCCACTATGAAAACTGATAATGGACATGGGTAAATGGACAAATCAATGTTTATTCTTCCTGCTGAAGTTTAAAGCCAGTTTCTCTCATTTGTTCCAAAACCATGCTAATAAAAAGCAGTAATGTGAAGCGTCACTGTGAGATAAAACACAGGTCGTTAGAGCAAACATATCCAAAGCAGTCCGAGGTGAGCGGGTGTAAAATACCCAAACTTGGAGAACATCACTATGTGCTACAATCAAAATGTTGAGTAAATGTGATGTTATGAACAGTCACATGCCTGAAGGTACAACTTAGCATAAACAAGGTGCAAGATACTCAACTATACAAAATTATTTGTATTAAAAGTTAGGCAGAGAGTTCTGCCATTCAGAAAGACAGGCAGACCTGGGCTTAAACCTGAAATAACACGGATTAAAGCTGATCAGCTTATTTTTAGATTTTACCGTTTAAATAGTTCTTTTAAAAAAAAGTTACACTTGCATATCACTGAAAGAGTAATGATTTCTAACATTTCCTACCACTTCCATCTCAGTTTTCAAATACATGCTCACATAAAGTCATAGCATTATTAAAAATATGAATGAGTCTTGAGCAGCTAGTACGGAAAAAGTAGGTTGTTGATGCCATTTTCATGCCACTCACTCAGTGAAGGCATGCAATAAATTGTAAACTTACGCCTGCAGGGACTCAGTCACAGAGCCAATCTGGTTCACTTTAAGCAGCAGACAGTTGCAGGCCTTTTCCTCCACTGCTTTGGAAATGCGTTTGGGGTTAGTCACGGTCAGATCGTCCCCAACTACCTGAATGTCTGTAGTGCCAGTAAAGTTGGTCCAGGCCTGCCAGTCATCCTGGTCAAATGGGTCCTCGATGGACACCACTTGAATACAGGAGAGGAAAACAAATAAATGGATACAAATGAGCAAAGAATAAAACACTAAATTTAAAGTCCATATGTTAATACGCAAAACAACTGAGCAGAGGGTTTAGCAGATGAATAGGGAAGGAGTACCAGGATAATCCTGCACAAAGCTCTTGTACAGTTCAGCAAGTTCATCAGGGGAGATATAACGACTGGGGTCATCAGGTGACTTGAAGTCCAGATCATATTTTCCATTCCGGTAAAATTCTGATGCTGCTACATCCATGCCAATCACAATTTCATCGCTGTAGCCTGCTTTGCTGATGGCAGACTTTAACAGCTCCAGCGCTATATCAGACAGACATTGCAGTTAATTTTCACCAATTTTATCAGTACATTATCGACAGAGTTAATACAACCAAGCCATACCTTCCTTATTCTCCAGGATATTTGGCGCAAATCCACCTTCATCACCTACATTGGTTGCATCCTTGCCATATTTCTCCTTAATGACGTTTTTCAGGTTGTGGTAGACCTCAGCCCCAATGCGCATAGCCTCCTTAAAGCTACTGGCTCCCACTGGCAGGATCATGAACTCCTGCATTGCCAGCTTATTGCCCGCATGGGAGCCACCATTTATCACATTGAAAGCCTTGAACAAAGCAGATGCACATTTACTCCAATAAATATGTAAATTTCTCAATTGCCACATTCAGTTCTGCTCTCCAAAAAAACACTGCAACTTTAAGGAAATACTGTACGTAATGAGGGAAAAGCTTGATCTCCACTTTATAGTGACCAAGCCATCCATAGTCATTGACCACTTTATAGTTACTGATCTGGGCTGCAGTGGATCTGAAGCCTATTCCAAGAGAAACTGAGCATGAAGCAGGACCACATACAGGGTAATTTAGGATAGCCCAATCTGTACCTGCTGGCATGCATTGGGAGGAAACTCCCTCAGAGAAAACCCACATGCCCACTGGAACAACATGAAGCAGAAAACTCTGGCTTTTTATATTAAGCTACAAATATCTTGAACCTTAGACATGGGACTAATACTAGAACAATGGTCAGCCTTAATTGCAAGTATGGTAGGATTTCAGCTTTTACGTGATCTGATCAAGGGGCCGAAGCTAGTAATTCCCTGGGATGTGAATTCAGGTCTTCCACGTTGCAGGTTAGAATCCTACACCTGAGCTATATAACATTTATGCATACTGACCCACCTAAAGGCCCCAAGGGTTATAGTGTTAAATTAATCTACAATTGTTTATTTAAAGATTTAAGATTCAATAACTGCCTTAAACTCTGATTATAATCAAGTGTCAAGTGAAGGTTTTCTGTTTTATTAAATGTACAGTAGATTAAACAGGAACATAGCATCAGTACTCATCAAATAAATGCTAGTTATGCTAAACAAAACAAAATGCTTCAAGTGTAGATATAAAATATTCTTTTAATTTACAGCTGGAAATTTTCATTTTAATGTCTCTGTCTAGCTACTCACTGGCACAGGCAAGATGACCTCTGGGTTGCCTGCAAGGGCAGCAATATGTCGGTACAGAGGGACGCCTTTCTCTGCAGCTCCTGCCTTGCACACCGCCAGGGACACACCCAAGATGGCATTAGCACCAAATTTAGCTGAAAGACAGAACAAAGTATTATAATTTAATAAAGAATTTTAGGGTTTTCTAACATTTGTTGTTTTGTTCAGCCACATTGCTATAGTAAATCCTCATTGATAGTTTAGTATCTTTACTCATTGTAGTGTTAATGTAAAAAAATAAATAAGTGCAAGCATAAATGAGTGCACTATACAGTAGCTTACACTTGTTATCAGTGCCATCCAACTCCAGCATGAATTGATCGATCTTCTCTTGCTCAACTACAGGGATTCCCTAGAAATTGAAATTCCCAGTTAATTTTATTTCCAAGAATACAATAATGAAGTTTGATTCCTGTTGGCAAAACAATTCAAACCTGTTCAATCAGTGCGGGAGCAATTGTTTTATTGACATGCTCAACAGCCTTCGAGACACCTGCAGTACAATGAAAGAAGCATTAAACAGGCTTGCATTAAAGAAGGCAAAAGTCTACACAAACTGACTACATTTTAGCATAAACCATCTGAAATTGCATGCATTGGGTAGAATTAGTGATCCCAAATAGCAGTTATACTCCAATAACTAATTTAGCCCCCAAGCCCAGTCACCTTCATCCAATCCATTCCTGCAATTAAGCATTTAAGTCAATACCAGCATTATTAAGAAAAGTCATTCACATTTACACAAAACGTTCATAATCATGCTCAACCAACAACTGCTGAGCAAGCAATTAATTCGGATCATTTTGTTAAAAAAAAAAATCTGAAGATAAATAAGGGATCAACATGATCAAGTTTATCATGCTATCAGTTCATTCATCATCCACTCAAATCTCATGACAGTTACCTGGTATTACCAAATAAGTACCACTACTGGGTACCCTTATTTCCAATTTAAGATACAACCGCTGCACAAGAGAACAGAAAATAAAGAGAACAGTATACTGCACATGTACATATTCTGTATACACCAAGTTGTACATAAAAAAAATAATGCAAAAGCCTAAGGGGGCTTTTTATGCATACATCTTCATATAACTACAATCTTGCACATTATCTTGACAATAACTGGACTCGGTTCTACACTGCACTACATCACATTCCTACTATAAAGAATATATATTAAATAGAAAAATGAAAACTTCTTTAGACTTCTTATTCCACCATTTTATTTATTATTATTCCTATTGCGCTGTGTGTGTGTGTGTGTGTGTGTGTGTGTGTGTGTGTGTGTGTGTGTGTGTGTAATATATATATAAAAAGTTTTAATTCTCTTATTTTTTGTAATATTGAGGTCAACAGCAGTCGTATAAGCATTTCACTTCAAAATCATACTGTGCATGACTGTGTATGTGACGAATACAATTTTAATTTGATATGGAGATGCAAGGAGAATTAGGAACCTTTAGGAAACTCATTCACTGGAACTCAAACTGGGGACAAAACTACATGCCAAGTCTAATATATTCTTATCCTTAAGAACACCAAGATTAATATTACTTTTGTTAGAAATCTGCCAGACTTTTTATAGAGGGGAAACCCTATGAATTATAATTTACTCTTGCTTCCTCAGATGTTAAATAAAAGTATATTACCTAGGGCCTATTACACAGCCGTTTCAGATTTCATTACAAGATTTAACAACAAAATGCATGTTCCTATTAAAGCACAATTTGATAAAGAAATCAATTATGATCCATGCATACACACCCTTGCCCATATAACATGATTTATCATTGTCCCTCAACTCCAGAGCTTCATAGATGCCAGTGGAAGCTCCACTAGGAACAGCAGCCCGAAAAAGTCCTATAGAGACAAATCACAATTTAAAAAGATTTCTTTTAAGAACATGATTTTTTATTTATTTATTTTTTTAATTCAAAAGTGTGAACAAAAGTTACCGTTAACTAATGTCCTTGAAAATGACGAGAAAGTCTCACCTTTGTCAGTGTAAAGATCAACTTCTACAGTCGGGTTCCCTCGGGAATCAAAAATCTCCCGAGCATGGATCTTCAAGATGGACATGTTGCTAAAAGAAAATAAGTACTTTAAAAAGTTAAGTACAAATTTAACTTTACATGCTACAGTTATGATAGTGTATGTTAAGTAAACTAATCAGCCATAACATTAAAACCACTGGAGTGCCATGAACATTAATTTTAATCACAATGGAACCTGTAAATGGCATGGCTCCAGACACATTAAATCTTTAGGGACCCTTTGGCTCTTAAACCCATAACATTTAGGAGTCAAATTTTTTACAAGCCAACTTTCATAACTTAAGTGTAGCCGCGATGATTTAACCTGGAGCCGTGAGTACAGGACACTTCAGAAACTGTGCCATATTAACGTTATCTGATGATTGAGTACCGAGAATCTGACCGGCACGAGTGTACCCGAGCAGAAAGTTTGGGGCGGGGGACTGCACAGGGTATTCAAGTATTTTAAGTAAGATTTCAAATTGTAAGAAGTGAAACTACTCAGTTCAACAGTGACTAATGTAGGGGAGAAGTGAATAACAGTTCATTACTTTGCTGCAAGGGGACAAGCACAATTTCCCCATTCAGTCACTGAAGTACAGCACAGGGAGCTCACACAAGACCTGGCATTAATTTCAGGCACTATTTATCATCAAAGACAAAAATTAATAGTAGTAATAATAATAGTTCAAGCAGATTTGCACACCCCCTGGTCATTCTGTTTCCCTGAGGCACAAAGTCACTTTCAATATGTGGATGTGTGAATCATTACACTTTCAGTCACATTTGCACACCCCCTGGATATTTATATTCAACTTCATTCCCACAAATTCCATATTGTACAGCTGTTTCTTATTTTTCCATATTGTATATTTTGTACTGTACAGTTATTTTATTTTCTTATTCTTTTAGTTAAATTTACCTTCTATTTTATTTCATATTTATTTCCTATTCATAGTCTTTTATTTTAAGGTCACAGGCAGTTGTCTAAGCATTTCACTGCATATCGTACCATGTATGACTAAGTGGCAATTTGAATTTATTAATAACCTTTATGGATGGTAATCGATGTGTTAATATTGCATCATAATCTTTGGTAAGGACAGGATACATCTTATAAATTAATAAAATCATTTATTCATGAGCTACACACATTTAATAGTGCAAGGCTTTGTAACATTTCAGTTTTGTTTCAATATACAGTATACTCAAGTGTAATTACTGTAGAAATGTCACTACAAAAAAAAAAAAAGATTTCTAAAGATATAATGGAGTTTAACAGCCTACACAATATTAAATTGATTACATGTAGATCAGTTATTATTTCAATATTAATGTCATCTTTGACAGCAATGAACAAAAGGAGTGATGTCGGTTCTGGTAATGTTGCATGGTGTTCCGAATGGAGGATTTTTGCAGATGGAAGTTCCCATAACCAGCATTTGCTTAAGGAGTGTGATTAACTGTGGAACAAAATGAACCAATTAACTAACGTTAGCCAACATCACACAATGGGCAAGTTTCAAAAGATTTAAAAAGTAGTGTCATTAAATTTAACACCGATCAGAAAATACAAGTGATAACATCTACCGTTTTGTAATTCGCTTCAACTTCTCGTCAGTGCCTAAATTCAAGTACATTCACTGTGTACAGAGTACAATCGTACAGGGGTACGTGAGATGCTGGCTACAGCAGGGCTGCTTTCAATTACAAGAGCACGGATGAAATATTTGTGAGCGTACGACAGTTGAACGGTCTGACGAACGCAGTCCTCATGTACACTAGTGCCAGACAGGCAGATGTCAGAGATGAAGGTCTAGAAGAGGATAAAACTAGTCACAAAATAAAAACATTAGACCATTTCAGTCACCATCTGCAGCACTGAAAGAAGGTGGAGAATATTGACTGTTTGCTAGTTCTTGTCGTTGAAAGCAGGAAAACCAGGCAAGAACAAGGGCCAGACCGTGACATGTTAGAGGACTGGATCATAGCATCTCTCAAACGGTTGGCCTGCCTAGCCTTAGACAGAGAATACCCATGTCAACTAACCCCTTGTTTACAGATACAATACCACACCTACACAGGTGTTATGAAGTCTATGCCTTGATAGTGGTTGACAGCAAAAGAGAATATATACAATGTTAGACAGGTGGTTTTAATGTTATGGCTGATCAGCAGATATGTAAAGTGTTATCCAAATGTACACCCTTTTGCTCATAGTATATGGAATAAAAATCTATTCACAGATGGAACATGCATATTTTGTGAGAACACTTTTCATTAAATGAAGGGATCATTGCTTAAACAGGATTTTAGCCAACAAGATTAAATCCTTAAACTTAACCTATACACCATGTTAATCTGAGCAAATACAGCAATCCCCCCAGCACTGATTTATGTTAACAGGAAGCACACCTATAATTGAATGTACTATAATAGAAATGTAAATAGATATACTGGTGTTAAGTTACAGGTCCAGATTCATAGCAGCTTCTGAATATAGCAAAAGATTCAATTTCCCATTTGGTTGACTGTCATATCACCACATACATACAACACTAGGATGGAAACAAATACTTAAAGCCATGTTCAGTAGCAAATGTGAACTTTCAACTGAACTATGGTGGCATCACAGTTGCAAAAATAATAATAAATAAATATGTTGATGCCTCAATAAAAATGTTTATCAATGGCCTTGAAAACTTGTACACTTATGTAAAAAAAAAAAAAAAAAAGTGACCATTTTAACCAATGACTTTTTATTGAATCTAAAGCACAGGATTAAGCATTTTAATTAAATTTAACACAGTCACTCGCTGCTCGTTACCAATGACGTGAGGAACAAGTCAGCTATTTTAGGTAAAAGTGATACATGAGTCAGTAGTCTTGGAGGGCAATTTAATCCAAATAGTGTCACTGAATGTTCAACTGTTTAAAAATCTATTTAACTTATCTCTTTAAATTTTTAGATCTTAGATTTTCAGGTATACACAGGAAAATCTTTCTTAGGGACGAACAGGTACTAAATAAATATAGAGAAAGAAGCTTGACTATTGTTTCAGTATGTGCATTACAGGAAACCAGAAGCATTAACAAATTAATTTATACAATTTTATGCAAACTGCACTTTAAAAAAAAAAAAAAAAAAAAAAATTCATGATTTCAAACAGCTGTCCTAAAGAACTGAGCCAAAGCACCCCTAATTTGTTTATACAATATTATGTAATTACATTAAAGAAATGGTACACTAATCATCTGCATCCATCTCTTATTGGTTCATGCCTCAAGTTAGTTTTTTTTTTTTTTTTTAAATGCTTAAATGATGCATAGGTCACTGTGCGGCTTAGACAAAAAGCTTAACTGGTACACGGACTGGACTGAAAATGAGAGCCAAAAAACATGCTTCAGGAAACCTGGAGAACTATTCCTCAATGGTAGCAAAATATGAAATAAGGGGTGTCTCAAGACTTCTGCACAGTATTGAATGTGAGCTCTACTTTGATTAAGAAAGTGTTTTTGCCACTTTATGGCCCTTCTTTGCACAACCTGGTACTATTGGCTTGCATCCTTTTCTTTATCATACTTACCCCACATCGAGCAAGTTTACCTTTCAAAAAGGTGTATTTAAAAATGTATTTTTGGGAGGGTGTCATACAAATGGTTTTAACGAAAACATGCAAATCAACCTTTAGTGTCAGAGGCAGCAGAACAGTGAGGCTTTACTGCACTAGTTTAAGATGTACTGTCCGTATGAAGTCAAGTGTATTCGGGTAATAAGGATCCATTACCAGGGCACATGGAAATAGATCCTAATGAAAGACAGTAGACACAGTGACGATGCAGAAATGCGCATTAGCTATTTAACAATTATTTAAATATTTTAGTAGTTACAATGCAAAGAACTGCTATGAAACAATTAGAATGTAGATTATACAATTTCGATTGTAATTAGTGAGGCAAAGGCGGTATGCTCAGGAAGAAAATGGCAGCGAGTCGCTCGGAAACCGAAGGAGTCGGTTCGTATTGCTGAGCCGAGCCGAATGATTCGATTCACTTAAATGGGTTATGCGCATCATTTCTGTTCTGATGATTATTCCATCCAAAAGAATAATAATCTGTTTATCGTCCAACACGCTTTGCTTCCCAGCCACTAAAGAAACACGATACGTGACGAAACCGATCAAATAAACGACATGGAAAAATAATCCTAAATTATTATTATTTTTTTAATAATAAAAATAAATAAAATCGTTAACACTTTACCCGGCTCCATGATCTGTTGTGTCAGACTGAACAATTCCTCAAACGCCAGGCTTTACCTACTGCAAATGATTTGTAACCTGGTGATGTTCATTATTGAGGTTACAAAACATCAAAATCACTTCACATCCAATCAGCTGCCTGACTCGGACACCTCCAGGTCTAACACAACACTACTGCAGTCAGTTGGAACAAGGACAAGGGCTGCACCTGAATACTGACTTTATTGTGAATAACAAATAAATAAAATAAAAACTATTATATTCAATTTAAATAAATTAAATTGAATGTCTTTACCTTGGCTTAGCTTGGGGATGGACACGCAGTGAAGTGAAGCTGAAGGACAAGGAGTTATCCGGCTGAACGGGCTCTTGTGCCTTATTACCCTGGTCACGTGTTGTTCCTCTGCCCGGGATTGGCTTCTAGTTGATTTCAGGTGCAGCCACAATGATAATGTCCAATCAGCAGCATGCGTGTTTAAAGCATTACCCAATCCTCGTGCAGGAGGCGGGATTAAACCCTCAGAACAATATGGGTTGAGAGGTTTGTCTTCGCACATCGCCATCTGCTGATTACATTCACTGCTCTTCTTGGCTGTGAGCTTTGTACAATGAAAACAAAATAATGACAGATATATATGTATCAACACGCAGAGACCACTTTTTCCGTTACACATACATTACCTGTACTACCTGTATACTGTACGCATACAAATACTAACAAATGCTAGTCTGTAGCACATTGCTGTTTATCTTATCCTATCCATTAGTTTTAGCCATCCTGAAGCACCCTGTGTCATGAACATTTAAATGTATTCCCTGTTCCTAACACTAATCAGGTTTAACTAATCAGCTTATTAATGGCTCTTCCTGAATCGCAGGTCAAGCAGTTCATGTGCATGATAGCAGATATATTTCCAAGACCTGGGTTCAGGGCCTGTGTTTAATGGAAAGCTGTAACCATCCTGTATGAGACAACCCCATAAGCAGATATTTTTAGTGGTGAACTCTAATAGTTTAGGGGCATAGCCACAACTTTTACATGAGTTCACCAGGTTAGACCTGAAGACTCGTTAGGCAGGAGCTGTCTAAGGTGTTACCCACATCCTGTCTGTGAACAGCATTGTGGCAGAGTGGTTAGCACAGTGGCCTCGCACCTCCAGGGCATTGTTTCCTGCCTCAGGTCTGTGTGCAGATCTTGTTCTCCGCGTGCTTGGTGGGTTTCCTTTGGGTACTCCGGTTTCCTCCCACAGTCCAAAGACATACAGATTAAGCTAACTGGCGTTCCCAAATTGCCTGTTTGTATGGCTTGTGATGGATTGGCCTCGTGCCCAAAGTCTCCTGGGATAGCCTTCATGCCCCCGCAACCCTGTAAAGATCAAGTGGTATAGAAGATGAAAGAATGAATCCTGTCTGTGTTGTCTGAAATCTACATAACACACTTTTGTCTAGAAAGCGGCAAAAGAAAACATCTGATGATATACACTAGCATACTATCTGAACTAGCTGAAGAAATTCAGTGTTAAGCCTCAAAATAATTAAGATTTTTTAATAAAAATTCTTTGCTTACCGATGTGCTTGTTGTCAGTATTGAGGCCATAGTACATGTTTGTGTTAGTTAGTTGAACTTGTTTGTTCCTATACAGACCAGCTATCAGCCCCATCATCAACCACCCACTCTTAGCTCTAATGCAACGCAGACAATTTCAAATAAATATTTGGCTATTAGCTTAGTAGTGACACACAGGTGAAGTCTCTAACAAACGATTTATAGTCCCATCCAGGCCATGTCTTGTTTCATACACATTGTACATACTATATGATTATAAAACACAAATGTAATTTAAATTACAGAGAAAAATAACTTCAGATTAATCTATTTGCTCTTATTGAAAAAATAGACCAGCAAATGTTGATTAAAGTAAACTCAAATACTAATTACTAAATTACTGCAAAGCATTAAATCATGAGATCGAATTATGCATCAGATTGCTTAAAGAACCACTGAAACTATTTACTCCACTGAGATGATAATAGCTATATAATAATATAATTAGTGGCTTATCCATAGGTATGACTTCCATTCATACATCTACTGAAGGAACCTCTGTAGTCCAACTAGAGACAGAGGAGGCCAATGGTGATTACCCTTTTATTTATTCACTCAACATTCATACACGCATTCATGCAATTTGGGAATGCCAAGTAACCTAATCTCCATGTCTTTGTACTGTGGAAGGAAACTGCAAAACCTGGAGGAAACCCACTAAGAAGAGGGGAGAACATGCAAACTCCATACACAGAGACCCCAAGGTGGGAAACGAACCTGTACCCTGGTAGTGTAAGACAACAGTGCTAATCCACCACGCTGCCATATTTTATTGTAACCAGCATTGCAATTGTCTTCTGCAAAGTTGTTCAGGCCCAAATGCAAGTAGCAGTGTAGCTGATTATGTTCTTGAAGTCTAGTCCTTGGACCTGTTTCCTTTCACTGGCAAGAATAGTTTATTGGCTCATTATAGAGTACTGTCTAGGGCACAATGCATCAGGATGACTGCAATATATTATCCGGCCAGTAGTGTTCTCTGTTCAAAGACTGTCAGTAATGAACAGGTCTAATTGTTCACCTATGAGGTAAACTAACAAGGTAGGCGTGTTTGATGAAGTGGGCTGTAAATGCGCACAGGTACCAGAGACACACACACACATACACACACACAACCTGTTTGGATCTTATTGTTAATATTTCTGAAAACTGGTTGAAAATGTGTAGTGATGTGGTCTGTGAGCAGTTTTGTTCTGCTCATAAGAGGAGAGCTACAGTCTCTGATTTATAGCCCACTTTGAATATGTGTCTGTGTATCTGTGTGTTTGTGTTTGGTGGGAGGGTACAAAATGTTAAGAAAGGTGTGGACACCCAACAGAACTCATCTACATTCTCAGATATTTGGAACTGAGTGAAATAAGAGCTGTGTTTTGAGTCGTAGAAACGTGTTTGTCAGCATCCTGGAAATCTACGATTATTCTCTGGACATGTATACTGCAATGACTTATTTGGTTCAAAGTGAGATAAATCTTCAGGATTCAGTATGCGTAGTTGAATTTCCACAATACTTTCAGAGTAATAACACTACAGTTACATGCGAAGTCCTATCCTAACACATTAAATGTAGTTGTATCACTTGTACAGTATGATATATAATACAGTGTTTGCATTCAGAGTTATAAACTGATTGTGACTTATTTTTAAGTCGTCCTTGCATAACTAATTACCTATATGGATATATAGACACAAGATCTACCTACGGTCTACTTTATAAAAAAAACAAAACAAAAAAAAAAACCCAAGGGTGTGTAGGGGCACGCGAATAAAAGGATAGGGGTTGCTTTGTTTAAAGACAAAACAGCTTCTTTTACTGATATTTCACCATACAAAGATGAGATCTATTGTCAAAAGAAGAGATAAGAAATGTCCATTTCTTTTCTACAACAGAGAAAAGGTGAAAAGGTAGTAAAGATAATACAGTACTGATTTGTTATTTTAAATGTTATAATATCCAGAAATAAGAAACTTTTTCCCTAATATCTGGAAGTGTTTATTTTTCATTACAGCTCACACCACATATTTTTCCATAAGACTACCCAGAGGAAAATGTGATGAAACAAACTGAGGGACAGCGGTGTGCTTGCCTGACAACTCACTTAGATCAGGAATCCCACAGGTCAAGTCTCCCCATGAATCTGTGTGTGTGTGTGTGTGTGTGTGTGTGTGTGTGTGTGTGTGTGTGTGTGTGTGTGGGTGTGTGTGTGTGTGTGTG
>JAQQZT010000037.1:15062049-15075414 GCA_030068275.1 Clarias platycephalus | reverse complement strand
GGGGGTGGTCATAGAAACAACCAAAAACAGCCATAAAAACATGTGATCATGTGTATCTGTGCCATTTTTTTTTTTTCTGTGACCCATATTTAAATATTGCCTAGGTTGTGCTGAAAATAGCACTCTGTACTGCACAATCATGATACCCTATATGTTTATTTAAATTAACAGCAAAATAAAATAAAAAAAAGAAAATGGCTAAAATGCTGAGCTTTAAGGTGTCTACTATCCCTGTGAGTCTAAAATCCTCTTACTGTACTTCTTATTATCATCATCCTATTACTCTTCCGGTCCACTAGATGGCAGCACACAGATATTAGTATTCTCTTTATACCACGTTATATGCAATGAATAAGCGGTACACAAATCACTTCCTTAGCGCGTCTTGTTGCATTGTTAATATTATTATTATTGTTTTGTAATTGTCTTTCGGTGATCCAAGAAATGTCAGGAATCCCTCCAGACTCGTGGCAGCCCGCTACTGTGTCGCTCGAAACATCGTAAGTAGAAGCAGCTGATTATATTCCTGACTGAATGAGTTAATGTGCAGCAACACTGACTGACTGACTGGGGCTTGCTGGTCATGTTTTAGTCTCTGTGGCTGGAATAATCCGGTTTAAGTGCTGGGAGAGGGGTGGAATGAGTAAATTATGGCAGTTAAATGAGAGGCAAAAGATAGAGACTCTGTTGAAACGCTTGTTGTGGATTTCAGGATGGGCAGCATCGTGTTGGAGTTGTACTGGAAACACGCGCCGAAAACCTGCAAGAACTTCGCTGAGCTGGGCAGGAGGGGATATTACAGCACCACCAAGTTCCATCGCATCATTAAAGACTTTATGGTGCAGGGAGGCGACCCCACAGGAACCGGTGAGCCCTGACCGAGTCTACTACTGTAGTCTGTGTAGCTGATACAGGTCCACCCCAGTGTCTAACTGTGGCAGTGTGCAGTTCCAGTAAAGGTGTTTGGACACAAGTTTTTTTTTCTACATTCTAGAACAATACTTTTTTTTTTTTTTTTTTTAAACTATGAAGTAACACATATGGCATTAGTTAATTAAGTATTAACAACAACAGTCATTTGTTATTTTAAGACACTGGAGGTTACCTGTAGCTCCGCCTGCATAATTAAATGAAGACATATTCCTCCTCTTCTTCTTCTTTGTTGTTGAACAGCGGTTGGATTCTGTAGGTCTCATTCTGCCTCGTCATCCCGGCCCCTTAAATTTGATTTTCCAGAAAGGCCCTCCCCAAAACATCTAATGCATCCTTCCCTGATTTAGTCTGTACTTGTTCTGTGTCTCCTCTTCTGTTCTCTTCTTCTGATTAATTGTCTACTTCCACACACTCTTTTTCTTCTCTACCCATTTCCTCTCACAGTCTTTATGTGGAGTTTTTTAGGTTGTATCACCACCACCATTAGACCTCTCTCTCTCTCTCTCTCTCTCTCTCTCTCTCTCTCCACAGCTTCCCTGTTCTTTAAAGGCAACTCTCCTGTCCAGTCTTTCTAAAACAAAAACATTTTCCTTCCCTGATCAGTGCCTCTGCATTCTAAACAACGTTTAAAATATCTGTCTAATCTCCTTACTCTCTTGAGCTGTATTATTACCTCACAGTATGACATAAAGGTTGATGAGGACTCTGCCACCTGCGATGTTCAAAAAGTCTTTAACCCAATTAAACAGGTTATCTCCAATTCCCGTCATGTGCATTTCGATTCTGAGGTGGTATCACAGAGAATGCGCACTCTCCTGTTGGTCGACAGGGTTTTTGTCATGATGTTTTTCCTAAAAACTGGTCACTTGAAGGGTAAGCGTCCAGCTTGTAGGTTGGTGTTCATCTCCTTATGCTTTCAGCATCTCTTGAGATCATGCATCACTCCCAATGAGGAACGCCTGTGATGTACTACCTGAGCCAACAATGGCCACCGGCCAAACAGAATTTCTGTTTTTAAATGAAGGTCAGCTGTTCTGAAATTTCTTGCAAGAACAGTATTGTCAAGTGTAAGCACCATAATGAACCTGGCTCTCATGAAGTCCACCTCAGGAAAGCAAGAAGTTCATTTAGAGTAACCAGCCTCAAAAATCACCAATTTACTGAACCTCAGATTAGAGCTGTTATAAAGGCGTTACAGAGCATAAGTAACAGACACCTGTCAATATCCACTGTTTAAAGATTATTGTCTATTTTGGACACCTTCAGCATTGTTTTATAATGTAGAAAGTAATAGAAATCAGGAAAGACCATGGAATTAGAAAGTGTGTGCAAACTTATGACTGGTAGTGTAACTTGTACTGTGATGTTTAGTTGATTCATCAGTTATAACCAATAAAAGGAAAAATGTCCATTTGCAACTGTGATTAACCCAAATGAGAAATGTTATAACAGCAGGATACTGCTGTTACTGACAGCAGAATACTGACTTCATCCTCTTCCTGCATCATCATTACCATGGCATTGTTCATAATAGTGCAGTCATGTCAGTAAACATGTGTTTATTAACAAAATTTCCTGCATTATTTATACTGCTTATCCTGTATTGGATCAGGGAGACCCTGGTGCCTGTCCTGAGCAGGGTACCCCCTGGATTGGGTTTCAGGCCATTGCGGGCCACAAGGATGCGCACACGCATACACATGGCCACGCATACACACATACAACCGATAATCTGGAAGCCTCAGTCACCTTTCTGTGAAGTCTATGTAACTTTAGGTTAAAAGTTTACACTGTAGTTAATAATATGAGAGATAAATAATCTTTTATTGTCCTCTCAGGCCGTGGTGGTGCAAGTATATATGGTAAACAGTTTGAGGATGAGCTTCACCCAGAGCTGAAATTCACAGGTGGGTAATAAGACTAGTTTACGGAACTCACTAATCCTAAAGGATTTGTTATATTAGAAGATGTGTGTTCTAAAAATGCTTACACTTAAGCAATATCACATGAGAGGGAGTGCTGTTGTACTGAATATCAGCACTGCTGTGATGCAGTGGGCACAAGGGAGCAGCTGGAGTGCCAAAGGCATCACATTCCCACTCATATGAAATCCCTGTAATGTACCAGATCATTCCTCATTCTGGCTTTTTTTACAGTCTTGATCTTTGTGTGTTTAGGTGCTGGAATCCTTGCTATGGCTAACGCAGGCCCAGACACAAATGGGAGTCAGTTCTTTTTGACTTTGGCCCCCACACAGTGGCTCGATGGCAAGCACACTATATTTGGGAGAGTTTGCCAAGGCATGAGTGTTGTCAGTCGAATTGGAATGGTGGAGACTAACAGTCAAGATCGTCCTATTGAGGAGATAAAAATACTCCGGGTGACTCTGCCTAACTGACATGTCGGTCGAATTTTGTACAGTATTGTTTTTTTGAAACAATAAATCAGTATTTTGTAATGTTTTATTTGCATTAGGCTTTTTATTCATTACAAGCAAGACTAGTTCATGAAACATGTACATAATGGAAATAATAAAGTTCCTTTTTTTGTATTCTGACTAGATCCACACACACACACACACACACACACACACACACACATCATTATTCCTGATATATAAAGCTTAAAAACAGACACTGGATTAACTAATGTTGCAGTTAGCAGTATAGCAGCTTTAAATGGAAAAGCTGCTCTCTGCATATTTCTCTAAAAATGCAAACGTTACATATATTAATCATTAGCATATAATAGGTCATTTATAATAAACATGCCATCATGTTCTAATAACATCTTGGTCATTTCTTACTATCATGCATTAGATCTGATAAATGTTTATCATATAATGCACAAGAACAATGACTCTCACAAAGAACTGAAAAACTCCTCAGAAATCTTAACGCCTCCTTGAACCCTGAACTGCTGAGCTTTTTTTTTGCCTGCATTGTGTTCTTACCTGTATTAAGTTGCTTTGGAGGAAGGTGTCATGTCAGTGATAGTATCTAACCTCCTTTACAAATGTAAGCATTTCTGTTCTACCACAGACTCCTTAGTGTGCAAGTGATGACCTGTTTTTTTCCATTAGGTTATCCTGATCGAAGTTTAAGCCTTCCTTCATAAAACAGCTTGACCAGCATCAAAATGGAGCCATTAATGCTAAATAGATTAAAATTAATATAATCTGTTTAGAATAGCAATTAACTGGTTGACCAGAGATAACTAGGAACTGTGATCAGATAGAAATGATGTTCTCTATATTTGTGCTGGCTCAAGATTTCCAGTTGTTTTAGGGCTGATAGAAGAGAGAGGAAGAGATCTTTAGAGCTTATTTAGGGAACAGTTATGAGAGGAATAGCAGCATTTTACTAGTGCTTGGACACCATAAATTCCCATAAACCAGAGTCATGTTTAGACTACCGGCTTCAGGTCCCTGAAAAACAGGAACATTTTTTTAAAAGCCCTATTCTTTAATAGAAAAAAAAAGTCCTGTTTTTTCACCAAAGACACCCTCCTTTTGCATGACAATGCACAATGTAATACTGGCCACTTCAGGTAGGTTTTACTCTCCTACATGTGTTCTATTATTCTGCAGAATCAAAAGTCTGGGATTAAATAAAGCAGATGCACAGTGATTTAAAACTGCGCTTCGAGAACTCTGTAAGCAACTGACCTCAGATCTGTGACACAGTTTACATACAGCCTACAGAGGCTCAGCAGATCGTTATTATTAAAGCGGTTTCATATCACACTGGACTTATATCTCAGGGAGATGCTCTATTTTCTGATAAGTTGGACCATAAAGCATTCATATGCAATTATTACGTCTATGAAGATGATAGTATGTACTGTTTTAAACTACAAACTTGTCAGTGAGCAATTTTAAATCAGTTTTTTTTTTCTATCAAATCAATAATTTATGACTGTACATTGATTCCTCAAAATTTAAATATGATCTGACTGTAGATGATGTTTTTTTCAGACATTGCACCAATTTTTGGTGTGATACTGATATCACGTCTGCATGAATCAGTTGATACTTTCTTAATAACTACAGAGGGGTCCAAAAAGTGTATACACACTTCAACATGAAAAATATATGCCTATCTTCTGATGGTCATGTGATAGCATCAACGATAGTGTGACTACTGACATCTTCAGTGGAAACATAATACTACACATTGACGCCGTAATGCAGTTTAAACAAGGGCATAGATAACAACTGTTGAAGTGTTTATACATTTACATATACATTCGGGTTCATCTTAATGACTCTCTGAAAGCTTCTGCTTCTGGTATGATGAAGTATTTCAGTGCTGAAAATCAAGCAGCTTTGTTGCAGGGAAAAGGCATCTGCGCTGGTAACAACACTGGGTGATTTTTTTGTATTTAACATGAATACTTCTGGCTGCATCTGTTGTCAAGGGTAAACAACAGTTAGTTTTCAAATCTTTATGGCGTTTCTAATAATATCATATCACATTGTTTGAGGATAACTTAAACAGGACTCCAGATCACACGCTAGACTGTGACCCAGTTTCTTGATGTGACTCAAAATGACTCATCAGCACAAGCATTTCTTTACAGTTCCAGTTTTAATATTGACAATACATTGAATCACATTCATTTTATTGTACAAGCCTTTCTTTTCAAAGGTTTATACGACTGAAAATAACATTCAATATGGGGCATGCCTGCTCTGCATTGTAAGGAGGAGGGAAAGGTTAGAACTGCAACTACGTCAGACTACTCAGGATCTCGTCTCTGTGTTTCGTCGCAGTGTCCATCTAACGAAATGAATTCCGGTGCACAGACGGTTCTTCCTACAGTTCACCAGCTGTGGCAAAAAAGTAGTAGTGTGTTGTGTAAACAAACACAGGAGAAGCTGACTGCCACCGCATACCTATATATGTTATGTACACACACAGAAGTACATACTTACAAGAAAATGTAAATACTGTATACAAAGAAACCAACTGGAAAAAATCGAATTTTCAAGACAAAACAGTAACACTTTTTTTTCTCTTTTTTTCTTTTTTTAATCAGTGAAGATAGAAACATCAAGTGTAAATCGCCTGATCTGGGCGTTTTACGAGTCCATCTCTGTGTATTACATTCATACAGAGAGTAAGACTGTTCATAGAGCATTGAGCCCAGCAAGTTCCACTAAAGAGTCCATGCATGAGCCGCTCTCGATCGCTCTTACTCAGACACATTTGGCACTCATTCACATTAATGTGCAGGACATCACAGTCAGTGAGCTCTGCCTAAGCCTTATTAAGACAAAATATGAAGCCAGACTGCCAGTAAGTCATTCACTTTTCAGTTAGGTTTCCCTTCAAAATTACCTTCTGCTGAAAATTTATCTCAGGCTTGGATGAACATAGAATTATATGCAAATCCCATTTATGACATTGCATTAACGGAGAGGTACATAGTTGTTTTGACGGAAACAAGTCGACAAGGAAAGTCTAAACAAAGATTGCAATTAAGACACCTGTAAATGCTAAATGACCATTTGACCTTTCTTTGTAAAATTTGAAAACGTTTCTTTTTTATTTTCTTTTTATTTTCTTTTTTTACGGTGGGATTTAATATTTAATAATTCAGGATTATTGTTGTCCTATTTCTATTTTCAGTGCAACTAGCATGGGTCTAAAATGTAACCCATAATATATGAAATTCACAGCGAAGAGCTACTTCTTTGACCCTGATGGAATAAAAAATGTTAAAAATGGATAATCCTGAAAAATAAAACACTCACAATCCAAAGAGGTCTCACACAAACAACATGAACACACGATTATAAGGTTTCCTAGTGTAACCTCTATTTCCCCCCACAATTTAATAACTTTTTTTGATAGCACAATTAGGTTATCTATGATCCCACGTCACATTTAATACAAATACAATTCCCTCTTCCCAGCAATGCCTGGATTAAAACCCAACAGCACATGTATATCAAGGCCTGAGAAAGACAGCAAAGCCAGTGCTGATTAAGACCTCTTTGAAAGGTGATGAAATCTCTTCGTAACACACACACACAGATCGTCATTTTTTTTTTTTTACAACTTAGACAAACACTGATATGACCCCAGTAGCTGTTATTGCAAAATGTTTTTTTTTTCCACACAACAATACCAAAAATATAGATGTTAAAACTAGATTGACTCTCTTAAAAGTGTCCAAATAGTTTATCATCGCATTCTTAGAGTACATTACAAACACTGCAATGTACCTGTGTGAGTGTATATTACAAGTTGATTTTGTTTGGCTTGACCCCACTAACAGCCGTACTGAAGTGAAATGCAGGACTCTGTGAAGAACGATCACCTCTAGCTTGAATAACTAAGCTGTTGGAATTATCAAGTAATGAATTCTGAGTTAGAAATCAGAATTCCAACTTTTATTACAAATATTGGAAATTTGGGCAAACAAAGGGCTAATGAGGCTTAAATATTTCGTGCACCAACAAAAACTGTTACTAGATCTGAAGTTCTAGAGAATTTGGCAATGAAGCTCCATGTGGATTTGCTCTCATTTCAGTATGGCTACTGGATGCTTCAGCACTCGCTACATCCCCACCCAATAAAACAAAAAGAATCCATACTACTGTTTCCACTTTTTTCCAAAGTTTCATATACTTATAACATACTAAGCACTTTCAAAGCTGAGTGGCAAGTGTATTTTCTGTAATCATACTGTTTAAACGGGATAAATAATGTTATGGGTTATGCTTCAGTTATATGAATCATACAATATATGATTCAGTTATACAGTATAGAACTCTTACTCACTGTTTCTGAAGATGGTAATAATTATGTTTAACTGTGGTACATTTGCACGTTTATAAAATGTGAACATACACTACAGTTATACAAAACTATTGTATCTAAATGAAATTTGGAGTAAAATTGATATATTTATCAGGAAATAAAGACAATGACTTGAAAAAACAAGCAAATATTGCAAGGCTTTCCCCCCCAACACATATCAACCCTAATCTTATACTAAAGTCAGAATCTCAATTGAGATTAGTCTTATCCCCTTTGTGCAAAAATAAATAAATAATAAAAAACCCTTCCTAACAATAATTCTTGGAGCTGTAAGCCTCGTATATATGAACATCTAGTAATCGCAGAATTGGAGCCATCATTCATATTAGTCTTTTTCACAGTATAGTGTGACTGCAAGGCAACATGTACAGTAGGCTACCTGGTACTATAGGTGGAACAGACATACATGAACCCTGACTGGAATTCTGCCACTAACAACAAAACATCAAAATTTTCATGTAGGAAAGAAAATGGAAAATCCTGAACTGGCATGTATAAACGGGAGGCAATATCTAAATCATCCACATTTTAGCCCTGGATAGCTTATAATCTTTGTGTAATGAGCACAGCCATATTTTTTTATTATCAGCTGCTGTTGATAGTTAGCCCTCAAACTCCATATACACCGTTGGCACATGATTCAGTATTATATTCATTTGTTTGGCACAATATGTGACGAAAATAAAATTATTTCACATGAAACTGCAGTTATAAAAACAATGTTACAATGACGTGACATGATGTAACAAAGCTGGATTCGATCGTCTTCCTCATCGCCTACACTATCTTTAGAAGACAATTAATCTAAATATACGCTATCTACTCTTATTTTTAAAAGTCAAATAACAAAATTTAACAAATCCATAAATGCATAAATATGCATAATAAAATTAAATAAATTAATATAAATAAGGTTTGCCTAATCAAGGCTCATGGAATGACTTCTTTTTAAATAAAAAAATAATGAAAGTCCTTCCTTCTGCATATGCATGGCTATGATGCTTTGCACAGTTTTTCCAAAACATAGATTTACATAAATACATACTCTTAGATTTCATTAACACTTAAACGTGAATCACAGATAAGTGATTACTTTGGGGGAACAGCAGTCAATCTGTAATCTTAAAGACTGGAATGTCTTTTACGCTTTCCTAATTTGTACTTTCAGACAAAAAGAACTTTCTAAAACTAATTTTACATAAAACTGTATTTTATGTAAAATGAAATGTATCGAGTGTTTACATTTTATTCTAATGGAAATGTTTGTATCCTCTAGGATGTATTATACTATAAAATTTAATGACAGACCAGATGATTGAGTAAAAACTGCTGTGAATAAATAAGCCTTTAAACACGTAGTACTCTGTTTTTATGTGAGCTGAAAATACAGCTGTTTACAGAGCTGCTTCAGATCTGATCTAGAATGCAATATTTCCTTTTAAAACATTTTAAACACCTTTTTGTACAAACCTGTAAAGGTATAATTCTGAGGCTCAGTTTAAAATGGAGGGCTTGATTACAATTTGATGGTCATGGGCACCAAAATCAGTTATGGACCATCTTTAGAAATTGCACAAATTTCTCTAAAATACAGCTGGTATTTGCCTCATTGTATCCACAAGAAGTAGCTTAAGTGCAAATGTGTTGGAAATATGAGTGTGAGGATGGAAACTCCAAATAAATGGTGAGAGGACAGTAACACCACAGAGCTCCTTTGTTTTCTACCCATAACTTTCTTTCTTTCCTCGTTTTTTTTTATCACTCATTTTGTCTCACAGAGGCAGGTCAGTGCTGTTGTGGCGGGTCTTTCGGGACGTGCCATCATCACGAGGCAGGGCTTTCTGCAGATTGGACATGGCTGCGGTTTTCTGCAGATCAATCACAGCATAACACTCACCACGGCGGGAGGGAGGCATTACCGGGGCAGCAGCCATGCCACGCTTCATTGGAGGCGGTCTCTGTGGCACTTGAGCTCCACCCCCTCCGTGTCCTGGGCAACTCGAGGCTCCAGTCTCCAAGTCCACCTGGATGTAGTTGAGCTGGCGAGAGGGTGGAGGGGGCAGGTGGCGACCATGCTGCTCGCAGGCTGCACTGCCAACTGTGCCACGCCCCGCCCGATGCCGACGGAAATCAAAACTGAAAACTCGGCCACCCCTCTCTGAGGGCTGAGGATGAGGAGGGCACGCGTGATGCAGATGAGTGGGAGGTTGAATCTGTTGGGAGAAAAAGGCAAGTTTAAGGATTGAAGGTAAAAAAAAATATTAAACTACAAACCTTACATTTGCCTTAAATTCTACAATCAATAAGAATTTTTTTAAACAATGATACTCATAATACACAGCTCAGGCTCAGGTCATTTTGAAAAGTCGATTTTCAGGCGAATCCCCGAACATGTTCAGGAATTATGTGTGCATATTTTTGAAGAAATCAAAGACTTTTTAATAAAAAATTTTGTAATACATTTATAATATCTTTGAGATTATGTTTAATTCACTATGATTTTCTTTTCCTTTGAAATAAAATTGGATATGTGGGGCTACCTTTAAATAAAAATATAATATTATACTGAAATATTGTCAAAAATGTTGGGGATATTTAAAACATACAACTGTTAGATACAAATGGACACCTCCTGTCATTAATGCATTTTGTTTATATTGCTATAACCTGCAATATAGATTATACACGTTGGATATTATAAAAATAAATACAACAGTTGCATTGCTATACTCAATATAGATAACCTGGATTAATAGGACTTGCATTGCTGAGTATTGAACTGGTCACCTGAACGATGGCTGTAATACCTGGGTTGTTGAAGCATGATATTTGTTTACAACAACATTTCCAAGGATCTCTGCAGCAAGAAATCTGTTATCTAACATGATGCTACTGTAGTAAATTTAGAACCAGACGTCGCAGGTTCTTTGTAAGCATTTCCTCACCTGTTCTGTGTTAACATAGTTCTGCAGGGCATCGCGATGAATCCCGCCACTTCCACCACTTTCCTGATGATATCCATTCGGGGTTCCTGGCCCCTCTGAGTATTCATAATCATCATAGTCCTCCTCCTCTTCCTCCTCATACTCATCATCTTCCTCGTCGTCATCCTGTTCCTCTTCTTCATCACGCTGTAGAGCACGGTACTCCCACACTGGCGGCAGTGAGGGCAGGTTCTCATAATTGAGCAGCGCAGAGCGGCGATGTCCCCCGCCATAGCCCTGCGGTGGCAATGAGGGGGCATGTGTGTGCGAGAGTGGCAGAGAGTGCGGGTGTGTATGTGGGTGTGTTTCTCCAGCTGTACTGCTGCTGCTGCTTGAGCCCACAGACTGCGACTGGGAGGCGCTGCTGGGGCTCAACCTCTGCCTGCGTGGCCCACGAAGACCATTAATGTTCTCATACGTTAGCTGGCTTCCCGGGCAAGGCTCCATGCTGGAGTGCCGGTGAAGGTGATGGTGGTAATGGTGATAGGAATGTGTGTTGCACATGTGAAGGGGCGGAGGCTCTTCTCCCTCGGTTTCAGAGCTGCCATCTGGCGCTCGGAGAGGGTGAGAGGAATGCCTGTCTCGGTCTCGCTCCATCATGTGGCGCTGTGCCGGCGTCGGCCCCAGCATGAACTTTACTTCCTGAGCCCCTGGCTGGAGGAAGAGCTGAGGGTCCTTGAGGGAGTCGTCCATGCCGCAGCAGTGAATGCTGGGTTGGCCGGGTTTGGCGGACACCTCAGTGAAGGTGGGGGGCCGAACCTCAGGCATGGAACGGACACAGTGGCGGTTCGAAAGCTCACTCTCCATACTAACTGTATTCACGTATGTATGTGTCTGCAAAGAGAAAAATTACGCCACAGATTGTTAGGAGTGGGATGCCACAGGGTTTTTACTTGCAGCGCTGCAAAATATAATTTGGCATCAATTTCTTTAAAATACTGTACACTTTAAGGCTACAATTAAAGATTTTCCATTCAGTCATGCAGCACAAGCTACAGTTCAATGAACGAGGACTGACAATTATGTTGCACTCATTAAAAAAGCTCCGTATCACGTGACTTCCCTTATCAGACATGAGAGGGAAACTTCTCTTGCTTCTACTAGCTCTTACTCCTGCCGTCCTGTGGTCAATGGGCTCCAGCTCCTACGTTGCTAAACTTCATATCAAAGTTGAACTTGTGTAGACATACAGTATTACAGATTCACAAATAGCAAATCTTCTGTGTGATAATGACGTATATTTGCATCATTTATCGGAGAGAACAGAGGCACCCAACTGCCTTTTCAATTGACGCCAGGGGAAATCAGAACATTCTAAAATGTGATTGTAAATTATGATCCTGCTTTAATATAATGAAGTGGTATTACATCACCATATAGCATTATGGTTGTGTGTCCTGGCCTCACCTGGTCATCCATCCCCATGAGGCTGTGTCTGTGGTCATCAGTAAGAGAGGGCTGTGATGAGTCTGCGCTTATAGGGTACCCTGGGTAACCGTTAGGAAACGTCTGTCCTGGGAACCCGGGAGCTACACACAGATGTTCAGTGAAGTTATAACTAATACCGTAAAGTGAAACATTTTCTACAGATTTGTGGTAAATTTCAATAGAATGTGTAAACAGCAGCAAAATATGGGGTATAACAGGTCCACAATCATTCACGTGAGAGGTTTTATGTTAAAGCTAGATCAGAAAATATTTATGATTACGTTGGCATTATGTCTGTATGTAAACGAAATGCTGATTGCTGTCTGTGTGTCTTACTATTGGGTGTTTGAGGGGTTCGAGGCATCTCCATCTCTGGTGTGTGGCCGGGCCGGGTCATAATCATGGGCTCCTCCACCACATTAATGCTGTTGCACTGCATCAGCTCCTGCAGCAGGTTAAAGATCTCTTCTGCCCGAGAGCACTTAAATGCAAAGATCCCTGCAGGAGTATAAAGTAATGCACGTTTAGCATTGTACACTCACAATCTCATAACGTATGAGCAAAGAATGCTGAGGAGAATAAATGAAGGTCTGTGTGTTTTAACCAAACTTTTCCAAGAAAATCAATTGATTATCATGGAACGATAAGAAAGAAGTTTCCTACACCCTACATGGAATGGATCATTTCATTTTCTATTGTCTTTCATTGTTTCTGACATTAGGGGGCAGTATAGCAACAAAAGCTACTCTACCATACAGTTTATCGTGCTGTGGTTAGAAGAAACTGCATCTACCCTGTAAAGGGCTGGAGATTACAAATTAATTAGTTATTCTTATTAAAACCTTATATGTATATGTATGTAATATTCTTATTAAAAAGTAATGTACCCTAAATATATTCTGCATTAACAAACATGGGAACACCCCCCCCCCCCCTTACTCCCCCAAAAAAGTCCAATAACAGGGAAAAATAATTGAGTCAGATAGTTCAATGTGGCTATGAAATATACAATCAGTCACTCATACACAAAGCGGATTCTCTGGCTGTCGTGATTTTTATATGCTACTTACACTACCGTTCAAAAGTTTTAGAACACTTTCTAACTCCATGATTGTTCCTGATTTTTATTTCTTTCTACATTGTAAAGGAATGCTGAAGGCGTCCAAAAAATGCATTAATCTCCTTTGAAC
>JAQQZT010000037.1:15039603-15061949 GCA_030068275.1 Clarias platycephalus | reverse complement strand
TGTTATTTTATAGTTTTGAAATCCCCAGTATTGTTGTAGAATGTAGAAAATAAATCACTAAACAAAAACAAAGAAATGTGCAAGTGTTCTAAAACTTTTGAACGGTAGTGTATGTAAGTAAGTTCTCCATATCTAAGCTCAATATCTAATTGACTGTAAATGAGAGAAGGCATGTGCACAGTCCTTTGAGGACTAGTGACCTCACCCTGTCCTGTCTGACAGCGCCTCCCACTCTCGAAGGAGAACAGGTTGGAATCGTAGCCGTAACGTCGCAGGCAGAGGTATGGCCACCGGATGGCGTCACGCTTTCGTGTGTGCAGAATGAGCTCGGTTTGGGTGAGCTCCATAGTCCCCGATCCCAGCTCGTTCCCTTCATCATCCACATTAGTCACCTGAAAATTTTATGCAGAACACAAACACAATAACTGTACTGTACAACGATGCAGAGCTTGATTTTTTAAACCTTAAAATTACAGTAAATTTAGACTAACTACTGTATATTAAAACATTTGAAGCAGAATATCAGATGTGGTAAGATTAATAGGTTTAACGATTTCCAGATGTTAAAAATATGCAACAGGATTTATGCCTGCCATTAAATTAATTTGAAGGTCATGATGCAAGTCTTTAACTTTATGCTGTTTCTGTTATTAGTGTCGGAAACAATTAGTGATGTAAATTGTACTCTGCCAACCATGGCTTTTAAAGCTTCTTTACTATAGCAGAGAAGGAATCACACTGGCTTATCCCTATCAGTAAATAAACATCTACTCACTTAGCCATCTCTCTTAAACCTGCCCTCACTGTCCATCAACTGTCCTTCTTTCAGACATTTTTTAGAAGTAGCTGTGCCTTGGGAAAACTGAAAAAGCTGGTGATGCATTTCGAATTTAGAGTCAGTCATTATATTACATAAATCCTGCTCCACAAAAAAAAAAAAACATTGACAAGGAGCGTGTTACAGTTGGGCTGTATGCAGCATGTGGGTCTGGACACTTGTGACACCTGTGTTATAGTCCAAGTCTAACAATTTTTTTTAAATAAATGGCATTGGGCAATTAATGGCAGTGTTACCAAAAATTTGTCACCAACCGCAAAAATACACCATTTTAACTTGGCCCTTTTGATAAATTTTTCAACTTGCAACAGAGTCAGGATAAAGCCGAACAGCTGGGTTAAGAGTTGGAGATGCTGTTATTTTAACCCACAACGTTCTGATCAGAGTCCATCACCACTGAGCCTCCCCACAAAAGTGTAAGAAAAATGAGGACCAATGAAGGGAATATCTGAGAATTATCTGCTTTGGATAAGTAGGCCAAGCCTCCACACTGGAAGAACTTTTCAGGGCCGTTTGTCACTAATCTTTATTTGAACACGTATAATAAAACATTGTGTTTTATGAAGTAGTGTATGTACCTTAAACTTGGTGGGGTGGTTGTCTTGAATGGCGTCTCTGTATAGACAACTCCAACAGCTCCCCATAGCTTCAGCAGGTTAGCTGAAACCTTTTAGGTGGTGAGATTAGAGTTAAATACGCCTCAGGTTTTAGTTTAAAAAAATAAAACAATACATGTTCCGGTCATTTAAAACAGTTGGCCAAAAAGGTGTAGAGAAGAAGAAATTGTACCTGGTGCAGGCCATCAGTGGGAGTGATGCTAACGTCAATCCCAGAATTCTCTGCTGGGGGTCATGGCGGAACAAGGGTGTGCTGGTATGAGCAGCAGGTCCCAGAGCGCAAACTTTTCATATCTCCTGACAAACCAAGAAAAGAGATTCCGCTGAGAATTTTGTCCTTTTTTCTAGAGTGTGCTGTGATTAAGATACAAAAATGGAAGTCAATCTGTGCTCTGCTCCTAGGCTCCCATGGGATGTGAGGTATAATTACTTTACATGACATTTCTGTCTCACAGATGTGCACAGGCTCTGCCTCTTGATAGTGGAGAATAAATATATTCTCTTGCTTAACTCTAAAATTTCAAATATTATCTGTCAGAACCTCTAGTCCTGAGATCTAGTCCATATCTGTTGGAAGCCTGTTTCTGCTAGTTTCTTAAAGGTTTCCGTACTCATTGTTTTTTACAGATGCAACACATTTCTTATTTCATATGCAACTCTCTAAATACTCCCTCAATACATGTGGCCATAAAGACAATTAATGTAGAATTAATGTTGCACTAATTAATTAGCGCCCTCTACACAGGGAGTTGCACTTTTAACTGCACGTTTACATAACAGTTGGTTCTGAAGTAACATGTTTGCATCACCAAATACCAAGAGAATAGCCAGCATTTTTAATGTGGCAAATAAAAATATAAAATGACACCTAAACAGGTCTCCAAAACACACACACACACACACACACGCGCAGACCCTTAAGATCTATTCACAGATTTCTGGGTTCTATTTTCAGCCACCAAAATGTCTGAATGAAACTGGTCACCTACAGTATTTGCAACTTGTACATATTTAACAATTAGGTTAAATATTGGGGTTCAAACTAACGGATAATCAAGCAAGAAATAATAAGTTCGAATGATTTGCTTTTATCTTACTGTTCTGTGATTTATAAATATTGTGTCCCAAACTAATGACCCTTTATAAGATCAAAGCAGAACATTTTATCCTTGTTTAGTGCAAAAACATTTTATATCATGTAAGTAACATGCTTACTAAATGACCTAATGAACTAACTAAAACAAACTTATAATTTTAAAGATTTGTAGCCTTTTGCATAAAAAAAGTTATGACAAGTTCTAATGCCACAATCTGGAGCCTTGTTAAAAACAAGCAATGCAAATCATTCTGACAAATGAATCTGAAAGGTGTTAAAATTAGTATCACAAGAAAATTAACCTATGGGGAGTGCAGCCTAATATATATATATTTTTACTGTGGAGATAACAGGAACATTTTTCTTTCCTTGTTCCCTTTACGTTATCCTGAAGGGGAACTCTTTTTTACATTTTATATACTGTATATACAGTACTGTGCAAAAGTCTTAGGTATTGTTAAATATATTTATTATGTCTGCATAATTATATACAAAATCATTCCGTATTTCCATATATAACTTAAAAATTAATAAATAAATAACATTACAGGAGAATATATACATGGCTGTAAAGAAAGAAATATAGTACAAGACTAGTTTTCAGATGGAAACAAAAAACTTAATGTATGCTCCTGGGATTTGCATAAAAATAGAAAGAAGCAAGTGTGACAAAGTTACCAGAAGAACTCCAGCAAGCTCAGTAAAACCTAACAACTGTTTTCTTATAAAACTGTACAAATCTGTCTAAAACTCCTGATTTTAAGCAATGAGTTTTCACTTAAAATATTGACTGTTTATTTTATTACTCCTTATTGCTCTTTATAGAAGTTTCTTTTATGCAGAAATGTTTTCAAAAGCATCTTTTGCTTATGCTATATTTTTGGATGTAACAATAAATAGTTATTAGGTTTTACTGAGCTTGCTGGAGAATATGAGTTCCGTTTTTACAGTCAACATTTACAGATACAGCTTAAAGATGCATACTTTCATTAAGTTCAGAAGATGAACCCTTGATGCTACTTCCTAGGTTAAAATCATTTTGTCAAAATATTGTACAGGTACCAGATGAAGGTATAGCAACAGATGAGTAAAACATTGCTAGCATGCCAGTGTAACTTTGTTCAAACCTTCTTTCCCAGGTGTCAGGAGGAAGACTGGATGTTAGGATGGAATCAAGGAGCAGATTAGACTAACCACAAAAGATTGCATCAATAAAAACTACTTTACCCCCCATTATGTTACTGTTATTATTGTATAGCATAGTAAGTGTACAAGCTTGGAGTGCAGTCTGCTCTAACTTACCGACTTCCTGATCCCAGCAGCATCTGACCCGAATACTCTAAACCTAAAATAAAAAAACAAAAACACAAAATCACGAAGCAGGCCTACTACTTCTTCTTCTTCTTCTACTCCTACTACAAACTGACCCTGTGTTTGTGCAAACGTGCATATGAACACAAAACAAAACGGTTCGTAGTAGCATGTGCGCCAAATCTACGACTGCAATCACGCCTTCCAGTTCCATTCATGTGGCATTGAGTCACAGTGCATAGCTGTTCGGGATGAAACTGCATCCCATTGCATCGTCAGTTAAATAGTCCAGTCCAGCTGGACTGTCACATGATCTTGTTGCAGTGCATGCAAAGCCTACATGTGTAAATATTCATAGCACAAAACATGGACTGAAATATCTCCGGGAAGCTAAAAATCTATGCATGCTCCATGCATACCTCTCTCGTGTTCCCGTGTCTCTGACTGACACCTGAGATGTACAGGCGCTTCAAATAAGAGCAAATGAAGGAAAATCCGAGCTCAAGGTTACGCGTTAAACGAGCTGTTAATGAGCGCTGTGGCCAGAGCCAGGCGAAATGAGAAAAGGCGAAGATGCACGATCAGGAGGGAACAAATCTGTCTCCAAGATGGCATTCTATTGTTTAAAAGCCAACGCAGACGTCAGTAATATAGGAGACAGAAATGCGATTCAGCCAGCAGCCATAGGGAAAGCTGGAGAGAGAGAGAGAGAGAGAGAGAGAGCGCGCGCTGTATAGTAACACAGTCCTACCGTAAAGCCTACTACAGCTGGATGCTAGTGTCGGCGGAAATACTGCGGGCTACACTCACACACACCCACACACACGTACACACACACTATAATAAACAGTGTCCTGCGAGCGTCAGCATCAGTCCGTGTTGAATGTGAATGCTGCGGAGGAGGAGGAGGAGGAGGAGGACGGTGAAGCTGTGCAGCTCGTGCGCTACTCACATGTTCGGCAGCGGAACCTGAGCGATGGAGCTGCGGTGCGAGTCCGCGGTGCTGCACACAGGAGAGGAGAGGCGGGCTGCTGGAGGGATGGCTGGATGACTGGCTGGCTGTCCTTCGCTTCCGTCACTCACAATAATGCTTTCAGGGAGCTTTCATTATTTTTATTTATTTATTTATTTATTTTTAAAACAAAAATAAAAACCGCCGTGAGTTGACATAAAAGATTATAAAGGCAGTTGTTTTCCCCCCTCAACGCCCCCTTGCTGCGGCACGGGCCTGTCTTTGACATTTGCCGGGGTGAGAGTTCAACCAGCCAACGAGGGCTGATGGAGCGGCAAGAAGGTAGACACGCTGGAGGACCAGCTGAGGCGGAGCGCACGCTCACCGGCACACGCACGATGACGCGCTGCCAACCGCTCACAATCCGCGCGAGCACCTACACGGCTGCACTACCCGCACTCCAAACACAGTATCGCACCTTTCCCTCACGCGACATGGCTGCAAACATATTTTATTACACACACACACACACACACACACACACACACACACACACACACACACACACAAAAACCTGTATAAATGAAATTATTTATTTTGTCAAAGATTACCGGGGGACAAAATGTGACGTTACACATTTACGTACAAGTTGCTTAACAAGCTACAGTAGCTAGAGCACAGAGCACACAACTGGGTTATTCTACAAAAATGGTAGAAAAGTGCTGACTTAGTTTTGCTGATGCAAAAATAATTTAAATTAACATAACATACACATTACTTGTATATCACATACTTTCAATCATGAAATACTGTATATACTTTCGTGAAATACATTTTCTTATTTCAATGGTCAATATTTCAAACATGATCATACTTTTCATCTAAATATATTTTTCATTAAATAAATTTGATACACAATAGAATCAATACCTTGTAAAATATGCTAAACACTAAAATTGATAATAAATAAAATTGATTATAGTTGATAATATGGTATAAATATCATATTATTAATGATAATATAGGATCAGTCACCCCAAACTGTGTAATTCATGTTACTGTTTTACAAATAGTGTTTTCTTTTGAAATAAATTTGACTATCTGAAATTGTTTCTGCAAACAGAAGTCAGTATATGAAAAGCACTGGACAAATGCAAAAGGCATGCCAAATGTCTCTTTTAATTTCTTTAGGAGTGTCCTTATTTATTTTTCAGATTTATGTAAAGCTTTTAAGTCCTCCATTGGTGTCACTAATTTTATAATTATAAATGTCGAAAATGAAACATAAAAACTGATTACATTGATTCTTTTTTTTTTTTTACATAATTGAAAATTATGTGGTCTTACACATGGATGCTGTTTTATAAATAGTTAAGATCTTTCTCTAAATTGTCATTGGTGTTATTGTCATTTATGTTACCAGGAAGAGAAGAAACACCATTTATTAAATGTAAAAATGCATTAAGCTCTACTTTTGTGGATTCATAAGTTTGACAAGTAAGTTGTTGCTATTAAAGAAGGTTCAGGTGTGAAAAAAGAAATACATTTCAGGAGATTTTTATGACCCAGCTTCCACCTTTTCTGTAGAATGACCCAATTAGTTAATATTACTTAGCTACTCAATGACATTTAACAACTGTTTCACACACAGTCGCTTATGAGGGGGAAATATCCCTATTTGTCTTTTTTTTTTCCTCTAAAACATTTCTGGTAGTTTATCACTTGATTTTTGCAATCTCACAACAAATGTTCTGGTTTTGGTTTCACAACAATAGGTCTGAAATTATTTAACTTAGTTTTTTTTTAACATTACAAAAATCTGAAATTTTACAGAGGTGTATAGACTTTATATATCTACTTTATACCACTAAAACTATATAGAGTATAATTAGTGCCTGAGTCTAATTTCTCTCATGGTGTCTTCCTCATGTGAGCTCAGAGATTTTTTTCCTGGCCACGGTCACCTAGGGTTTGCTCATTAGTAATCTAAATCTCCAATTCTGTACAGCTACTTTGAGTAAAAATACTATTGTTATCCTCTGTATGATAGCTGAATTATGCCATTTGGCAACAAAAATCAAGTGCAATCTGTAATGAGAGTGAAATATGTTTGAAAATGTTCTCGATAAGATAAAATATTTAATTACAGTTAATTATAGTTTTATCTACTGCCTGTGTGTACAGTGCCTTTGCATACTTCTTTTCACATTTTGTCACATTACAACTACAAGCGCAAATGTATTTAATTGGGATTTTATGTGATAGACCAACACAAAGTGGCACATAATTGTAAAGCTGTAAAATTGTAAAAGTGAAAAGAAAATTATAAAAAGTTTTCAACATTTTTTACAAATAAAAATATGAAAAAACAGGTTCGTGCATTTGTATTCAGCCCTCTTTACTCTGATACCCCTGACTAAAACCCAATGGAACCTACTTCCTTCAGAAGTCACCTAATTAGTAAATATAGTCCATCTGTGTGTAATTTAATCTCAGTATAAATACTGCAGTTCTGTGAAGTTTTTAGAGGTTTGTTAGTGAGCATTAGTAAACAGTATTGTGAAGCAAAACACCAGACAGGTCAGTGATAATGTTGTAGACATGTTTAAAGCAGGGTTAGGTTATACAAAAATATCCTAAGCTTTAAACATCTCACAGAGCACTGTTCAATCCATCATCCCAAAATAAACCTTGTGTGAAATAATAAAAAGAAGAGTTTTAAAATACACACAAAAAAAAGATTTAATCTGAACAAAAAGCAACAAATCCATAATAAATTCCAATGTCACAGTATCTTTTCCTAATATTTTGTATCTTGCACTAATATTTATGTAACTGCTATTTAAACCTTTTTTTGTAAGCATTAATTAATATTATATTACATGATGCAATCTGGATTTTTTACAAGTCTGTCATTAAACTGATTAAATTTTTATTGATTGGGTCAATAATTCACCCGCTGCATTATAAAAAAATATTCATATTTTTACCATTCTGTTCAAAGAAAATCCTAAAAGAAGTAATGTGTAATTTTGGATGATTTACTAGTTGGAAATGAATTCAGTATATCTTATTTTAAATACTCACTCACTCATCTTCTATAAGGCTTTATCCTGTATTCAGGGTCGTGGGGGGCCTGGAGCCTCTCCCAGGAGGCTTAGGGCACAAGGCAGGGTACACCCTGAACAGGTCTGCAGGTCTTTGGACTGTGGGAGGAAACTCACCAAGCACAGGGAGAACATGCAAACTCCATGCACACAGAGACGAGGAATCGAATCTGGACCCTGGAGGTGCAAGGTGACATTGCTAACCACTACACCACCGTGCCGCCTTATTTTAAATACAAATACAGTACATGAAACTACTGCCATATTTAACGTTATGTAATTGCCCAGATGCAACTTGAGCAACATTACCAAATTTAAGAAAATTAAAAGATAGTAATATCTGATGTAATACAGTATGTAATGACTGAGGAAGATTCTAGGTGGTGCTTCATAAATCATAGATCAAAGCCCAATAAGGGTGACATACCATACATTATGTGTGTCAGTGGTTTGCATTCATACAAACAAGCAGCTGCACGGGGCAATGCCCCCAGCATTTCCATACAACACAAATAATTTTTTTCAGGAGGGAGTTCTACTGCTTTCGTGGTTATCACAGTCAATTAATGCCCCAAAAAGGTCAAGTTATCACCCGGCCCAGTCCTTTTTGTCCTGATGAAAGTCTCAGCACACCACACAATTGCATACACAATACTGCAGATTCAGGTGTTTTGTGAGATGAAAGACCAAAAAGGTGTGCCTTAGGCATGTATTAGGAAACACTATGAACTATAGACTATGCACCAAAGCCTATATAGCCCTCTGACTGTTTTACTTCACCTGGTGAAAAACATCAACCTTTCTAAAAAAATGTTTTTGTAACTTTTTCCTTTAACAATTTTCCTTTAACAATTCCTCAGTAGTTAATCTAAAATACTTTAAAGTAATTTAGACTTTGGACAGACTATTTTATCTCAAATGGCAACATTACCATAAGGTGTGTTTATTATTCTGCTCTACAGAATAATTATACAATATTCTACAGTTATAGTGACACACACACACACATACATGAACACACAAAAGTGTAACCGTTGTATAAGTCAAAGCTCACCTGAGATCCATTATATAATATCTTCTTTCAGTGTTGATACAAAAAACTATAAAGAACGTCAAATGAAAATGAAACCCTTGGACCTCCAGGGTCCAGGTTGGATTCCTGCCTCAGGTCTGTATGTGTGGAGTTTGTATGTTCTCCCTGTGCTTGGTGGGTTTCCTTCGGGTTCTCCGGTTTCCTCCCGCAGTCCAAAGACATGCAGATGAAACTAATTTGCGTACCTGTGTTTATGTGTGTGTGCATAAGGGGGTAACAGCCCATACAGGGTTTAACCCGCCTCAAGCATTAAGTCTCCTCTGACCCTGAATACAGGCATAGACAAGACTGAGTTAGAGTCAAATAAAAGTAATACACTACAATATGTAAGGATGTTATTATGTGTACAATATGTAATGATGTTATGTGTTTATTGTTCTGATACTATCATTAATTTAAGGTTACTAAATTGTAAATTTTGTAAAACATATAGTAATAAATAATTTGTGTTAAAGAGTTTAAAAAAAAAGAGTTATGCCAAATATTTCCATCTACACCTGGATTACTTTTATATAAGATGATAGTCGTGTATTATAATTTATTTTGTGTTACACAACCCTACATTCGCACCTTATGAAACGAAGGGGCGTGGCCATGTTTCACAAGTGTATACGCCCACTGCATTCTTATTTCAAATTTCAGAACGCGTGCAGCGCTGCGCAACGTTTTACTGTTTGTTTGTTTGTTTGTTTGTGCTGTTGAAGGACGTCACATCTTTAACTTAAAGGTAAGGCAAGAAATAATATATTTTTAAAACGGGTCTTAACACATAAGCAAGTGATTGAACAGTTTCGTTGATCTGACAGCGCGTTTGCTTTTGTAACCGAGTCCGTTAGTGTTCATGCAAACATTATGTAACTTACGTTAGTTTGACGAGCTCGAATAGATTTTAGACGTTACGTATAAATTATATCCAGATCTAGACAGTATGTGATTGTTTAACAAGTTATCGAGATGTGAGAATATTCTTTGGCTTTAGTACAGTTTGAACGTGTTTACTAATAAATCAACAGGTTCCAGTTTAGGTCTCCTGACTTTAGAATTATTGTTTTTTTTTATTTTTATTTGACTTTCCGAAACACATCAATCTAAAGGTCATGGGTGATAAAATAAGACAATCGACACTTTTTTTTTTCTTTCATATTTATTAATTTATGAGATGTTCATGAAGCCCTGTGTATGATGAGTAGTAGTGCTGAATACTTTTGACTCTCAGTGAGCACTCGGCTCATTGATCATCACCTCATTAAAACTGCTATTATGTGTCAAATAGGTCAGATATCGATTCATTGAATACTTTTCTTCTATTCGTGATTGCATTATTGTTATTAGTATTATTAAAATGGCTCCTTATTAATGTCAGTCGTTAACAAACGATTCAATTAAAAGAGCCGACTCGAAGAGTCGACTCCTCAGCACAAAACAAAATCCATCTAGTCCCTTCTGGCTGCGAACCACAGGGACCAACGTGGCAAGAAGCCAACCACCACTATTCAGCTTGATGCACCGTAAACCACCAGTCACTGAGATTACGTCGTTTAACCTTGGTCACCTGACTTTATTGTTGCCTACACCGGCGTACTGCATAGCCCGTAAAACCCAACTTTATCATTGAGTGATTGTTAAGTTGTAAACAATATTTACAATGTGTTTAAGTTAATGCTTTATGGGGCAGGAAGCAGGAATAGGTATCTGACAGAACTTTATACTCATTCTTGCTTCTTGATCTCTTTGTTGGAGCCATGTGGAAGATGTTGGGTCTGACTGCCCTGCCACATGTCGGTGGGATCCTTGGAGGCTATATCACAAGAAGGGAGGTGAAGACGTGGTACACCACGCTTAACAAACCGTCATGGAGGCCACCCAACTCGGCTTTTGGAGTGGTATGGACGACTTTATACACCGGCATGGGGTAAGTATGTCAGAGGCATGACGAGTTGACTTGCCTTTATAATATGTAATAAGTACTACAGGAACACTGTGCTAAGGTAGCACTGTATAATGTGGTATGTTCTGTGGAAATCTGGCTTAGGCAATAGTTAATAGAAAATGAGCTAGAACAAAAGCTTTTCAATTAGACTTGAAAGACATTATGATGTGCACTTCTCATGTATTTATTAACTAATGCCGATATTAATGTTGTTGTTACAGGTATGGTTCTTACCTGGTGTATAAAGAGCTAGGAGGCTTCACAGAAGATGCCGTGGTCCCACTGGGACTCTATGGCCTGCAGCTAGCACTAAACTGGGCATGGACCCCTATCTTTTTTGGGGCACAGAAGATTAAACTGGTATGACGGCATTCTTTTACCCCAAGACAAGCTTTCATATTACCAGTATTTTATTATAATATTACAAAATCACAACACTACAGAATATTAGTCTGTGCTCATTTTACGGTACGTTGTGATAGAGGAACTTGCAAAAATGAAATTCTGTTATCAAGCATACATTGTAAAAACAGGGATGTTTGAACATCGACTAATGTTTCTTGTCTCTGCCCCTGCAGGCACTCATTGAGCTTGTTGTGCTGACAGGAACAGTGGCTGCCACCATGGTGTCCTGGTACCCAGTGAACCGCACAGCAACTCTCCTCATGACTCCATACCTGGCCTGGCTCTGCTTGGCCACCTCGCTCAACTACTGTATCTGGAGGGACAACCCTGATACCAAAAAAGACTAGTGAGGACAAATATGAAATTACCATTCATTAAAAGGCACATTTTGACTCTTTATGGCCATTATTACAACTATGCCTGTAACCATATTTAGTTGAATATATGAACAAAATCATGTCAGCTGCTTGAGTGGATGAATTTCAAACATTAGGATAAATAATATACTAACATCTCAGTAACAATCTCAGCTTTGTAAAAAAATAAATAAATAAAAATAAATAAAAAGATTTTGCAGTAAAAACAGACCCACCCATGCAGCTATCACTACTGGGGAGGGGGGGGGGGCGGTTGTTTGCATTGCTTTTTTCCAAAATAGAAATTGCCTGCTATTATGTGTCAAATAGGTCAGATGTCGATTCGTTGAATACTTTTCTTCTATTCATGGTTGCATTATTATTATTACAATGGCTCCTCATTAATGTGAGTCGTTTACAAATGATTCACTTAAAAGACCCGACTACTTAGCACAAAACAAAATCCATCTAGTCCCCTTTTTAAAAAAAAATAAAAAATAAAAAAATTTGCCTGCTTGCGCAATCAATACTTTTGGCCATTTCACACTCAGACAGGGCGTGTTTCAAAATGGGGTGACATGACCTCTATCTCACATGAACATACTGTCTGGTAGGTGCCAAACTGTGAGACACCTAACCATGTATGCTATCTACACTGTGTGTTGGAGTCAAGACTGAAAGCAAATATTTAGAATAATTTTGCCTTAGTTTAGAAACAATTGGCCTTATTCACCAACTCTTGTTAAGAAGAAATTTCTTAAATTCCTCATAATTTTCATGAAGATTCTGACATTCACCAAACTGAATTTGGCATTGCTCTTAAGTAAGAACAGAATTTATGCATGCTAAAGAACACACTTGTGCACATTTGAGTGCTGACAGGCTTGTGATAAACTGTATTACACAGCAATCCAACTCTCTCATCATCAATCATGATCTTGGAGAGAAATAAATGTTTTGACATGGCATAAGCTTATTGAAATGATGCCTTTGCAAATGCATGTCATAATAAAAGCAAAAGGTGTTCCAATGAAAGTGTGTAACTTTTTTTTTGGCTGGGCAGTGTTTTATAGCAATGAAATTTCATATATATTACATATATAATTTAAAAAAATATATAATATATTTAAATTTGACTGAAAAAACAGCATCACTAAAAAGGTTCTACTGTATATTTTTTTACAAATAAAATAAATATACTGAAATGTCCCAGAGAAGCATTTGGGCAATTCTTTCTTGGTTATCCAGATCAGACACAGGGCAGGTAAACAGCACATGGGTGCATGAATAAATGTTTTGCTGCAGGAGGTTAATGGCTATGAGGGACCAGGGTTTGCTGAAAGGGATGTTTCCTCTGCAGTAGTTTATGTGTAAATAAATTAAACGTGTCAACCATTGCGATGCCTTATTTTTATTTGGGGAGTTTTCAATGGACTGTTTGTTCTACACTCCAAAACCAAAATTTAATACACACTTAGAACTTGGGTGAGACAACTTCAAAAGCCAGTTTACCTTCTGATTCTAACGATAGGAGAAGCCTAGGACATGAATCTGCTGTCATGTGGGCAAGGTGAAAGTCTTTGTCCAAATTCTCAGTTTATGGTACAGTACACTCAAGAATGCAGTCTTTCCAATGGTCCTGATCGGCTGGTCCTGCCCTGATAAGCCTAGGCGAGCCTGTCTCCCTCTAGTGGTCTGTGTGTGCCTTTTTTCCCCCCTTTTGTAATAAAGAATTCACTGAATAGTATACATCTTTTCTGTGTAAATTAATTTTATATCCACTACTGACACTATTTAAACATCTCACTTGCTGTTAAACTCCTGCAGCAGTACTCCTTCACAACTACGGATTGAATTTTTTTATTTATTTTTTTTAACTTTTGGAGTCTGGTGCTCTTTATACATCAATTTGAACAGTCCTGAATTCTCTCTTTTTCTACTTCTATTCCTAATTTGTGTGTGTACATGGCTCTGGTCATTTATGAGGAGAGTTTAATTTGAACTATGATAATTATTATGAAACGAGCATGCATGTTCAATTTACAAAGACAAGAGGATTAAAAATCCTGCGGTTAGCCTAATCTGCATATCTTTTGTACTGTGGGAGAAAACCCACCAAGCACAGGGAGAACATGCAAACTCAAACCTGGACAACAAAGACAATATCGAAGGATGTTACTTAAATTGGCTTAAGAACTGCTTGCTCACGCACCGTTGGGGTGGTGTAACACACCGTCCTTCGCACTATCCGCTTTTTCTACTTGTGTGAGCTGACAGATGCCCATGATTGCCTGTAGAGCTGTGATTGACGTGAGAGTGCTAAGAGCTTCCCGTCCCACCCCGCTAAGAGAGCTCGGCCGATCAGCTCTCTAGGGCCACAGCTATGGGAAACCACAGCATCACCCAGAAATGAAACTAGCGATCTCCAAATGATATGGCGAGCACGCCCAACACACTATTAAAACCTGGTGCTGAACTGCCAATCTCCCAGAAGATTGTTGAAGAATAAAATCAAATTGTTGTGATTGGAGAACAATCACTTGGGGAAGCTGCATTGTTAAATAAAATTTAAAAAATCTACAGCAGAATCACAGCTATGTTTAATGTTAAAAGTAATGACATTTCCATATGCACAATCTGATAAGAACTGTCAGGATTAGGACTAAACAGCTGTGGGCCATAGCGATTTGGGAACACTTGTTCCTGAGGCTAATCAGAAAAAGGCTTCAATTTGGAAAGAAGCATAAGGATTGAGCTTTGAAGCAATTATTATTTTTTTTAAATACCCATGTCCTAAGCCTTGGTGTAGCTCCTGGAAATGACTGTGGTACAACTAATATTGAATACAATGCCTCTTTAATTGTGCACAAGTTATGGGCAGAAAAGATGATTTGTCATTTGTATTCAGATACAGCAAATAGTAATGAAATGTGCAACACAAATATATGAATATAACTGAAGTGTCAAGAGTCTAGGGTGGAGATTATAGTGCAAAATGTCTACTTTTCCGGCTTTTCCACAGATGCTTCTTCTGGCTTAGAGGAGAACCTCTGCATTAAAGTTTTCCATAATCCTTTCTTATCCTCGTCCGCCTGTTGCATATTTCCTATACAAAAATTAATAATGTAATAAAGTCAGCTATATAATCTTTTTTGTAGTCACACATACAACCAATTTTATATATTTACCTCATTAAAAGTGCAAATTGGATTTTCATTTAATTGCCAACTACTGAGAAGAAGAGCTTACCATTGTTGCCAAAAAGCCTGTTTTTTGCTTAATTTTTTTGCTCACCGTGGTTGCAAAGGGTGGTTATTTGAGTTACCAAAACTTTTGCAATTTCAAAATAAAAAAGATAAGCTCCATGGTAATGGCAGGTAACTCTAACCGTTCAATTTGTATAACAATTGAAAAAACAAGTTGAACTGCAAGAATTGTATTCATCACATGCAAAATGATTATGTTATAAGCCTTAAGATTTTAAATCAGTAATCATTGTAAGACTCTGATAAAAGTAATTTATGTCATGTGAACATTCCCAATCTAACATTTTTCTGAAAGCTAAATGAGCTTTTCACTGCAGCTCTACCACATTGTTTATACAACTGAATGTTCAAGTATACTGATGTTTCAGAAGAACATTTATTGCTCTTACTAAAATCATCTCAAACAACAATTTCTTACAAAACTCACCTGTTCCTAATAACATCCGACACTCTTCAACAGTCACACCTGTAAAACTTGTGTCTTTAGCTCGTGGAAACTGAAGAGAGAAATATTAATTATACACACTATAATAATGTGTATCTATACACATTTGAATCAAGTAATTATTGCGGCAATCAAAATATACATGGTATTACACAGTCTTTACAGTCAATCATAACCATTAATAAAACATAGACTTAAACAATTAATGCTTGATATGCATGAGGCTTGAAAAACAGAAAAAGCATGGCATCCTAACCAGAATCATTTGTAAAGGGATCAGCTAAACCTTTTAGCATTGTAAGATTTCACGGTCTCTTCTGGAAACTTGATTAAGTAATCTCTACCTCTAAGAAGGGAATTATTGAATGATGCTGTTTTATATTCTCACTTCAGACTCACCTTCTCTCTGTACATGTTGCTGTTAATGCGAACTAGACTTTCATACATTTGATCACATTTTTCTGGGTCAGAGATCTATAAGAAAAACACAAAATATTTTTAATGCATATATATATATATATATATATATATATATATATAAAAATCTAAGAGAGAGTGCTACAGTCAAAAATGTATTTTGCTTTGACAAAGTTGAGCTCAGTTGTGTCCCACTCACGATCTTTAAATTTTACAACTTGAAAAAAGGTTAATACATAAATTCAAGTGGACATGATTTTGAAAAGTATGCACCTCTTTATACAGTCAGATCCATAAATTTTGTAACAAAGATAATCTAGCACATTGCAGAAATCTTGCATCAGAAAAGATGCAAAGAAAACCAGAAAAGAAAAAAGCTTGTAAATTCACATGGAGACACGTGGTTAGCACTGTCGCCTTGCACCTCCAGGGTCCGGGTTCAATTACCGGCCAGGCTCTCTATTCCTGCCCCTCATGCACAGAGTTTGCATGTTCTCCATGTGCTTTGGGCTTTCCTCCGGTTACTCCAGTTTCCTCCCACAGTCCAAAACATGCTGATTAGGCTAACTGGCATTCCCAAATTGCCCGTAGTGTGTACGTGTTGGATTGGCACCCTGTCCAGGGTGTACCCTACCCTGTGTCCCTAGTCGACGGAGATAGGCTCCGGGCCCCTGTGCCACTAACACTGCTTACAGGATAAAGCGGTATAGACCATGAGTCAGTGATTTAACTTCACATAAACACTCAAAGACAAGGAGTGCACCATTAATGTTAGCCACTGTGTGGCGTAACAGCGTTATTTACCCCAACATCAAAATGTGAATTAAACTCAACACACCCAGATCTAGATATAGAAAAGGTTTTAGTTTAGATATTAATTATTCTCTCTACATGATAAAGTATGTTGAATGCAACATTAACAACACTTAATGCACTTTGACTTAGAAAAGCAAGCATTACCTGAGTGTTCTCGCCCTCTCGGAATGCACTGGCCACCTTCTGTCGTAAAAACGTCCCCAAATCTCGACCTTTTTTCGATTCGTCTCTCGGCCATACCTCACATAACTTGAGAAAGCGACGGTACCTGGTGGCGGCCATTTTCAGATTCGCGGAAAAGGAGGAATCCCTTTTAAAGTCAGGAAGCCGCACTGGGACAAACCAAATCGCGTTTTGAGTTAAGCAAAAACGGTGAGACCGGACAATATTTTTGTCCCAAACGTGTTTCCGTACGCTATCAGCTCGCCTCATGGTGTGTACCTATTCTGAAATGTTTAGTGTGTGGATATAATATCTCTCATATAATGCTGTACTTTTGAAAGTGCTTGTGTTAATTATTGTCGTATTTTAAAAGAAATCACCAGGGAAAATGGCCGGGGCTGGAAAGAAAAGCGAAGCAGGTTCTCCTGGCGTTGCGGGATGGATTAGCACTGCATATCGATTCGCCACCGACAGAAATGATTTCAGAAGGTAATCTTGGGGGAACTCGAATTATCTACCGAACTGCCTTAGTTACACCCATGTACTTGTGTGAAATAATCCGCCGGGATCACCTCGACTATTTAGTGACGTAACTAGCATTTTGGTTCAATGAATGAGAATGACCTTGTTAGTGTCTGTTCAGTATTTAGTGTCCTAGGTCCTAGTGCTAGCTCTGTTCAGCAGTTCTAGTTCCAGGTGGTATATATGTTGATAAAAAAAAAAATAAAAAAAAAACCTGGTTAATAGTCAAGTAGCTTGCTAATAAATAAATCAGCAGCTAATTAATTGGGAGCCAAGTGAGTATGACCTCTGACCCCATGACATTAAATATTGATTTCATGTTTTATTGTTTGTTGATCCATAGAGATATACAAACAATACAACCCAACTCTGTGTGTGAACACGTATTTCTCTTTCCTGTAGGAATCTTCTTGTGAATCTCGGCTTGTTCGCAGCAGGAGTTTGGGTGGCAAGGAATTTATCAGACTTTGACCTGATGGCACCTCAACCAGTCACATAGTCCCAGTCAAATCCCGCAGGTACGCTCGAGTTAAAAGTCTTCTGCATGTCATGTGGCACTGCACTGAATATTATTTAATCTGAAATCAAGGTGGATCTTGACTTAGTCAAGCGCATGTGGGGTTTTATTTTCCATGGGAAAACAATAGTATTTTAGTACATATCAGAGAAAAAAACCCCACTGCAGTGTCAGATGCTCCAAAATGCTGTAAATCACTGTAATTATCCTTACACGTGTTTAAATATACCGTATATATATATATATATATACACACACACACTTGTACTAGAGGGTCCTTGTGGCTTCATCCGGGTGCAGGTCCTGACGCCCGCGTGCTATCATTACTTGCGATCAACTCGCAAGCACTATGACATGACTGTCATTGCCCTGATAATGCGGTTTTAATAGAACTGATGTCATAAATGTGAAAAGGCCCTCTTGTTCTTCTAAGGATATATATTTTTTATTATTATTATCCGGGCCCCTTTTGGGGGTCTTGACATGCTCAAAAAACACAGGTTGGAATCTGCTGCCATTAGGATGCCTGCGAGTCTCACAGGAGATTTTGCTGCATAGCTCGTACACACTTGCACACATGTCAAACTTGGTACAACATTTCTAGATCTCATTGAGCTGAACAGTGGTCATTATGCACGTCATGGGCTCAACTCAATACGAGATCATATATTTTGGGTCATTTGCAAAGTGCACATTAATGATATCAGCACTACAACAGTAAATACACACGCACGAAAGGCACGTCCAGCCATGATGATGCCTTAAACCTATGCAATATTCAGTAACATCAGCGTCCTGGGCTTTTTAGAAGTCTTGGCGTGCTCAAAAGGCACACAGGTTGTGCAGTGTGCCCAGGTGGCAGTAATGGCACATGTGCTTGGGCTAGCTCATTGTTGCTTGCAACTATATTATATTCTTTGAATTTTTGTTATGCTGGTTGGGAAAATAAAATACAGTACTGAAAACAGGTCAGTTAGTAATACAACAGATAAACAGCCACTTAGCACAAATATTTTTCTTCATTCACCTGATAATCACTATGTGTCTTATGTGCTTAAAGAATTGTTCATTGTATTTCTGCAGTAGTTAAAAAAAAAAATAAAAAAAATAAAGGCAATTATACTGAGTTTTGAACATTTGGGTCCTTCTACACCTTGATGTTTTATTTAAGCATGCTAACTTGATGTCAGTGAACATTATGCATTAGAAAATGTTCATACACACTAACAGCACATTACCCTTGCACCAAAAATGTCTCTTCAAGCTAAAAATTCACTGTCCATGTGTTTATTTTTTCCCCTAGGAGCAGAGGACCAATTTCTTCTTCACAGGAATGAAGTTTTCTACCAGATGCAATGACAGGATAAGATCTATATACATTGAAGAGAAAACAACCAATAAAATATTAAAGCTCATGTACACCGATTAAAAAAAAAAAAAAAAAAAACTGAACAGTTGACTTTGTTACAAATGTCAAACTTTATTTAGTATAAATATTGTCATGTTTAATTTAAAGTTCACAATCAATGCCATGTTAGCAGGTTTAGTCATACAAGATGATTAAAAGTTACAAATACTTAATAAAAATATTTAAACATTCTTGATCTCCGTATTACCCATGGTGTTTTTCTGTGAAGATAAAAGTTGGAGCCAGTTTTCTTTTTCGATCCTGCAGACAAACAAACAGCTTCCATTAAAATTTCTAAACTTAGTTTAGGGGGAAAAAAAAAAAAAAAAAAGTTATCTGAAATGTGCATTATGTACTGATTGATCTCTGCTTCAACCAAAACAATCCAGTAATTTAGCTACACTGAATAGATCAATCAGTACATAAAATGATTTACCTCGTTTGTGCAGCGAGTATAACAGCAGTAGAAGCTCGTAAGTGATTTTGCGTGAGATGGAGCAAAAAGGCATCAGGTGGCAGACCCAACATCTTGGGCTTTAACTCCTCTACATGAACATGGGCAGGAAACACTGCATGATCTTGCACGCTGAATCTATTTCCACTGATGCATTAGTATTGTGTACATGTCAAAGAGAGCCAAGACAGAACAATATTTCAGCTGAGAATTAAACTTACTGTAATAAACCTCCCACCAACATGCATTTAAATACATTATCCTGCTGCAGAATTCTAAAATTTGGTTGATTAATTTTCTATAACAGTAGGCAGGTGTACCTATTTTAATTAAAATCATAGATGGTAATTTACTCATTTGTAGAGCGATATTTTATATACAAGTAACATTGGATTGCAAGCATAATGAAGTGTGTGTGGGGGGGCTACTGTGTAAGATGACCCACACACTAACAGAATCGCTGCTCTGTCAGAAAACATCTTTAACAAGGAACCTCTCTAATGACACTTTTTGCTTTTCTCTACTTTTGAGGATTTCACGGAAACGTGACATTGCATTGTCGTTAAACAGATTCATTTCCCGCACTACTACAACCTTCTTAACCTTTTTCTTCCTGTTGTTGGAGTATAGTTACTAAGGAACAGTCACTACACTTGGACACAAAAATAAATAAATGCTTTACAGGTATGCACACAGTCAATGTTATAATAAAAAATAAAACTGAGTGAGACTGAGTGTGGGGGACAACTGTTGATAATCCCACACCTCGCCAGAGAGAACCACCATTGGCTCAGTTGTGATCATGTTGCAGATAAAGCGCATGTGTATTGCTCGTTTTTCAAGACATCGCTCATTTACAATTTATTTAAAAGTTTTGGTCGTTTTGCAAAACGCTCGCAGACCAAGTTTCTCGCAATCCAAGGTTCCTCTGTATACCTACATGCATGTACACATGTACACTCACACTGAGCACCTTATTAGGAGCAGCTCCACATACTTATTAATGCCATTCTTTAAAATTGTGCAGTGCACCTTATCAAATCATGCAGATATGGGCCACCAGCTTCAGCTAGCATTCTTAAAATTAACGGGGAAATTGATTGGGCTGGTTTAATTATTTCTATAACTGCAGATCTCCTGGGATTTTCACACACACAACAGTTTGAAGTTTACCTAGAAGTGTGCTAAAATAGAACATTGGGCCCGTCAATGCCAATTAATCATTAAGGCCACAAGCCCATTTGACAATATTCATCCTTCATGGCTGCACATTTACCATTTTCTACTGGCTACTTCCAACATGATAATGCATCATGTCACCTCAACCTGCTTGAGACATGAACATGACAGAATGAGTGTCAGTGACCTTCCCAAGTCACCAGATGGGATGTGGAAGAATGACCGCATGAAACAAAAATGTCAGAGGAATGTTTCCATCATCTTGTGGATTTCATGCCATGAGGAGTTGTGATCCTAATAACGTGCTCTGTGAGTGGCATTTTATTTGTATATACAGTATAGCAACAGGCAATTGACGTGCATTGTGTGTGCCACATATTCTAAACCTAACAATGAGTTAAACTAAAGTTTTTCAGCAAGACAACAGTTATAATGCTTTAAATATATTTATAATATCACAAGAGGAATAAAACAAATGCCATTATACGGAAACAATAAAATTCAAGCTGGTAATAGCCCTAAGCATCACATTAACCCAAACTGATCAAGTGATTTTTCTACAGGTGTTTTATTTCATACTTATTGCAGGATACAAAGCAGTCTTACTTCTTGAGTGAGAGAAGCAAGAGGTCATTGAAGAGATGCAGATAGATGTCAGTCCGTGAGACCATGGAGCCTGAGGTCTGATTACTCTTCACCGTCAACTTTTTCAGTGGTCCCTCTCGAATAAGATAACGACCACTTACGATTAAAGGTACTGACTGGTGGAAAACAAGAAATGTAAAACAAGCAGGACAAACATTCCGAGAAGAAAAATGCACTGAATCAAAACTCAGACCTTGACACTGGCAAAATCCACAAGCTTTTCCAAGCTAACCAGTTCCTCGGTTCGTTTCATTTGCTGAACATTGTTGTCACACTCCACTACTATCTACATAACACAGAACATAATGAATTAGCTGTGATGGACTGGGTGTGTTCCTGCCTGGTAATCGTATCACAGTATAGACTTTGGGACCACTGCAATTCACTCTCATAGTATTTATGGAAGTTAAGTTAATAATTTATTCATGGATCAGACTAATAAATTGGATTTAATATTGTGCTTTTGGTATAACAGATGTAAAATGAGTTTACACTGACATTAAATGCTTACCTCTCGTACAGCTTCAATAGCACCCTTCAGGTTTGGAATGTCAGTGGAGTGTTCCTCTGTCCTTTTAAGGATATTCTGAACCAGTGACAAAAAGTTGGTAGATCAACAACAATAAAATCCTCTCTTTCCCAGCAAATATGACACCAGGGCCCGTATTCACAAAGCTTCCTAAGCCTAAAAGTTGCTCCTAGTGACGAAATTCTAAGAAAAATCTTATAATTATGGCATTTTCTTAGAATTTCCCCTTAATTTTAGGATTAAATCTTAGTAAAGATAAAAATGATTCACAAAACATCTTA
>JAQQZT010000037.1:15014422-15027202 GCA_030068275.1 Clarias platycephalus | reverse complement strand
AGGTGCACCACACAACTTGCACACGTCACACACTATATAGGGCTGATGTCACTTTGGGCCCTAAATATGTTGAGTGCGTTAGTGTGTGTGTGAGATACGTGCGTGTGTGTGCACATGTGTTAACATTTGTGATGTGTACGTGTGTAGAATAGATGCAGGAAAAAAAGCATCACAGTATGATTTTACTCAATGTGATGTCACTGTGCGTGATGTCACTAAACGTGTCACTGAATATAATGTTATGGCTGACTCGTTTGAGATATCAAAAATCACACTACAATTTTGCATCCTCAATGATCACATCGGCCCGGTTTAAGTGGCGATCATATAAATTCCCTAGAAGGAGTATATCAAAATCCATCGGGTGCCTTTTTGCGAACAACCCAAAATAACTGACTTTTTGTACAAGGACATGTTTAGCACCTGTTATCTCATGGAAACAGACTTTTTTTTTTTTTTGTGCCCTGGATATTATGCCAAATTATAATAACTGGTTACATTTTATTTTCACACAGTATATCATTTTCTTCTATTGGTTTGTTAAATGCATATTTCTTTGGTTCAAACGCATGGTGTCCACCTGAGTGGACATATTTGTAACTCCATGAAAAATAGGTTTATGAAAAAAATTTAGGTTGCATTTTATTTGTAAGCCTAGAGAGGAATAAAAACACTTATTTTTTATTTATTATTCACTGATTTTTAAACACTTAAAAATCTTGACTGAGGTTCTCATAATTCATGCATGAAAGGGTTAATTTCCAGAGTGCAGCCCAGTGATATGACATACCTGTGCTGAGTTACAGCAGAGGCCTAGAGAGTGATCTACAGAATGACAAGCATAATGGCATGGATGGTGGTATTAGCACGAAATCTGAATCTTTGGAATGTGATCTTTTTATGCAAGTGAACAGGTGAGAGAGCTGGACTATTCAAGTTAAAGTTTTAATTCCTAAAGCCCTGCTCCACTGAAGGCAGACAGAGTGGGCTATGTCAACATTCCGATAGGGTGACATTTCTGCACACCTTTATATTTGCAGGAAACAGTTAAATGTCTCAAATATGAGCAGTTGAGGGTTAAGGGCCTTGCTCAAGGGTCCAACAGGGCCAGCTTGACAGTGTTGGGACATGACCCCAAGACCTTCCGATCAGTAGTCCTCCACTAATATGTCTAGAGCATTTAAGGAACTTTTAATTTCCTTTGTACAGTATCTAACAACTGAATCAAGTCACAATTGTGTTACAGAATGAATAAGTTAATAGGAGTGGATTTTCACTTCAATACATTAATCAGAAAAACATTTCAGCAGAAGAACCAGCATGTTTTCAGATGTGGTGGTGTAGTGGTTAGCGATGTGGCCTCACACCTCCAGGGTCGAGGATTAGATTAGTCAAAACACATGCAGATTTGGCTAATTGGGATTTCCAATTTGCCCATAGTGAGCAATTGTGTGTGTGTGTGCACCCTGCAATGGGCTGACATCAGGCTTTCTGTGACCCTGTACAGGATAAGCGGTATAAAAGATGAACAAAGTTACCTGGGAAGGATGGCTGAGGCGCTTGCTTTCTCTCAGCCTGTCTCAAAACCACCACATCTCCATCCTTCAGGCCGAAACTCCCCAGGGCTTGGGTGAGGTCTCTCAGAGGCTGCTCCGCATACGAGATCTGCAGGAAAAAACAACAACAACAAAGACTTTAGAGTTACACATTTACCCAAAAAAGATACACAAACACAGATTCTGAGCCTGTTTTTTTATTTACTATTTTTTTTTTTTTACCAAAAAGCCTAATCAAACCGAAAGTAAAACAGTACATAAAAAATACAAATAAAACCAAATAATTTTCGCCAGTTTCTGTTATAAGTTTAAAGCATTCTTCTGATCATTAACTTTACCAAAGACCTACAAAGCACCCAGCTGTTTACTGTTTGTTTGTAAACAACGCGCCTGTTCAGCGGGTTAACGTGACTAGCTCAGCTGGGTAACCAGGATACCAGGCTAACTAGCATACTGCTTTAATTTTACACCCAGCCAAAATAAGGCAGCAGACATTTCAGAAATAAATTAAACTATTAAAAAAAACTGAAAAACGGAAGGAGTAGAAGGGCTTAATCCTGAGTTCGCTTTTTCAGAACTATAAATAGCCTCAAACACCGGGTCCGTGGTGTGTGTGTGTGTGTGTGCTAGCTGCTAACTGTACTGTACAAACTACAACCAAGCCATAGCTAACTTAGCTGCCTGCTAAACCTTCACTGACTTTACTACACACGTTTTACCTGAATCTCTCCTGCGGGGATTCCTGATTCGAGTTCACAAAGAGCCAAAAAATCCCTGAGTTCAAGCTCTGGGGAGACCTCGAGGGCGAAGGTGGTCTCACCGCGGTCTCCCAGCGAGCAGAACACCGTCAGCAGCATCGCGAAGTCTATCACCGCAGAGCGCGAGACACCACCAGAGTGCTGATTCAGCGGCGCGCGCACTCTCTCTCTCTCGCGCGCGCGCTCTCACTCACACACAATCACGCTCGCCGCTTTACGCTTATCTTCTGAACAAACACTCAGTATCCACATGGACACCAACAGCGGTGTGCTTTACTTCAGAAGCTGTTTTTTTGCGCATAGATACACAGAATCCACCTGCTTTCAGTATGAGCACCAACTCAACTGAACCACGACGGTGTGCGATTTCACGCGACTATGTGTAAGATCGCCGATCTACAGGCCATAATGTATGACATGATGTCTCTTCCTATTACATGCAGATCAGACAACCTGTGCAGCGAATAACGTCGTCGTGAAACCGGAAGTGAAACACCACGCACGAGTACTAAGACGCCAAAGCTCATTTACCTCACCTGCAATGATTTATATCACAAAGCAATAATTTTGCACCCACAAAGCACACTTGTAGGAATGATAATTAATTATGTAGGCTATATTAATATTTACATATTTTTTATCCGTTCCAAAATACATTTTTAGATTAAAAAAACATTTCACAATTTATATTCATGCTACATGCTATTATATAATTATAGCAGCAAGCAAAAGCAAAACAAACTGGCAAATAAAATGGTGATTACATACATGTAAAGTGTATATTAAAATGTATGTAAAAAAGCATTTTTACACTACATATATTACATTCATTCTAATCATATATTATATTATATTATATTATATTATATTATATTATATTATATTATATATGTGTGATTATACAGTATATTTACTTGGTTTATGAACATAATTGAATTTACAAATACACCTTATTAATATTTATGTGCATATACTATTTACAAGAGCTGAACTTAACTGAACTGATTTGTTAACAATAATTTCACTTCTTTAAATATATTATGGTCATGGCAAAATTCTGTTTGATTAGACCTTTTGTTTGGGATTGTTATCCTGTTATAGAATGCACCTATATTTCATTTGAACGTAATGAAATTATATAGGTTTTTGTTCCTTAGATAACAATATTTAAGAAATGCTTAAAATAAAGATGCATAGGGAGTACGAGCCTTTGTATATACCTACTTAAAATACTTTAAAGTACTCTATTAATAGCCCATCGTTTGTTTGCGTTAGTAAGTGTGTTCAGTCCGCCACAAGATGGCGCATTTCCTCAACATTTTAGCTGAGGTACAACCAGGGTTTGGATTACTTGACTGTTAACCTCAAATACACATACAGAACAGACAGTATAAGAGTATCCTACCTCATAGAGATCACTGTATCACCCATTACCCACACTAAGCGAATTTAAGAACAAAAAGTTATTTCTTCACCCCATATATTATCTGCAAATGAAAGATGTGAGGTAGATGGCTAGTGAAATGTGAAAATATAGGCATTCTAAAATAAGAACAGGAAAAATGGGCTACTATTATGTGAAGAGCCCATTACAATTACAGACAACTTTTTTTTTTTTAGATGTTTTGCATTAAACAATGTTGTCTCTGTCTTTGCCCAAATAATATCTTGTCTTAATAATATAATAAGAAAAAAAAAAAAACTATTTAGCCCCATAACTATTTCAGCGTCATATAGTTTTAGTAAAAATGAGCAACGTTTACAGCTGACCAGTACAACGATTATGAAAAATAAGCATTTTATTATCTGTAGGAGTTAGAAAAAAAAATCAAATACAGCAGTAATTTGCATCATTCATATATAGTTTTAGGGTAGACTTGTGTAGGCCTGAGTGTGTGTGTGTGCACATATGTTTTTTTTTTTTTAATAGGCATTCTATTTATGATCATTGCTAATACATGCTTGATATATCAGTCATTCAGTAATATCTGAATACAACAGTGCTATCATTGTATCTGCTTAAAGCTCTATTTATCAGCAACCAAAAGGTTTTATATAAAATTCCCTGTGTTCACGTGAGTTTGCAGCCTGCCCTTTAAAACCACACAGGTAGGTGGATTAATTGCATTAAATTGTCCCTAGGTGTGAATGTGTATGCATGGGGCCATGGGATGGACTGAAGAAGAAGAAGAAAAAGTAAATAGTTAAAAAGTGGAATTGTGCAAACCAGTCAGGTAACGCACTTCAGATTGTTTTGTTGATTCAGTTCAATCCTAACTCACTAACAGTAAATGCAGATAATTATCTTTGTTCATGTACTCATGTTTAATGGCAGATGATAAACAAAGCTTGAATGCAACCTTATGCATATACATTAAGCCAAGAGCACCTCTAGCAGATACAGTATATGTACATCATCTTAATTTACAGTATACAGTATAATACTCATACTCACATTATGCTTATTTTAAGCTTAATCATCTACACAAACATGCAGAATTAATATACATAATGAAATCTGTTGTTTTATTTATATTAATTCTTAATAATACACATATACACAAGGATTGCATCCTGTTTGCACAACATAACATACATTGTATGCATGTATATAGGTAACAATGACCCTCACAAAATCACAGCACAATGTTATACAACAACAGAAGACAGCCTTGGAATCACACCTTCACTTATTATAACCTAAATGCTCTGAGGTCCTTTCGTTTTCCCTTAAATTTATTTGTAATCATCCAAACATCAACCTTATCTCAGTAAAACACTAACAGTGTTTATGAACAGAATGATTACTGAAGTAATAAACGGGTTACTATTGACAAAAGTTTAATTGAATAAAACTAAGTCTACAAAGACTTTTTGCAAGAGTGTGGCAAAAATGGAAAACCCTAACATGTAGGTCTAGTTATCACCTCTACACTGCTTAGCTTAATGAAGGAACATGAACTAACAATTCAGCATTTAAATGTATTTATCTAATATGTTGCAGTCTAAGTACCAACGATTCGGAAACTTTATTCTGATAAAAGATAGATAATGGACCTATTGGTGAACTAAAACTTTTTTGGTGTAAAAATTATAATCATACTGGACCTTTCCCTGCCATGCTAAGTTGTGGAGGTGTGTGTGTCATTTGTCACTTCAGGAAGCGCTCCATTTTAGGATTAATGAATGAGAAGCCATCAAAAGCGCTCTGGTCCATTGATTCAATTAACCCTTTCTCACATTGAGAGAGGCGGGGCTTCTCACTTAAAAACTCTCGGTCAAAGTTACTGCAGTCATTGGGAGCTTTCTGCAAATAGGAAACAAACAGAAATCAGAAGCATGACAAAAAGAGGAACAAAAGGATCTTTTTTCTTTAGCTTCAATATTCGTGACAAAATACAGATCATACCACTTGTGGCCGGAAAGGGGGGTCAATTTCTCTCTTCTCTAAAGCAGACCAGTTAACCGTCTTGAAGAATAGATGACCTCGAATATTACCCACAATTCCCAAACGACAAGAGGGGTTCCGCACAAACAACTATAGATGTAAAAACAAAAAAGAAAAAGTTTTTATTGGTAAAAAAAACAACATTTAACATTTAATTATTTAATATTTAATTTACTTATACAGTACATGCAGTGCAGCAGAATGATATATTAATAAGCTTCCATGTCTACACAATTCTGTCTTCATATGTACCCGCTCTAGCATATCCTTGGTTTCCACGGTGAGCCAGCGGGGGTAGTGAGGCGTGTCCATGCGGATTGACTCAAACAGTTCATCCTCATCATCGCCATGGAATGGGGACTGACCAATCAGCATCTCGTATACCAGCACACCAAATGACCACCAGTCCACAGAAAATGAATACTGCTGACCTAATAAGATCTATACACACACACACACACACACACACACACACACACACACACACACACACACACACACACTTTAACCAGTGTGGTACTGTAACAGGAGAAGGTTAGGATTAGCGTTTAGAATCTTCTTCTTACCTCAGGGGCAATATAGTCTGGGGTTCCACAAAATGTTGAGGCAAAATTTTCTCCAAAAACGTTCTCCTTACACATGCCAAAATCAGCAATTTTTATATGACCCTCTCCATCCAGCATCACATTATCCAACTTCAGATCCCTAAAAAGGAGAAAGGAAATGTTGTGGTGTGTACTGCAAATACTAGCCTTGTGTTTTTATTAGTAAATCCAAATGCTTATACAATATATGGGAGTCACTACATATACATGCTACTTAAATGTGTAAAACAGGGCTGGGGGAAAATAGATTCAGTTATACATCACATTTTTTTGTGTGCCTCAGTGAATCCACATTGGCTCCAGAATAAATTTTTTTTTATTGATTTTTTATTTTGTATATGTTTGCAGTGGAGGTAGTTAAATATTTAAAATATATATATAATTTGCTTGTAACAAGGCTTGTAACAAAATATAGATTTTATTTTATAGTACTGTCATAATGTTGTTTGTTATTAACGGTATCGGTTGGTCCCTGATAATTCCCATACCCAATGTACAAGCAAATGTAAAAAGGTAAAAAAATAGTTTTTTTTGAATAATTAGGTAAAATATATTAAACTAAAATTTATTTTTAAAACAAGCCTACATGAAAAAATATATATTTTTATATTATAAAAGAAAAATGAAAGTTTGCATGTTTATAAATAAAAAAAACAACAGTTTATAAAAATATTACCCCACTTTATGAAGAATGGATGTGGTGTGCATCGGAAAGAAACTCATTAGATGTACCTGTAGATGATGCCTTTTCCATGCAGAAACTGTAGTCCGCAGACTATTTCAGCTCCATAGAATCTAAAGCCAGGGAAAGAAACAACTGTTTTAGATATGTTACAGCCAAAAGCAGTTCTATGAATATTGTTCTGCTGTCCATGTGTTTGTCTCACGTGGCTCTGTAGAGGTCAAAGCGTCCTTTTTCCTGTATATGGAACATCAAGTCTCCTCCATTGAGATACTCCATCACAAAGAACAAGTGGTCCTAACATACAGATTGTTTTATTAAACCTTATTGTTCTTAAATGAATTAAGCTAATATTAACCTAATATTGGATGGATTTATGATGTGTGATACCTTAGTTTGAAAAGTGGAGTAGAGGTGTGTAAGGAATGGATTATCCCAGGCCAGAGCCAACACCCGCTTTTCCACCATAGTGCATTCTACATCATCATCCATTAATACCACATCTTTCTTTAGGGCTTTCACTGCAAACCATTCTCCAGTGTTCTTTAACTCGGCCAAAAACACCTTAAAAGAGACATATTAAACTGTGTGGAAAAAAAGGAGTACAAAAAATCGTATACTTCCTGGCTGAGAAATGGAATAACTGAAAAGAGGGAAAGATGTATAATAAACTGGCATGCATAAAAGGTGAAAGAAGGAATAATGAAACTGAGAGACACATAGAAAAGCAATACCTTGCCAAAGCTTCCCTTGCCCAGGACTTTATGAAAGGTGAACTGCTCAGCTGTGATGCGTGTTTGGTGTGTGATCCGAGGTGTTGGGTTAGGACTTGACCCATCCCAAAGGCGACCATATAGAGGACCGTCTACAAAGCATCATCGTAATTATTACTATTTCCACTATATTAATCACAGTTTTGGTTCTAATTTATTATACACACAAACAGACCGTTAACATCAGATCCTGGGCTTTTGGTGTCTTTGTAAGTTCCTGCATCCTGTGTGTTTGATTCAGGCCTCTTCGTCGACTTCTGTGGGGCAAGCGCACATGTGAATTAACATTTATGCAAAACATGTACAGTGCTTTAAGTATTCCCCCAATGAAAATTCCAAACATTTATAGTGTAACAATCTGGAGCTGATATGAATATAATTGGGGCTAAATGTCATGACTCACAAAATAACTCATGATAGTGAAGTGAGGAGAAAAAAATCTATATAAATAAAAAATAAAATAAAAAATTTAAATAATTTGTCTGTTTAAATATGACACGCTTTTCAGAGGTGTTATTTTGTGCTTATACGTTGCAAAGTGCATTATCTCATTTTTGGTGCTATTATGTATAAAAGTTTGAGAAAAGCATCAGCAACAATAAATACTTTAAGTATTGCATGTTGCATTAACCCATGTAAACATACTTACTTTACTTTAGATGTTGATACTAATTTGTTTTACATACTAATGTAAATTAAAAACTACTACAACACTGTGTTATATACGGTGTTATATGCCCTTAGTTGCTTTCTAATTTCATCATGGAATCAGTCCTCTATCAGTACACATAAAGCCTTATTTATAATCATTGCTAGGAATTCCAAATACAGTTAAAATGCAGTAGATAGAGAGAAAAATAAGTGGGAAACATTTATTTTTAATACTTTTTTTAAACAGTAAATTTGCACATTAAAGTACACACTCACCGGGCCGACTTGAGTGAGAGCCTCAGCTAATAGTTTCTGGTTGATTCCACAAAGGTTGGCGACTTTAGTCTGGCACTTATGATGCACATTCATAGCACATTCTAGGAAAATCATCAAAGTCAGAAACACTCACAAGAACGTGCACACACATGCCTGCACATGCACGCTCATGCACAAATTCATGTCTTCCTCACCCTCACACTTCAGTCCCTGCTTGACAAGACCCCAAAGCAGACTTCCACAGTGGTCGCAAAAGGTGGGGCTCATATAGTTGTAGGTCTTAAAGCGATGTGGCATGTCAATTTTAAAACGCTCCTTCTGAAACTGAATACACACCCAACCAAACACAAACACCATCATGTAATTGGAATGATAAACCTAAAAACAATCTACATGCTAAGAATGTTATACATACCACAGTGTCACGACTGTTGGTTGCTGTGCCAGTGCATCTGCCAATGATTTTATCGATACACTTCTTATGAATAGCTGCATTACATTCTATAGAAACAAAAGAACTGAAAGTGAAAAAAAAGATCACTATTCCATATTACGAGAAAAGACTGCGTGCGGGCCAAAATACTTACGTCTACACTTGTATCCTTGCTTGTTCAACCCCCTGACAAATAAAAGTAAATTATTTATTTTATCATTATAGTAATCTCATTATTATATTTTATATCATTCTGCCACACTATATAACATTCTACTTTTCCTTAATGGGTGGGGAGTGAGTGCAATTATACATTTCCATATATGCTCTTTTTTGACTGTTATGGTATGACTGTTTCACACTGTCTCATATACACCCACACAAAACACAGTCTCACCAGACGAAGTCTCTGCACACTGAGCAAAAAGTGGGTTGTCTAAAGAAGGTGGCGATGAATTCATGGTTTTTGATGAAGTGAACTTTGGCCTGTTTAATGGCCCCACGACGCCGATTTAAAGTGGGAGCTTCTTCTTCTGTTCCTACTGACTGACGAGACTCTGAGTAGCAGAAAAAAAGGAAAGTGAAAGAAAAATTCCATAAGAATCAAATTTCTATTTTCTTCTGGACTAGACATAAGAAACAAATCAGACACTGACATTTTGCACAAAGCCAATAATTTCCTGTCAGTCTGGCACCCCTTCCTTCCTGGCATGCAGCTGTTAGACCACAGCCATTTTTAAACAGCCATCTTGATAAAGAATGCCAGTTACCCTAATGGGGTTTCTATAAAGAAATAAATCATGCACCTAACAATTGTATGAGATCTCTCCAACCCATCATGATGTAGAATAAAAAACACCCTGATTTATCTCTTCAGTTTAAACATTGTGGTGAAACAAGCCAAATAAGTCTATCTATAGATTGGAAATGCACAATGAATTTTTCACAATAAAGACTAAGCAGGAATGACTGGTGCAGAGGTGAAGTGTTTAGCCATGATTAATGAAAACATTTGTGAGAAACAACACTTTTTAGACAATTGCCACCCACACCACCCATTACACATTGTCCTGTATGCTGAGACAAGTTGTACCAACCAGTAAACTAGAAGCAATGAGACAGCAATGAATATACAAATACTTAAAGATTAAAGAAAAATTAAGCGAACTATAAAAATTGTCAATGGTCAATAGTGTGTTACAAATATTTTAACTACAATATTATCATCAACGGGAAAATCAAACCATATCAGTTTACATCCACCTTTAGCTTGTAGTCTCCAACTTCAGTTTAAAAATTCTTTCTACTTTAATATTGAATTATTTCTGGATATCTGTTTTGACCATCCTTTTTGTAGTAAATCGCAAAACAGTGGAACAGTTTCTCTTTTTCCACACGAACCAGTAAAGCAGATCACTCTGCTATATGTGATATATATGCATGTTAAAAATATAGTATGTATTTACACTTCTCTACTTCCTTCCAAGATCTTTTCTATTTATTTATGATTTTTGTTTTTTATTCTAATGCATTACAAATGCATTTTCAGAATTTTGCCTCTTTCATCACCTCCATACCCAAATGAGAAATTTTAAATAAGGCAATTAATATGTGATTGAAGTGTTGACTTTCCGACCGATTTATGAATTACAGCCATTACACACAATCCCTCCATTTTCTCAGGTTTAAAAATCATTGAAAAAAACAAACAAACAATTATTAGATTAGATTAGATTAGATTAGATTAGATTAGATTAGATTAGATTCAACTTTATTGTCAGTTAGCATCTAACCAGAAGTGGCCCATTTACAATTAATAAATACAATGTTATACAAACAGATGGAATTTGGTAAAGAAGATGCATTTGGTAATAGAGTTATGGTATACATAGTGATATCATATAGAAATATACAGTATAACTGTGCAACATTGTATAGTGAATTTGTTATATATGTTTATCATGTCTGCATAATTATGTACAAAATAATTTAGTTTTTCCATATATAACTTAAAAATTAATAAATAACATTACAGGAGAATATATGCAAAACTTAATGTACACTCCTGGGATTTGCATAACAATAAAAAGGAGAGAGTGTGACAAAGTTACCAGAAGAACTCATATTCTCGAGCAAGCTCAGTAAAACCTAACAACTGTTTTCTTATAAAACTGCACAAATCTGTGTATAAAACTCCTGATTTTAAGCAATGAGTTTTCACTCCAAATATTGACTGTTTATTTTATTGCCCTTTATAGACGTTTCTTTTATGCAGATATGTTTTCAAAAGTATCTTTTGCTCATGCCATATTTTTTTATGTGCCCAAGACTTTTGCACAGAACTATAAGTAAAACAGTTGTTAGATTTACCCCTATTAATTACACTAATTGTCAGTTGCCTGCTTAACTCTAGTTGACCTAGTTGCGAAAAGATATGTGGGTCAGAGCAAAATAACTAATTAAATAAACAAACAAATCACAATCTGTTGATCATAAATGACATTTATAAATCTGTTGTATAATAGCAATATTGCGCCGTGCCCTTCTCCCTATGATTGTATCACAGCCGTGCTGATATCAGGTACAACAGCACTCCTTCTTATTTGATATTGCTTTTTTACATTGTGGTGGTGTATAGTGGCAAAAATACAGAAATTGTGTCACTGTTTAAGTACCTAAGGACCTGACAGTAACTCACCTGTGTCCGTGTCTTCCAGAAAATACTGTACGGACATCATCACTTTGCCTGATGGTTGTAGATCAACCTGAAGATGGGCAAAATGAAAAAATATAGCTTCATACACACTGTGAAACACACACACACCAATATACATACATAAATACATACATACATACTGTACTGTACATACATACATACCCAAAACTCTGAACAGCCGTTGGCTTTCTTGCAACGCTCTGCTAAAACAGATACACCGAGTGTGACTTCTGCTAATGGATCATCAGCAGTGCGCATGAGCAGAATCTGAAGGACGCGGCCTTCGTAAATATGTGCATCGAAACTGGATCGCCAAGCAGGAAACAAGGTAGGCTTCCTTTGAATCAGAGTCTTCCCTCGTTCTAACAAGAGAAAGGGATCAAACTGCATGTAACAGAGGATGAAAACCCACCAATGACTAAAACTCACACCTGCATACACACCTGTGCTATGCGACTCCTTAAGCTTGACTGCACAGAACGGAGCTTCATGCACTGGAGGCAGGGCTCCATATTCATAGGCATTGAAGGTAATCCTCAAGAAGGGGGCCATGGTGACCGCTCACACACAGCCTACGAATAAGTAAAAAAAAAATTATGCTTAACAAGTGAGCTTCCAGAATCACACCCACAAAAAACACCCACTTAAGGAGGACTACTGAATAATTATGATCAAGATTTGTAAATAGGAAAGTAGCAGTTTGTTCTGTCCCAGCCAATATGTGATAAGGCTTGGGATTGTCTTCATTGTTTATTTAGCCAAAATGTTGAAATGCTGAGAGAAATGCTTTTACACACAAACGTGAGCACACACACACACACGCACACACACACACACACACACACACACACACACACACACACACACACACACACACACACA
>JAQQZT010000037.1:14992104-15006760 GCA_030068275.1 Clarias platycephalus | reverse complement strand
TTGGTGGGGACATTTCAATGGTCGGAGGATATTGGTGGGGACACATCCCCTCCGTCCACCCTAAATCTACGCCCCTGTAGCAATGTCACCTTGCATGTCCAGTATGCCTGGAGTTCGGCATTTCCAAATTGCCCGTTGTGTGTGATTGGTTGTATGAGTGTAAATGTGCTTGTGCCCTGCAGTCGGTTGGCTCCCCATCCAGGGGGTTGCCTTGTTTTGTACACTAGGTTCTCTAGGATTGGCTATAGGCTCCCCGTGACCCTACACAAGATAAGCAGCATAGATGATCGATGGAAAGTAAACATACTACATGGTAATGATTCACCAGGTTTTCTTATAATCTCATACATATACGCATAATATTGTGTTAACAAAATTTTATATAAATGTCTAGTCACAGGCCAGACAGGCCAAACTGAGTCCAGGAAAGCACAATTATAAGAAGACTGAACAAGTAAAGTTTGTTTGAAAGGGTTCCCAGGAGAATGACTCTTCTGTCACAGACGCATGACTGAAGTTTGCAAAACTGCAACTGTACAAAGACTTCTGGAACAATGTAGTAAGGACAAAGCACGGTGGTGGAGGGTGATGATTTAGGCTTATTTTGCCCCCACAGGACTTGGGCACTTTGCAAGCACTGATTTGACCATGAAGTCCTCTGCATATAAGAGTATTCTAGAGGCAAATGTGTGACCATCTGTCAGAAAGCTTAAGCTTGGTCAAAATTGGGTCATGCAACAGGACAATGATCCATAGCACACCAGTAAATCAGAATGGCTGAAAAATAAAAGCATCATTGTTTTGTAATGGCCTAATTAAAGGCCAGATCTTATCCCAAATGAAATGTGGCGGGACCTCAATAAACTGAAAAAATATTGTAAAAAAAGAATGGGCCAAAATTCCTCCACAGTGATGCGAGAGACCAATAAAATCATACAGGACGTACTTCAAGTTACTGCTGCTTAGGTAGATCTACCAGCTACTGGGTCCTGGGGGTACTTAGTATTGCTGTCATATTTATTCTTTTTGGCTTCAATTTTGATAAATAATCACACAGTAAAAAAAGTTATATGTTGCTGTTCGTTTGAGGCTGTATCTGCCTAATACCCACTTTGATTGAATTATTTTTATTATGTTTTCACACACAAAAAAGCATTGAATTAAAAGAGGGGTGTACTAACTTTTATACATGACTGACACTGACAGAATTAAATGTATAACATAGACATTAACAACAGATACAAAGCTGAGTAAGTGGTAATATATTTATATATTTTCTTTTGCACACAGCTTTTGCTTCATAAACATTTCATTTAAAAAAAAAACTTTATGACATCTGTATTAATTTATTGATCAATTAAGATATTCAATATATTAATACATATGTAGACTGATTTTTGTTCCTAATCAATATACAAACAACTGATATATATTCTTCATATCTGGTTTTCTGCTACATCATAAAAAATAAAAAAAAGTAGGTGGATTTAAATCAGTCCCTTTTGTCAATGAGGGTGTAAAAACGTGTGTGCATGGTACCCTGTCATGGAGTTCCTAATGGAGACCTAATTAAAACTGTAGCATTGCAACCTCAAAATGCGATTCTTATTGCTGAGTACACAACAACAGCGTACTGAATCGCACATGAAGTACAGATAAGCTCTGAGCATGTGGCCGAGCAGAAGATGATAGGCTGGAAGGAAATGAGGAGACAGACTGAGCAGAATAAGTGTGTGACGCAGGAGAGAAAAAGTGGAAAGTAGATAGGGAGCTAAAATGATGAATGTGTGCCTATTTGGGGCAAGGTGTCCATAACTTTCAGGTACTCTGAAAAAAAAAGCCCTGTCTTCTCTTACCCCCATTTTATATCTTCATTCTGGGTCAGATAATCTCATGGGGATCTAGGAAACAGGACAGCACTGCCCCGCCTCTCCTCACTCTCCCAGTTTTTCTTCTTTTAAATAGTCCCGTTTAATTACTTTCTGTAAAGATGTTTAATTAAAGAATGACATCACATAAATAACTCACACAGATTCAAGAAGACTGCCAGTGCAAGTTACTATTATAACCTTACATATGAATGATAATGACATAATCATGGTCATGTGTCATGCAGAGAACCACCTTAAGTAAAGTGAGTTTGGTTTTATGGTCTTCTGCCACCCATTGGTTGCACAGGACACTACAGTATAGAGCTGAGAATAGTCCCACTACATGTGCCAAATGTATTACATAATAGGAATAAAAGCGCTATTTGCGTCATTCAGTAGGGGTGCAAACACCACTCCTCCCCAATCCTGTATCCTCTAAGTCTGATCTATATCTGACAAATAAGATGTCAAAAACATGTTGTGAAAACGTTCATTGGGAAAAAAAAAAAAAAACACTGCTAAGAAAATATTCCATACAATAAGGCATCCAACTTTCAGAATTTTATGAAAATTATGGAGTCAAAAGGGTGTACATATCATGCTGAAAATCACAAATATGCATCATAAATTCCACCCAAAACAATACAGACAATTCTTACAAGTCGTCTTTATTGTAAATTTATATAAATGATTAAAGAAGCTGCACATGATATAGACTAACCAATTTGTGAAAACATATCCTTTCAGTTCAAATTCTTATTATAGAAAACCCAAAAGGCTCATTTACAGTGTAGTAACCTGCTACAATAATAAAATGTAAAATAATTACATTTATAAATATGAAAATTAAGGAAACTTTTGTAACGATAATCACATAGATAATATAGCAATTTGTGTAGCTTTTAGCTGAGGCTTTGTTTTTAGAAATAAACGGTAATTAATAGATAAACTATAAATATTAAAACTGTACATTTGTTAAGGTAAAGGAAAGGGGAAAAAACGCATAAATGTTATTAATGCATTAGGAAATGAGGACATGGTGTTTCTTGGCTTTGCCAACCATTTCAGTTAAACTCATAACATTTCTTGTTTGTGGTCACACAAAAAAGTCTTGTAATATCAGTTAATCTTTGGAAGGATAGACGTTCATATTTGGATGGATTTTATCATCAGTGTTGGTCTTGACAGCATGGCTTTGGCAGCTTCTATAGGACTGTGGCCTCTTCCATGGCACAGACCCACCTTAAAAATACAGATACTGATTAATACTAATGTTAGATGTGTGACTGGCACATTTTGAAGTGATATGAGTTTGGTTTTTTTGTTGTTGTTTTTTTTACCTCTGTGCTGTGTGTGTATCCTGAGCCCTGAATGTGTAATAGAGTGTAGTGTGGTGGTAAAGCTGAAACACACTGCTCTCTCCTTCATTCTCTGACTTTACTGAGAAACCCAGCAGAGGAAGGGACTCACATGCAACCCTCTCCTAATGAATGGAGAAGATAAGGAAGTTTTTTTTTAAATTATTAAATTCAAGATGATTTTGATGACTTAACTATGAATGTGCATGTATATCATACCTCAGGTTGTGGATATGTATAAAGCACTTTATCTTTGAGAAGAAACCACAAACTCTTCCAGCTTCTCTTACTATTTCTACTCCTCTGCAGAGTCCCACTCATCTCACCTTCAGATCCTGTCGTCTGCACAAAGTTACAAAAGAAAGAACCTTTGAATGAAGCACTATAGTTCAGTGTTTTCATACTAGAGAAAAAACAGGATGTTATAGTTATGGGTAACGTTCAGGCTTCCACATGATATGTGAAGCCAGTCCACTGCATCGTTTCAAACAACTGCTCATGTGGTATTGCAGGGCAGCACAAAATACATAAACTAAATCACTATCTGCTGTCTCCTGCATACATGAGCTCTGAGATGCCCAGGATTGGCTAGTGTTGATGGACAGGGGAGAGATTATGCCACAACTAAAGAGCAAGGCCTCCCTCATTGATAGCTGTGGGGTCGAAAAGATTAAAACTTGCAATATCATATCCCATGCATTTTGCTACATTTATTTTGATCACTGGTGTTGAGCAAACACAAAATCGTTTAACACTGGATGATGGTAAGAAAACACAGGTTCCTGCCAAAAGACTACAGTTCTGCTGTCAAATGCTTAGTCGGTAGTAGCAATGTGCGAGACAGCAGATCCAGATGAGCATCCCTGGCCCAATTTATTACGTGGCTTTCATATTAAATACTTAAAATAAAACCTGTGAAAACCATCTAACCTGTAGTAACATGTAGGGTAACAGGAAGGCCATTAGCTAACTAAATCCGTTATACAATTCAGCTAAAACGTCTAACATTTTACATGAGGAAAGCTTTCTATTAACCTTAAAATGTCACTCAGGTAGTGACCATGTTGTATTAAATGTATACATACAAAATACATACAAAAAAGTAGCCTGTTCCTATTTAATGTAACTGATCCTTCCTACGTTTAGCATATGCTAACTCTTCCAGGAAAGTCAATATTGTCATTAGTACCACCTCAACTTCGGTGTACCATATGTATAGGACACTTTTAAGGTTTTATTTGACTCACTCTCATGTATTCACACTTTCCCCCTTCTAGATTAATCACAAGTAACACCAATCATGAACAGAAGTAAAATACGGATCTGGGAGCAGTTACCTGGTTAAATGATAAGTGGCCTTTTCGACTCTTCCACAGACTCGTTGGGTGGATGTTCTGGAAAACGGTAGACAGTGGCCGACTGGAGCTTTCCACTAGCACAGCAGCATCACCTTCAGTTGGATAAAAAGTATACCGATTAAAAATTTTTATGTTTAATAAATTTTAAGGCAGTCATGTTACTTTATAAACAGATTTAACAGCCATCAGCTAAGCATTTGAGATCCTACTAAATCACCAGCACTATTAAACACTGACATCGTTTATGGACATGTTATGGTTTAATGACTGTCATAATGTTTTATTATTATTTTTTTTTTATCACCAATGTATATAGGAACCTACCATTCTTGCAAAGCTCACTGTAGCACTTATTACACACTTTGGCACGTCTGTTTTTCATGTATTTCAGGGGGACTTTGTTCCTACAGCAGTCTCTGCACACAACCTGTTACCAAAGACATAAATTGATAAATAAATCTATTTGGTTAACTATGTCATTGAGGTGTGTTAACTTTTGTGCTGGTAATTACCTTGCCACATGCATGACAGTGATGCCTCCTGTGTGTTAGGCTGAAATGGACAGGGCAGTTCATACACACTGCTACCTGGGAAACGGAGACCAGTGGTGGAGCGTTGTCTCCGAGACATACCCCCGACTTCTCCCCAACCTGATTAAGAAAGCAGCTGTCAGAAATCTAGTCTCATTAAATGAGATACAATAACTTATTTCATTTCCCATAGTAAGGTGGCAAACTGTAATCAAATATAAAACTTTAGTAACCAAGAGGACAAAAAGTGTTCCTACTGTGAAAAACATTTAATAAATTCCTAAGTTACAGATATTTAATTTGCTTGGTTTAACAAAAGATGTCAAATTTGGAGTATAAAACAGATTTGTAATGTATTTTAGATGACCTTTTATTACTGATTAACTTTCTAAACTCTCAGCTTTGTCCTTCTATTGGCTGTTTGTATTCTCCTAGTGTGCAGCACAATATATCATTTGTTAATCATTATCACAACATGTTTTTTTGGGCTCAAATTCTTCTCCCGTGATGTGAAAAAAAATCATTGCTAGTTATCACGAAAGCTTGTTTGCAGTTGAAGTTGCCAGGGGTAGCACAACCAGTTATTGGGTTTAGCAGGCAGTTATTTTTTTTTTTTTACATAGGGCTAGGTAGGTTTAGACAGTTTTTTCCCCCAAATAAATGAAATCATAATTTAAAAACCGTTTTCTGAATTTATTTGGGTTATATAAGTGTAACAAATATGCAGAAAACATAAATATATAAAAACAGGAAGGGGCAAATACTTTCAAGGCACTTTAGCTTTACCACGTGTATCACTATTTCAATGTGAACTCATTCACACTTATTTTCTATACCACTTAGTCCTGTATGGGGTGGCCTGGAGCCTATCCCAGGAGACTTCGGGCAGGAGGCGGGGTACAAACCCCAGCCCCAGCCATGGTCCCAAGCCCGGATAAAATGGGAGGGTTGCGTCAGGCAGGGCATGCGGCGTAAACCCTGTGCCAAGCTTGTGTGTGCGGACTGGATGGCCCAAGGTGGTGACCACTTGACGGGAGTAGCCGAAAGGTCAACAACAATTAGCCTAATCTGCATGTCTGGAGGAAACCCACCACGCACAGAGAGAACATTCAAACTCCATGCACAGAGAGACGGGAATCGAACCCGATGACATTGCTAACCATTAAGTCACCGTGCCACCTTCAATGTAAACTATAATTACAATATACTCTCGGCCGTAAAATTATCCTCTTCTTGCCTACTTGTTTTTGGGTTATTGCAATTTGGTTTGGACTCATTCAAGTCATCCATTAAGTAAATGAACAACTACAGTATTTTGAACTCTGTGTTTAACAAATGATGTTCTGCATTTCTGAATGTGGTCAGGTATCATATACACCATTACATATGTGGTAAAGCAGACAAATCAGATCACATTCAGATCACTTATCTCAGTAGCTGCTGAATAAAATTCACTGTCATACACATACAGAATGTGCAAAGAGTTAGTGTTTTAATGGAAGGAGTGATAAAGGCCTTTCGCACATCCAGCCAACAGAGAACAGAGTTGCTAAGTGCTAATTGGCAAAATCTTGGCCAACATGAGCTTTTTCGTTTTCTACAACAGCCATCTGTCATGACACCTGTGAGGATTCTGCTTTTGGAAAACATTGCAGTTAATATACCAACTTTCTTGGATAGAAAGAATCTTTTTTGTAATGTCCATGAATAGCATTTAAATAAACTCAGACTGTTTAGTGATGTTTTGCATGTTTAGTGCTGGACATCTAACAAGCTATCATGTAACTAACCTTGATCAACAGCCATTGTATCTTGTGCATGTCAATGTAATGATATAGACCCCATTAACTATAAAATAAAATGTACACACCCACAAATCCTGCTTTATATATCAAGTGCGTAATATAATAGCCTGAATATATCTTGGAAGAAATGAAACTATATAGGTTTCTTGTATTGTTCCTGTACTCTCCATCAACATATTTAGAGTAGTTGCTCAGAACATGGTCACACACCAGTCTGTTAAATTACTGGTCATGATAAGCTTTAAAAAAAAATAGCCAATAAAACCATCAGTGTATTACTAATCCAAAGCAAAAAAAATAAAAGCCGACACATTTTCATTGTGCGTGTGTGTGTGTGTGTGTGTGTGTGTGTGTGTGTGTGTGTGTGTGTGTGTTGTTGTTTTTTTAACTGAGAAGTGATAGATAATTTGCTTATCCTTCAAGGAAGTTGTATGGTTTGAGTCACTGGTGTAATGGAATGTAATTATGACAATTAATATTTTCATTGACTTAAAGTAATTGCACTCCACTAAAGAGAAAGTATGTTGGTTATTGTGTAATGTATTGAATTGCATTCACACTATCCAAATACAGAGTCTACCAAATTTATTATACATGAATAGATTAACACTTTTTTCTCCAAATTTTTCATCAATAATTTATAGCAGCGTTTCTCAATCCTACCCTTGGAGAACCCCCTGTCCTGCACATTTTCATTTTCTTTTCCCTGCTCTGGCACGCCCACTACATACCAAAAAAACAAAACAAATAAATTGGCTAAATTATTAAATCAGGTGTGCTGGGAGCTGAGAAAACACTAAAATGTTGAGAACGATTGCTTTGCACCAGGGATGACAAATCTTATCCAAAAAGGGCTGGTGTGGGTGTAGGCTTGCATTCCAGTCAAATAGAAGCCACATCTGATTCTATCTGTCTAATTAATCATTCTAGTCTTTCAAAAGGCTCTCAGGTGTGGGATCTGCTTGGTTGGAATGCAAACCTTTACCCACATCGTCCCTTCCTCAATAAGATTTGTCACCATTGCTTTATGTGGCTCGTCTCAACGCATGTAATTGCAATTTGAATGTTTTTAATTTTTTTTAAAGCTTTTGTTCTCAACTCTGGTCCTTGAGAACCACTTGCCTTGCACATTTAGTGTTCTAACGAATCAGACGATTTATCTTTCTTTAACTGAGTTGTGTGTAACAGAGCAGGGAAAACACAAACATTTGCAGGGCAGGTGGTCCTGCAACCAGAGTTAAGAACCACTGATGTAGAGGATGGCAATATGTATGGAGACTTTAGGAACACTCGGGAGAATATGAAAACCTTTTGAACTTTTTTGCTGGTCAGAAACAGAATAAGCATATGGGTCAAGTTGAAATATTTATAAGACTACTGTACTTGTTTTTGTGCCTTTTCATTTTGGGGATTAAAGCCATTTAAGTTAACAGTCAAGCTGGTGAAGTATTCTACCTCAAAACAGCCTGAGGGTTCTATCAGTAATGAGCCGAGGTCAGATACTGTCCGATTTAGTGTCACAAACCAATCATCCCTCTCGATAGACGAGCTGCAAACAAAACACATACATAAAACGTGTGTACAGTGTATGTGAAAAAGAGAGAATGAGACAGAGAGATAGAGAGAGAATATGTGTGTGTGTGTGTGTGTGTGTGTGCGTGCGTGTTTTTTTTTACCTTGCTAACAAAGTGATACTAATGTCTTTCACCTCAATCTTTAAGGCATTCTCAGTATTTTCAACCAAATGTCTAGTAACCTGAGAGAGATACAAAAAGAGGAGATGACCAGAAAGGAAGGCTGCAAATAGCACAACAGGAGCTATGTAAAGCTATGTTACTTGATAACAACTGTGTATATTACCTCCATCCCTGTCAGCGCTAAAGTGTTAATGAGTCTGTATTTGCCATCCTGCTGGGGATACGTATACAGCATTATATCACTCATCTGCAATATAAATCATGAAGCGAAATATCAGCATACAGTGTATTTTAAAGAAAAGAAATATTACTAAATGTACTGTAACTGTTTAATGATACGGTTTAAATCTGTGCTGTACAGTTTTCACCACAAGAGGGCAAAAAAAGTGGTGTATTCACTACAAATTGGTTCTCTTCTAAATACCAGATGTAAAGTGATACATTTATTATTATATAGATGTCACAAAGCATTATATAATATCATATAATTATATATAATAAGCATATTATACACACAATGCTTGCATATATCTTTTCGCAATTTCATAGACAGCGTTCATGTTATACAGCTGCCGACATTTATGTGTAAAACAGCTGCATCACTGTCTGTCACCGTGTAAAGGATACTGTATTTCTGACTCATGATATCCACTTTTCTTATCATTTTGTTTTATTTCCAGTGACACACACTGTGTGGGAGGGTAGGTTAGTAATGTCAAGCTGTGTAGTGTATTTTAGATCCAGGCCTTTATTCTATTACAATTGGTGTCATTAAGAAAATGATTCGAAGTTAAATGAATCACAATAACCAGTAAATGAGTCATCTCTGTCACTCAGTCATCTCTGTCTAGACTTATGAAAAAACATCTGTGATGTGACAGCAGTGATGTCACCTTACCACTCCTGGTTCTATCCTGGCCTTGGGTTATGGTTTGTGTGGAGTTTCACTGTATTCTGCGTGATCCGTTTCCTCCCACCTCCCAAAAAAAATTGTCAGTAAATATCAACTCTAAATTGAATCTAAATGTAAATGAGTGTGTGAATATGTTTGTATGTGCATGGTCTTCCATCCAGGGTGCTTCAGATCCACTGCAACGCTGACCAGAATAACATTGTTACTGAAGACGAACGAATGGATTAAAGAATTTATAAAATGAATAAACTAGGATAGGATAGGTCAAAACCTATGAATAGTCATATCATTGCCATACACAGATTAAATACAAGCATAATGATTATGTTAGTTACGAATTAACCAAAATTGTCATTTTCAAAGTTTTCCATTGTGCGTAAATAAATGGGTGTCTCTCTCTTTCTCACAAACAACATACAGTTCTGAGGGAAAAACATCCTGCCAGGAAATCCAACGCTAAAAAAACAAGGACATCACCATGTGGGGGTGTGGGAAAATCAGAGCGACAGACAATAGGGCTGAATAAAAAATCCTTTGTTGACAAATAGGTTCTGTCATTGGGGACTGAAATAGCAAAGAGACGTAAAGTCTTTAGCACAAACCACTAATAAATAACATGACATACCAAGAATAGGTGACGTGGCTGCTTGCACTTCCTGCTGACCTTCATCAGGGTTCCCTCTTTTACAAACACCTAAACACACAGGGGTTGACATCATTAATAAAAGTTCATCGAGTTAGGTAGTACTGTGTATGAAGTTGTTATGATTTCTCACCCTTCCAGGCTGAAGCAGGTTCTTTAATCCCTGAACACTGTGCTCGATATTGACCAGACGCAGGACATCAGCCTGAGACAACACATACACACATTCTTGTCCTGATTTTGTTCAACATACTCTAAATTGAACCTAAGATTTCAAATTGCTTTCTAAACCCTTTTATTTATTTATTTTATTTTATTTATTTATTTATTTTTTGTTTTATAAAAACTTCACATTATATACACAAATAGATAATGGGGACCAGCTGGTACTCCAAATTTCATTCAGATTTTTACATCCTTACATTGTTCCACTGATTTAGTTTTTTTTCCACCATATCATTTCATTATACTGTACATCATAACAGTATGTCACTGCCAAACAGCACACATTGCCTCAGTCTCACAACTTCATTCAACTTACCCCATTCTTGAGGCTGGCCTTTGCCTTATCAGCTATGTCTGAGACCATCACCAAGGTAGCTGAGACAGAGCATTAAAAAAACAACAAAAACAAACCCGATTAGATTTCAACACCGTGAACAACAGATAGGGATAGAATTAAGGGCAACCTTCCGGGTTCAAATGCTACATCTGAGTGAAACTGAGGAGCGAGGTATTTCAGTACTCTGATTCAATCAAACACACAGAAACTAGGAGATAAGAGGCCAATGACCTTCACATTACTGAGATAAGGGAGAAATTGAATAGGGACAGCAGGCATACAGGATAGTAACATTTATAACAGACCTTTATAACATTTTTAATAGATGTCCAAAACATAGAAGTATGTTTAGTAACACTAAATGTTCTACAAATGCATGGCTCCATACTTTTTTTTTCTTTGTAAAAAAAAATTCAATGTAATTGAGTAATTGGATATAGACACAATAAAGGATGTCTATCTGTTCATGCTGCTTACCTTGTGTATCCTCATACTCTCTGGAGAGTTGTGAGAAATTATTTTTGTAATCTAGTGAAGATAAATGGAGAGGTGTGTCAAAGGCATAGACAAAGAACACACATTATATATTAAACAATACACTATATATGGTATTCACGTTGAAGCAAAGCAAAGGTTGGCCTCACAATGAAAGAGGAAACCAAAGCAATTGTTACAGTGGTGTAAAAAAACAGTTGTGATATAATGGGTCTTGTGTAGCATTGGTTTTCCTGCTGGTAGTCAGTTTGAGTCTAACCGGTGTGGAATGTGTGTAATGACTAACACATATTTGGACAAACAGAGCTGCTACGTTTAATGTGTTACCTGTTAGAAGCATTCGGTATTGCAGGACTCGCACTATCACTTGCAGTAACTGCTGTTTGACAACACTGACGTCCAGCTGCTGAGAGACAGAGACACTGAGCTGCTGAAAGTTATATATAAAGGCACTCTTAAATACACAATGAAACAGCAATAACCTGTGTGCCATGTTACATATCTATACAGATCTACATTATACTTAATGTCTCTAGATATGTTTTGGTATTAAATGCACTTGCACTATTTGGCAACCCTTCGTGAGTTGCAGTGGTAGGTGATGTCTAATTTTCTACTTTGTGCACCCTGGAGACAGAGGGTCTTCTATTTTCCAGAATGCAGTTTTTTTGGTCCTCTTTTAAATAGTTTATTATGGCAGGTCTTTTTCCAATTTAATTTATTTAAATTTCAATTACATTTTTGTGCATTTCAAGAGAAATAACAATAGACCTTGTCAAATTTTTTTTATAGAAATCTAGATATAGCAAAAACTCCCTGAAATATCCATCCATCTAGGAACCTCTGTAGTCAAACTAGGGACTGTGGAGGCCAGTGGTCACCATTTTATTTACTCTCATCTTGTGGTAGGACCTCCGGTCAACATTTACATGCACATTCACACACACACATTCACACGCTACGGGCAATTTGGGAACGGCAATTAGCCTAAGCATGTCTTTGGACTATGGGAAGAAACTGGAGAACCCAGAGAAAACCCACCAAGCTTAAGGAGAGCATGCAAAATCCATGCACATAGACCCAATGGGAATCGAACCCAGGACCTGGGGGAGCAAGGCGACAGTGCTAAAAATTAAGCCATTGTGCTGCCCCCTGAAATATCACTAGGAAGAAACCTTGAGAAGAACCAGACTCAAAATAAACATAGATAGTGGGAATATAAATATATATTTTTAAAAATTTTCTGTAAGATTCAAATAGCCATAAGGGTGTTTAGTGTGTACATCATTGCATATTTAAGCATAGTCATAATTACAGCAGCAGCAGGTGCAAGTGAACTTTGAGTGTTAGTGTTTTAGCGTTTAGAGATCTACAACATGCTTTAACTGTACAGTATTTGTCTCACTGGCCTAAAATGGTAGGTAATATGAAGTTGAAAAGCCATGTCTTATACAGTACATGATTAGGGGGTCACCGATTCTTGTAAAACACTGCACATAAAATCCCACTCTAGTTATTCATATACACATACTAGTACAGTATATGAGTAGGCCTTAGATTAGGTAGTGTCTTTTTAAAAGTGCAGGAGAATGCATGTGTGATATCTTACTGTGTTCTCCATCTGCTCCATAGTGCTCACTTTGGAATCATGCTGACTAATAAAGGAAAAGAAAACTGAAAACTCTTCTTTCTTGGCCAAGAGAATGTCAGCAATGCCTTCTTTCTGATCCCTGAGATGTAGAAAGTATCTCATCATTTGAGAAAAAAAAAAAGAAAGGAAAACAAAGAATCATGAACTGATGATACATGTACTGTAGGTGTGTGTGACTTGAGTGTCTCACCACTCTTTAATGCGGCTTTCCAGTTGAGTGTGGAGGTCTTGGTGGAATGAACAAATTGCAGGTAAATCACTCCAAAGCTTTGTCATCTGCCCATCTGCACCTACAGTCTGTAATTTAAAGAACACAGTTTAGCTGTGTACATTCGGTGGACTCCCAAAAGGAACATGATTAGTTATAAATTTGGAAAGAAATGGTTAAGATAGTGCCGCAATCACTGATGCAATAACTATAAGAAACTTTTAAACAGTGTAATCATAGCTATGGTACACCTTCCCAGGCTTAGTATATAATATGTATATATATTTAGGTATACATACCTCATTTAAAAGCTGTAATGTCTTTACATGCCTTAAAAAGAGAAATATATATATATATATATATATAATACAAGATACTTGGTACAGTTTCATTAGTTTCAAGCACAAACAGATTAAGTTAAAGTAGCAACAGAAAAATCGGTCAAAAAAGATATATTTAATAATGAGTTTCTGTGAGTCTGAAATTTGTGTTTGAATCGGTGACAACACTATCATCTGCTTCTTTTATTGCATTATTCATGTAAAGTCTTCTGTGTTTAAACTATGAGTGACTGAATTCATAATTTTGTTTTTAAAAAAAATGAACAATTTCACTAAACTGTCACTGTAAATTGCTCATGGATTTAATGTATTACAATCTAGCATTTCTGTTTCTGCAGTGTTTTTATTTTTATTTTTCTGTAAACAATGATAACCCATGATGCCATGAGGGTAGCCTTCACAGGTCTGGCCATTTTCTTCTCTTCAACTATAATATTTTTTTTCCTAAATCCACTCTTCCCTATATGTTTTTTTTCACTTCTTCCAAAAGTGCTTCTGTCCCTATGTTTACTTGTTGAACTACCGTAACTGCACTTACTGTGTCTCGCTGTCCAGCAGCTCTTTCACAAGGTAGAATACTCTAGAACAATTGACAGTCTGAAATCAGAGAAAAAGAGCACTAGTTAAAATTTACATATATAGGCTCAGACTCTACATATAGGCCCCTGTGCGGGGCTTACCGGTCGTTCAGATGCTTTTTTCTCCTCCTCTTTTGTACACACTACACCTACAGATACACTCACTGATCCATCTGACCTCACCATTGGAGAGCAGATTGTATAAGCACTGCAAAATAGAACAGACAGGTAACTCAGACACACACAGAGCGTAATGTATTTTAATTTTAAGTACATGCACGCAAATTCAATGGACTGGTAGACCTTGACACCAGGAAAATTATGGAGTTTTCCTTCTATTTTCTCCTCAGTTCCCACCAACCAGCTGTCCCCTATCATTCAGCAGCTACAAACCAGGGAGAGTGCTTCCCCCAACTATGTGAAACCTGTCCACTGCATCTCATGCTGTAGCACCAGAGGTGGAAAGTAATGAATTACATTTACTCGCATTACTGTAATTGAGAAGGCGGCACGGTGGCGTAGTGGTTAGCGCTGTCGGCTTGCACCTCCAGGGTCCGGGTTCGATTCTCGGCAGGCTCGATTCCCGTCTCTGTGTGCATGGAGTTTGCATGTTCTCCCTGTGTTTGGTGGGTTTCCTCCGGGTACT
>JAQQZT010000037.1:14927851-14938663 GCA_030068275.1 Clarias platycephalus | reverse complement strand
CTTTTGCTGATATGTAATAATTGTTTCAAACATTCTGCCACTTCACAGTTTAACTATTCATGGTAGAAAAGGAGCTTGTTTTGTCAGTTGTGCCACATTGCTTCTTCTAATAGACAACATATTTTAACAATTTATGAGATTATAAATATTTCATATCGGCATTTCCACGATAAAAGTCCTGTCTGAAGTTCATTAAGTTAACTGTTAATTACAGACATGTAGACTAAATATCTCCCCTTTAGCTAAATGTAAGACTCAGATTCTGTATATACTGTAATGCCCATTGAATGATTTACCTGAACCTGAAGTTATAGTTCTCAAACCTTTATATAAACAAGACATAAAAACACAATGTATATCATAATTAGATTCCAAATTGTTATAATAACAAAAGAGCTACAATTAAATAAAATCGACAATGAACAAAAGCCAGTGAGGTAATAAGGTAAGGAAATTATGTTAGTGTTGCCTCAACAATAATGAATCAGGACTGACCTTTTTAAAACTCATTTCAAAAATGCTCCCTATTGTAAACTAGTTGCTAATGTAGCACTATGTGAGCCTATGCTGATGTGCATTCTGGGCTGAGGTGAAAGAGATGCTGCTTGCGTCTTCTATAGATGTCAAGAATCTGGACTCTGTACCTTTACAAAGTGTAAACAACACAGCAATATAACATGCTTTACCATATATTATGCTGGTATGGTAGAACTTGCTCTCCAAGTTCCTGATCTTGAACAAAAAATGATGTGTTCTTACCGGATTCGTATCTAGTACACAGTGAAGTTCCCGGATAAAAAGGTTAGGCCATTGTCATGATAAATATTTTAAATCACAATGAATAATTAAAATCGGCACATGTCTATTAAATACTATAGATGCCCAATTGGCTGTTTGATAACTTAATAACAGACGCTGTTACATTATGAAGGGAAGATGACATAACATAACATAATGTGGGTATGTGTGCGTTGTGTCATATCAGTTCTGCTCTTCCACAGTATAGACCCTTCTTTTATGTCTGGCTACCATGTTCCTGGGTCCTAGGCAAGGTTGTCCATGGATCGTTCTTTACAGCACTGTTAACAGTTTTATCTCTTTTTGATATATAACGTTTTTCATTTTGTTTCTCATATGGATTGGTTCATATTCACTACAGCATCACATGAGCATCCTCTCCACTCTCTCTGAGAGGAAAGCACAATCGCTTGCCTCTTTAGTAATCTTCTCTGCTGCTATTCCACCCCATTCACAGCACAACATCTGCATCTGTTATGCGTCTCCTTGTACAACAACCAGATGAGCTCTCCATCTGAGGTTCCGGAAGAGATACAACTTCGACAAATCCTTGTCTTCGTCCGTCCTGGAGATTTTTGACCTTATTTCTCATTTTTACCAAGCTGCTTGCTTTCCTCCTCTCATCCCACACAGCTGCAGTTGGCTGCTGAGAGCCACCGGATAGTCTGCCAGTTTGTTCTGGTGTCCATGAAGGACACCGCCTCAAAGCGTGTAGGCCTACAACATGGATGAGTGCTCACATCGTGGCCCAAGATGCTGCCGTTCTCTGTCAGAATTTTAAGCGCCATGTCATAGTTTTTCCTTGAGCTTGTGCACGACCCCACACAGTACTTAAAGAGCACAATTTCATCTGAATCATAGCCTAAGCCCAGATCACGCACACGCATCTGTTTCTTCTCAAGGTGGCAGTCCTGGTTCAAATTTTCTTGCTGCCGCTTCCGGTTCTTACGTTCTTTGCGGGATTTTCGATAAGCGGCAGTAACGTCTGCTAAAGACCGATGCCATCTGGCCTTGTATTCCTCTCCTTCCTCTGCCAAATATGGATCTATATGTTGAGAAAGTGAAACACAAAAGGTTTAACACACCAAAAATCTTCAAGTTTTACACACCAAATCGCTTTTTCTGAAGTTTTTTAATTTTCATCTTTAAATATATATTTATTATTTTTATTGTCTTAAGGTGTGTATTTCTGCTGCATGTATTGTTCCTGGAATGTACATACAAGGTGGCACACAGCATACATGTACAGTAAAATCACATTCTCATCCACTATCATGAGAAAACAGAGAATACAACACAAAAGTAACACAGTACTTGACATGCACAAGCCACAGACAAAAACAGTGTTTTATATATGAGATTACATATGAGTGTTATTGCCAAGGCAAGTGTTACAAAATATCAGGGTTTTGCTGAGAAAGGTGAAAAATATATCATAATTGCTATCTGGTTATTTTTTCCTGCAGAAACAGAAAACGTATAGAAACAAAGCATTTAAATCAATCTACTTAAAAATAATGCAGCCTAGGGTACTTTAGAGAATTTCTATATTTTTACACACATAGGAAATTGTAGTTATTATTATTTTAACACTTTTCATTTTACTACATTGTTTTTGAATGCATCTTGGTTTATATAATTTCTTTATATGTGCCACTATTGCATAATGCCGTTAGTAATTAGAAGTGTAAGAAATGTCTGGAGCCCTGGTGGGTCCTGGGATTTTAAGGCATTTATAATTTATGAATGAAAAGAGCAAGACAGTGACAGAGATACAAGCGAGGAGAAATGGTGACATATTTTTATTTAATTATATTATCTTATAATCTTTAATCTTAATTTTATTGACCTTCAACGATCTATACTATATCATCACTTTACTCCATTTGCTTATATTTCATTTATATATATATTATATAGATGTTCTCCTATATGCCAGCTCTGACCCACTGCGGCCTGAACTCTACAGGACCTCTGAAAGTATGCTGTGGTATCTGGCGCCAAGCTGTGGGTAGCAGATCCTTTAAACCCTGTAAGTTGCAAAGTGGGGCCTCCATGGATTGGACTTGTTTGTCCAGCGCATCCCACAGATGCTGCTTTGGATTGAGATCTAGGGACTTTAAAGGCTGGGTCAATACATTAATCTCTTAGTCATGTTCATTAAACCATTCCTGAACAATTTTTGCAGTGTGGCAGGGAGCATTGTCCTGCTGAAACAGTTAGGGAATGCTGTTGCTATGAAGCGGTGCACTTGGTCTGCATTAGTGTGTTTAGGTACATGGTATGTGTCAAAGTAACATTCACATGAATGTCAGGACCCAGGGTTTCGCAGCAGAACATTCTGTTCACCAGCAACACAACCAGTTCTAGTGTTCATGTCTCTGCTTTATAGTGGTCATCAGAGGTCAGCACGGGCACCCTGACCGGTCTACAGCTTCACAGCCCAATCCATGCAAGCTCCAATCCAATGAACGGTGGGAGAAAACCGGAGTACCCGGAGGAAACCCACCAAGCACGGGGAGAACATGCAAACTCAATGCACACAGAGACTCAATCGAACCTGGATCCTGGAAGTCTAAGGTAACAGTGCCGCCTCAGTAATATATTTCTTTTGTTAATTGAGGTGAATCATTTTATTTTTTATTTTATTATTGCTTAATTTCCGGTAAACAAAAGAATTAAAGCATGAGCTCAATGTTTGCTTGGTTCTTGTTATAATAAGCCACATAATGTAGCATTTCGTGTTCATTCAGAAAACCTGTGCAACATGCTTCCGCAGCTGATGTGTGTTGCACCAAAAGTAAATCAGTGTGAAATTCCAGCACTTATCATCTCTTCCACTGAGGATTACTACCATAATGTAAGATACAATAAACCCCTCTTCATTCTGAGAATTCACATGCTTTGAGAACAAGCCACATCACGCTTCAGCACCTAATGACAGGAGGTTAAAACATCGGTAGCTGAGGACAAAACAAAAATATGAATCAGAATACTCCCCAAGGCAGAAATCAAAGTCATTTTCTTTCCAGAAGCAATCCAAAGAGCAATTTGCTGTGTCAAAACCTGTCACAAGCAAATTCATTCCATCTGTGCTTTCTGAGAATACATTTCAGTCAGATCTTGAAAAAATGGGCCATGTTCCCTATCATAAAGTGCATTATACAAAGTTTTTATTATGTTTGTAACAAGGGGTTAAAGTGGGATTTGGCAGGTGGGGGAACGCTAAAAGTCAATGTAGTGGTGCAGAAGGTAAAAAATGACTCACCTCACACATAAGTCATGAGACACGCATGTGGAGGTCTAAGACAATGTTGAGGTCGCTTGTGGAGGTCTAAGACAATGTTGAGGTCGCTTGTGGAGGTCTGAGACAATGTTGTGCTTAGTGTGCTTTTGATACATTAGTTATGTAATGTCAAATTTTGCATTATGATTTGTTGAGCAAGTACAGGGTCGTGATTCACTCGAAAGAGGCCCAGAATATTGTGTAATAACTCTCGCTATGATGAAGCAATCTGAACCAAAAAAAATAAAAAATGCTACTTACTGTACCTTGACGTACGTGTAATCGATTGCATTACATGCAATGCGTGAAGTGCTCTCTGTTTTCTGCCAGACACATTTCAACTCTCCATGTTCCTGAATGTACTGTATCGGTAAAAGGTTAAACGGGGCAATGGCTGTCTGGCACCTACAGTACCGGGCTGACTATGAGGCATCCCAGCGTGTTTAAAGCTTCAAATACTGAGGAGAACGTAGCATGTTGTTTCGTTCAGATTGCACCATCCTAGCAAGAGTTATTAAAGAATATTCTGGGCCTCTTCAGTCTTATTATATACAGTATGTTACATACAATATTACTTTAATCAAGCACTTTTATCCAAAGCAATTTATAAACGAAGCAGAATAAATTCAAGCATACTGACTAGTTATGGGTTAAGGATCTCAGTTAACTGCTGACATGATTCACTCATCACTTACTCACTCTCTTTAACATTTATTCTGTTCATGGCCTGGATCTTATCCAAGGGGACTCAGGGCGGGGTACACCCTGGATAGGATGCCAATCTATCACAGGGCACAAGGACACACACTGACACACATTACAGGAAATTTGGAGACGTAAATTAGCTTACTCGTCATGTCTTTGGACTGTGAGAGAAAACTGGAGCACCCTGATTAAACCATGGGGAGAACATGCGAACTCCGCACACACAGACCCAAAGCTAGGACTCTAACCAACATGATTTTAATCTTATGTTCAGATGTGACGGTGGCAAGGGAAAACTTCCTGAAATAATGTGAGGAAGAAAATCTGAAAATATCCTTCCTCGATAAACAGTGGAACCATAAATCATTACAGGATTAAGTTCATGGGTGCCCAAGGCTCAGTGATACACGTGAAGAGAGAAGACTAGCCCATCAAACTTTCCAGATTTCAATCTGATCAAGCAATTGTGAGATCTGACCTTCTGATCAAGTTTGATCCATGGAGGGCCCAACTTGTAACTTACAAGAATGAAAGGATCTGCTGTTAAATTCTTGGTTTCAGATACCACAGCAAACCTTCATTGGTCTTGTGAAGTCCATGCCTCAACGGCATGTTTTCATGACTGTTTTCTTATTACAACAAGGGCATACACAATGATCCTCAGGTGGGTTTAATGTTATCACCTTTGTCTCAGAAGACACGAGAAACAGAAATCTCCATTTTTCCATTTGGTTTTTATTATTGTCCAGAAGAAACTGCTGAAATAATAAGTAAATGCCTATGGGTATAACCTATTATGAGTAGGAAACACTTTCCTGGACTACACTCATAACCTTCAGATCTTATCGAATCCATAATATCACCTTATCTTCATGGCCAGAACTAACTCTTGCTTGAGTCTTAAAATGTAAATACCACAAAAAGATTATAAATAATATCTAGAAACATAAAACCAATCAACACCGACTTAGAACTAAAATTAGTATGGACTCACAAACATCTGGGCTTACTCGGTAGGAAACATAATGTTACATTCATAACCTCTTATCATAATCTGATCGTGTTTAAATGATTTAACATATTGGCTAACAGCACTGAATGCAAAAAAATAAAGCAAAAAAATGCAACAGCATCAAAGAACAAGATCCCTCTGAAAGATAACAATGATGCAGATCAAAACATGGGCTTGGTTACCTGGGACCATCTGACCTTTTTGTAGTCCCGCCCAATGAAACAAAGCCCACTGAAACCATGCTGGACTGGTTTGCAGCACTGTGATTTCCACAGAGTCTAGCCATTTAAAATTGTGGAATTACTGCATGTACAGGGTGTCTAGAATTCTTTTTATATCATTTCGTAGTCTAACAACATAGCCAATTCTCGCACAAATCATCTCAAATTTGAATGAGATGTGTAAAAACTAAGTAAGTTGAATGTTTTACTTTTGGATCGGGCATGCCAGTGATACTGTAATGATGATGTGCTGTTGAAATGCCCACCACATTCACCTGACTTAACACCTTGTGATTTTTTTCTATAGGCCTACAGTATGTGAAAGAACTGGTCTTTATCTCCCTTCTTCCTACAAGCCTTGAGGAACTCAAGCAGAGAATCATTGAGGCTCTGGAGAATGTTACGCAACATATCCCACAGTGTGTTTGGCAGGAGCTGGACGATTGATTTGACGTGTGTCATGTCACAGGCAGTGCGCTTATTAAACATTTGTGAAGCTTTGTGAAATCAGTTATAAAATATCTATATCCGTTTGAATATATTGTTTGAATTTTAAAACATTAATCTTTTATTTTTCAACATGAAGCCTACTAAATTTTCCTTTGCCTAGGACAAGCAGTTACTCAGATCTTAATATTTCAAATAATGTCTGTAGTAGTGTATACCACTTTAGCAGACATAGTTTCTTATAATGTATAGTATTTACATACTGCTGTGTAATAAATAGTGCATATACAGCACTTTAGCTCTTTTTTATAAGCAAACACACTAGTGCCGTTTCCCCTTCAGACAAGAAGGACATTTTCACACACGATGTGGCCTCCACAGAGTCCGGATCTAACCGCACTGAACGCCACTGAGATGTGCTTGAGAAGACTTTATATTGTGTATAAACATAAATACCAAACTATTCCATAAGGTTGCCAAAGCAACGCGTCAGGAAAATCAGGCCAGAGTCGAAGTTAAAGTCAGTACAGTGAAATATCAGAATGCCCTTTTTTTGTTTTCTTTTGTACACTCAAAGAGCAAAATATCTAACATCTACATTTTCAAAGCCAATTTCCACCACTGTAATCTATCTGCTACAATGTACACTTTATTTATCAAGGCAGTGAATACTGTAATTCTGGTTTGTATCATCATTGTTATGATGTTAGCTACAGTATCATTTGAGAGATCAGGATTAATGCTGTTACTAGTTGGCCCTCATGTACTGTATATGTTTACACAGTACATTTATACACAACTTAGTATATGGTTTAGAAAATAGTGCATAGTGTATGAGTAATACAATTACAGCATAGGGTGCCTTTAAAAAGTCTATCAATAACTGCATTTCCATATTTATACTGGTTTCTGATTCCTGAACGGTTGCATGCCATGGGGAAGACGAAGAAGGAGGAGAAGAAGAAGTTTATTTTCAGTAGTTTAAGCAATCCAACAACAAAAAGACAAAAGTAAGTCTATTCTCCCAAATTAAAAAACCTTACGCAATAACCAGACGTGTTCCGTGTCATTTTCACTGCTATGTACAGAATACACCACTAGATAAAAAAATCTAGTCTAAAATATTAAACTGATATGGTATAGTACAGTCTGGACTCGGGCCTTACCGTAAAGTACACCCCATGGAGGTCGTCTCGGCTCTTTTTGGGCCATGAGTGTGGTGGAGTGTGATTCTTCACTTTCTTCTGCAAGTCTCTGTCCATCCACAACCTCCAGCAGACACACACTTACTAGGAGAATCACCTGAAACCACATTAAAATACACCTATGTATGACTAATATGAATAATATGTATGACTATGTTATTAAACCAGAAATAGCAAACACAAGAAATGAAACTACATAAGACATAAGACACACATTGTCTTGCAATCAGTGTTTGAGAGTTGGTGCAATAATCACTGTCAGGAAAATGCAGGTCACTGTGGCAAAGCAACGCTTAGCAATGTCGACTTTGATGAGGGAATCATGGATAAAAATGGATAAACTAGACTAGACGTTATTTTCCCTTTAGGAACATGGAACAGCTTGGATTTTAGGTGAAGTGCTTGTGCTGTACAAGTGGTGCTTATCATGAAGTACGCTTCATCAGCAACAAAGAAATTGGTCTGGTAGCCTGCCCATGACCTTAAAGTTCTACAAATACTGTTTACACATGTTTACAAAACTATCTATTAACATCCATGTTAAAAAAAGACTGGGCCTCCGAGTGGCGCAGTGGTAAAGTGCTCGCCCTATCATCCGGAGATCGCTGGTTTGGTTCCCAGGTGATGCTGCAACCTCTCGCAGCCGGAGGTCTAGAGAGAGCTGATTGGCCGAGCTCTCTCAGAGGGGAGGGATGAGAGGTACTTAGTGCTCGCGCATTAATCACGGCTTCTACAGCCAATCAGGGGCGTCTGTGAGCTCACGCAAGCAGAGTGTGTTACGCCGCCCCTAACGGTGCGTGAGCGAGCAGTTCGAAAAGATGCGGTCGGTTGGCGTCACATGGTTCAGAGGAAACACGTGATAGTCTTCGGCCCTCCCGGCTGAGTTGTTGTAGTAGCCTTAATGTGGGAGCGCCCCTAGTGACGGGGAGGAATTGGACACGACTAAATTAGGGAGAAAAAAAAAAAAAAGTCTATACAGGATAAAATTATTATTTATTTATTTTTTTTATAAGTCAAATGTATTTATTTATTTTGTTTATTTTATTTTATTTAATAATTACTCTTTTCAATATCTAAACTGATTAGGAAACTCGAATGATAAATGTTGTATATAAGAAAAGGATGTAAGGAGTTTAACAGTCCAAGCTTTTTAGCCTTGTTCACATAAAAAGGAAAAAATAAAACAGAAAAAATATTGATTACAAAATAAGTCGTTTGTGTCTTTTCTAAAACTACTATTATTGTGCGTGCAAAAACTGGTGTTTTCGTAAATAGAAAAGTTCATAATAATAATAATAATAATAATAATAATAATAATAATAATAATAATAAGCTCATGTATCAAACATTTATCGAGCAAAAATCTTGAGTGATTTTGATCCAAGACTAGTTTTGGATTTGGATTAGATTCGGACCATATGGCTGAGTAATAAATAGATAAACAAATAAATATTTAATATTTCAAAACCTGCACACGGTACACAATTGTTTCTTTTGCAGGAACAAACATGAACAAACGAACAGAACCAGTTTGAACTGATTCGCACAAGACTGATCTGGGGAGTGTATTTAAAATAATAATAAAAAAAAAAACATTTTAATATCTAAAAACTGGATTCGGCACATGGATTGGCACCCTGTCCAGGGTGTACCCTGCCTCGTGCCCCGAGTCTCCTGGGATAGGCTCCAGGTCCCCGCGACCCTGAATACAAGGATGAAGCGGTATAGAAAATGAATGAATGAATGGATTCGGCACACATGTTTATTTTGACGTACAAAGGAACTGACCTGATTTTATAAATTTTCTGATCATGTGGAGGGGAGACTTCACACAGGTAAACTACAAAAGGACAAAATGTACAGCATGCCGGTTGCTCAAAGATAAATACATAATATTAATCGTATGTACCATACGAGCAATAATACACACTTTACAAAAGAAAAGAATCAGTTCCATACTCAATCGCAGCTACTGATGCACAAGACACAGGAAGTGAAGCTAGCAGGTCTGTTGTGTTTGTTCCACTTTGGATGGAGTCGGACAGGAGATATTGTTCTGTTTCTCTACTGCGCTGCTCCCGATGACCCGGCTTAGGTGTGCCGAGAACTGAAATAGAGCAAAAATCCCACGACCTGCGGACTTGTGACCTCTATGACACGCAATATTTTGTTGATCTGAGCTCATATCAGTCTGAAAAAACATGAACATATTTCTGCCAGTTCTTTTCTTTCTCTACGTAAAAAAAAAAAAAAAAATCAAGAGAGTGAAAAGAAAAGAGTGAGGGGAGTGAGTGGGAAGGAGTGGGCGTAGGACGTGGGACTGTTACAAGAGACAGAAGGAAAGGAACAAGAATGAAGAAGAAGGAGAGAAGACTGGCGTTATTATGGCGAGGCATCCCGTACAACTGAGACGGCGCTCAATCCCTCGCAGCAGATGGCTCCCCGGCCGTCCAAATGCAGAGGGAGAGATGGAGTGTGTATCGGTGAACCAGGCCTCCCGTGGCTCACACAAATGGCACCAGAAGCACGACAAGAAGACTTCAGTGGAAAAAACAAGAGGGCCTTGTTTACTCAAAAAAAAAAAAAAAGGTCCTCACGAAAGGTTTCAATAATAAAATTAAATCTACAGTATTCCAGAAACCTCATGTTTATAAGAGGGGGAATATAAGTGATGTCTTTAGAGCTTAAAACATGCATAGTAAGGACTTAGTATATGCACATTCATTTTTAGGAATTGGCGTTCCTAAATTACCGGTCCCACCACAGTCATAAAATGGAAATAAATACAAATAAATACAACAGTAATCACTATTGTCCTCCACGGTCGCTAAGATTAAGATTCAATGATTTGTCACCTTACAGCAAAGTGAAAGAATTGAAAGCGGCAGCTTTGGCAGTGCTGGGGCTTGAACCCCTGACCCTCTGATCAGTAACCCAGAGCCTCAACCATCTTAGCCACCCACTGCCCCTAGTTGCACTGCAGAGGTTCTTCAGATTGATGGATGGATGGCACACTCCATGTTTGGATCCAATAGAGTGTGTCCATAGTGTTTAAAGGTGCTTAAGGCCTTGTTCACACGGACGTTAAAATCGAGCGTTTTTCTGCCGTTCGTAGCGTCCGGTGAGCGCGGATGAAGC
>JAQQZT010000037.1:14900181-14916141 GCA_030068275.1 Clarias platycephalus | reverse complement strand
ACACACTACGGGCAATTTTTTGAGAACACCAATTAACCTAACCTACATGTCTTTGGTCTGTGGGAGGAAACCGGAGTGGGTGGTTTAGTTTCATATTTAAATATTAATGATTTTATCTTTACTTAGTCATTCATAATTAAGGGAACAGGGTTGTACATTCAAAGTGCTCTCTTCAATAAAAAAGGGTGAGAGTACATTTTATGTTATCATGATCTTCAGGAGGTGCAGATGATGCAATTTCATGTTGAAAATGATACAAATGTATTAAAAGATAATACTATTTATGAAGGATTCTAATAACAAAGTTTCTGGCCATTAAAAATATACTTTTGGTTCTCTTTTATTAATGTAACATAACTTTAATAAATAAATATAACTTTAGGTTGCACGTACATATTTGTAAAATACATATTAGTGTGACAGGAAATGGCTTCCCAATCACACAATCACTTCAACTGCAGACATTTTGACAGACATCAGCCAGCATTAGATAGCTAAGACTAGAGAGGCCACAAATAGCTTGTTAACAGACACATCTAATAATCCTGCTTTTGTGATTGTTGTTGCTGTTAACATCAGGGTCAGAGACTGTGTCATAGCATGTCGACTTCTGCTTCAAGTAATGATGCTGAAGTTCACTCTGAATGGCCGCAAACATTTAATCCCTACACATGACAACACTTCATTGTTCTCACTGTGGAGAGTGCCGTCGTCTATGCAGGGAGTGGGGCACGGCCTAGATCGCTTAAGAAAGGCATGAATTCAGTTGTTCTCTGGCTTTCAAGAGCCAGTCAGAGCAGGTCTGATGGGAGAAATAATAATGAATGGCAACCAATGATCACCCGGACAAATTCGTCATTTTTTTTTTACCTTCATTCTACTGTACTGTAGGTATCTTCATTCTATTCATACATTAGTGAGCGTCCTGGCCAAAAAACAAACCTGGAGAACAGTGATTCTACTACAAAGCATAATATTGTATAATATAATGAATAATTATAATTATTGTCTCACAAATCCTGTCAGGATTGTTAAAAAAATATTTGTCATGACAGGCATTCTTTCATCATAACCAGTTGCATATAGAAGCAAATCAGACTCATTAATAATTCACACAAAAGACACGATGCACACATGCGTATCCCAATTCACATGTGTGAAACCCAACTCACGTGCACAGAAAAAAGTATATATTCACAAAAAAACAACTCACGTGCACAAAATAAATATATATATTTGTGATATACATTTCACAAACACAATTCACAGATCTACAACTGTGTGCAAAATTTTGGGATGTTTAAAATTCACGAGTGTATCATGGACTGTGAATGTGCAAATCGTCTTTCCTGTGTGAATCGCCCTTGACTTGTGTGTGTATTTTTCAACGTTGGTCACTCGTACTCTTTAGCCAATCAGATGCGACCTCACCATTCAACCAATCACAGCCCTCCAGGAGTGCGGTACCCAAGTAGCTCAGCTTTGCACACCTTTTGCGCAATCTGAGTTAATTACGTAATTAAGTATTTTCTACTCAAACCAAGAACAGGATGCACATGTAAGTTATTACTTTATTTCCGAATGTTTCATTAATAAACTTCGCTGAAAATAACACAGCTAACCACTTTATCATCTTCATAAACACTTCACCCTCATTACATGTTTGTCATTTTCAAATGAAACAATGCCAACACTCAGCATAGTAAAAATAGCATGTGACTGACTATAGTCTTTACAATTTAAGTGGTGAATTGATCATTCATTATGACTTTCTAAACTGGCGTTTGGTCCGTTTGAACTTACAGTTACAGCAATAAATACTTTACATAGCAACTTTGTTGAAACAATGTTGTTTGAACAAGATATGCAGCATGATTCAAAACACTTATTTAAAACGGTATAACTTACTGTCTGTACATTGAAATACGTCTTTTCTTTTTAATAATTTAGGAATCTCTACAGCAGTTCATTCTTCAATGACTTCATGATCGTTTGGTTCATGTCTTGGAGAGACAGCCAATGGACATTGACTACCTACAGTTCATTTGCAGACAGGAGCTGGTGGTTATTAGTGCCCTGGATGGAATGATACATATTCCAGAAGATGTCATGACAGCCCTGTCAAATCTAAGCAACCTCATACAGCATCAGTGGATCAGACAAATATAAATATTTTAAAAAAGATTACAATGAAGTGCGTCCTGTTCTTGGTTTGAGTAGGAAATACTTCATTTCCGTTGTAATTAACTCAGATTGCGCAAAAGGTGTGCAAAGCGGAGCTACTTGAGTGCTGTGATTGGTTAAATGGTGAGGTCGCATCTGATTGGCTAAACAGTACGAGTGACCCACGTTGAAAAATGCACACACAAATCAAGGGCGATTCACACAGGAAAGACGATTTGCACATTCACAGGCCATGATACACTCGTGAATTTTAAACATCCCAAAATTTTGCACATCTGTGAATTGTGTTTTGCATTTGTGAAATGAATATCACAAATATATATATATATATATTTATTTTGTGCACGTGAGTTGTTTTTTTGTGAATATACACTTTTTTCTGTGCACGTGGGTTTCACACATATGAATTTCACACGTGTGTCTTTTGTGTGAATTATTAATGAGACTGATTTGCTTCCATAGCTCCAGTGATCCAGTCAGTACAACAGCTCAGAGATGACCAACTGGAATAAAGGTGAACCAGAGTCGTGTTACGAAACGTGCTGTAATCTAAGCTGTGCGACTGACATGTCAACTGCGCTCATACCATCACAAATACTACACTACCACTGAGATCAGAACACACACTCGGGCAAGGATACAGTATCATTCCTACTCAATTACTTACTCTCTCACACACACACACACAAATATTTACACACCTCAAAGGATGTAAATGGCTTCAGGCATTGTATGCAAGTCATAATTGAAAATGTTTCGTGCAAGTCAAAACATATAGTGAGAACAGAAGTGAAGGGGGCATTAGAAAGGGTTAAAGTGGTAACAGCAGTCATCATCAAAGGCCAAAAACCATGCAGAAAAGCAAAACATTTCAAAACTCAAAACATCAGTTAATACAGTATTTGCTCTATACCATGTATATACACTACTACTTACACTTCTAGTTGATGCTAAACTGCATTTGATCTATCTATCCATCTATGCGCCACTTGTTAATTTATTTCATACTATTACTTACAGTCTATTAACTAATTCAGCAAATAAATACATAATGCAAGACGTCAAAAAGAACTTGAACAGTGTGTATGTCTATGTAATGTTTAATGATATGCTCTATGGCACTTTTAATCACTGCAGCCTCCAAAAAGGTGCACATGTTAGACTTAGCTAAGTGTCTTTACATGATAGCGTAAAAGAGCAGGAACTGTGCCAACATATGCTGTTTATTTACCAACAGATGGCCTCCATTAGATTACCCAACCCTAATGTACATAAACACCATAGAGGGAGAGGGAGGGAGAGAGTAATTGCACTGTAATGCATGTATTACTTTGTCACCAACTCTGCTCATTTACAGTTTTACAAAAGTTAAATATAGAAAGTTAGACTATCTGTGATAGCAATAATCATAATCATAATAATAATAATAAAAACGATGTATTATTTTTCACATACACGAGCACACACACATGTACTCACATGCACACAAACACACACCCATACACCTGACTCCACCACTCAGTACTCAGCCCCTGTAACACTTCACTCACTCAGTCAGCTGTGTTACAACACAAGTGTGAACATGTGTGTTATGAATGTACTGTACATTATAAAAATGGAACATTCTGGAGAAATATAATGAACTGAATGAGCCCTCGTGCCCAGGATGAGATCGCTCAATTCCGTATAGAATAAAGGTGATAGGTCAGAATGATTGTGTATTGATTTATTTTCTCTCTAAGAAGAAACCACTGCAGCAGAATGCCCGCTGATCAGAGCATGTTCTCAACTTTTCCAAATGATGAGGCCTCTGGATTCCTCACCATGGATCTCCTTTTGCGAAAACAGCAAAGGACCAGATGTTCAGCCATACTTTTTTCTTTTTTTTTTTTTCCTGGAGCAAACTAATATAATCAGTATCCATCTCTGTCCCACACACTGTTGTTTTTCTGATGTTCTGTAGGTTACAGCGAGTGCACCTTCTTTAAACATGGTGCAGCAGTTCCTGTAATGTGCATGTATGTAGATGTATGTGTGTTTGTGCGTGTGAGACGAAATAATCAGTCTCTCACGTACTGTAGGAGAGTGTGGCTCTCTGCAGACTCTATGATCTGTCAGTGAGACAGAACCAAGGAAGCAAGTGCCCTGTGCTCAGATGCTGCCTGTGTGTTTGTGTACGAGTGTGTATGTGTGTGTGTGTGTGTGTGTGTGAGTGAGAGAGAGAGAGAGAGAGAGAGAGAGAGAGAGAGAGAGAAGAGATTAAGATGCATTCTTGCAGTTGTGTGTGTTTACTCTGATGCGATTCTGGAACATTCCACAGCGTTGTGTGTTTGTAACTCGCAGACTGACTGCATGCTCCTCCAACTCTCAGCCCTCTGACACTTTAGCAATAACAGGAAAACAAGGTGCTTTCATACAAAACTATTAAATCTCCTTTTCAACAACCTGCTAAATGAATGTCTGTTGCTTGGTCCACATGTTGCACTGTTTAACACTAATGAATAAAAGCTGCTGTTGGAAAAGATCCACAGTTTAAACGTCCATTCTGACAACAGGAAGCCAAACAGGCAGCAGAACTGTTAATTACATAAGTGGTTAAAACCATGCAACTATGTTACTATGCAAAAATAATGATTATAATCATTTTTTAATGATTTTTATTATTATGATCATTATTATTATACAATAATTTAACCTGATTGAGTTATCTCTACCACCTGGTTGTGATCATGCAATATGAAAACAATTTATTAGATGATGTTGTGTATTTAAATAGTGTGGTTTTTATGGGTTTTTTTTTTTTTATCTGTAAAAATATATTGATAATTTACCATTACGTGACATCTCAACCATTTGGAAGAGGCCTATCATACCGTAGGGTTTGTTATTAAAAAAAAAAAAAAAATGAAAAGAAAAAAATGAAAATGAAAATGCAAGGGTTAAAGGGTTGAGAATGGTTTTAATTTGTGAGGTTCACTAATGATTGGAAATTATATAATTATTATAATTTCAATTATGGATGCAACAACAAACCAGTAAGTAACTTGATGGGTCAGTATTTCACAAGTCATCCAAAGGCATGTCAATTAGATATAAAGTATTAATCAAATTACATTTGTCAAAATGTAATGTAGGTTAATTTTTCTGAGCTGTAACATATTACGTTTATATATATAATTTTTATAAAAGTTCCTACACCTACCAAGTCACCAGATAAAGTAATCTAACATTAGCTTTCTGCATTGACAAAGTCCTTTTCATCACATTTACTGTAAGTTCTGTATGGCTTAGGTGTTACTGTACCTAGTTTCACCAGCCATACTTCTGATTTTGCTAGAGATTCTAGTAGAGTTCTACAGTATCAATAAACCTGACATGGTCCTGCATATCTTTCAAGAAAATGCAATTTGATTGACATAACAGATGTCCAAACACAAACCTTATGCTGTAGCCTGTCAGCACACACAAGACTTACGCAACACTCAGTACTTCAAACAAAACCCATCCGTGTCCAGTATACATTTTTTTTACATATGGGTCATTATAACATTATACAATGTTCACTTTTAATCCCACTGCATTTGGCACAATAAGATTGTCACATTCCGTATTCTGAGTTTTGAAGTAAAAAATACAATGCTGCGAGGTTGAGACTAGCCGAGGCATATCTATCTGATCTCCTGATGCAGTCTAGCACATCCTGAGTGATTCTCAATGCAATATTCTGTTTCTATAAAGCTGCTGTGTGGTGATGTTTGCTATTTAAATAAAACGTAGTCGAATCAAAGTTAATATCCAGTCATTTACTTCCTGGACCCTATTGCAGGAACGCTAGATATGAGACTGGAATACAGGGCACCTTCACACACTCTAACAAGTTTAGTGTAACACCATACTGCAGATATTAATGTTTTATGGAATTGGAAGGAATCCAGAGAAAACCTACATGGAAATAACATTTAAAACAGGATCAAAATGGAGAGATTGGAGCTGCAAAACTATCCACTGTGCCTTATCAGATTATTAAGTTATAGTTTATATATTATTATACATTTATCATTATAGCAATACATAGATCATTAAAATTTATAATTATTGAAATAAAATAAGCGAATGATCTTGATCATACTGTAATAATACAGACTATATACTATATTAAATATATATTAAGTATATAAAGTATGTATTACTACAGTATATAAAATACAGGAACAGTAGTATTTATTAGGACGATTCATTTCAATTACATTTTTATTTGTATAGCACTTTTAACAATGGTCATTGTCACAAAGAAGTTTTATAGAATACTGTGAGAAAACCTGTATAAATCGAAATGTTCAGATTGTCCCTGATGAGCAAACCCAGGGCGCCGATAGCTTTAGTTTTATAACTGCGTCTGTATTAATATAATTTGCCAATAAATCAGCCGACGGAGAGGCGCAATAATGAGGTCCATGCCGAATAAACTGCTGAAAGACTCTTCGGAAGAACGCTTTATTCCGTTAATGCCAGAAGTGTTTAAAGGTTCTCTGCATATGCACACAAAGATGAATAAACACAGCAAGTCACAGCGGGTAAAAATCTCTTCCAGAGCAACATCTGCTTGTAGGATCACTGAGGCAACTTCATCAAACCAGCCTCAATTTAGAAACTCGTTTTTTGCATGATGCTAAACTGCAAGTTACAAGCATTTCTTATTTGTTATCAACAATAGCTTCAGAGCTGCAGAGTTAAAGGGACTTTGAAAGGGAAATGTTGTCATTTATTGGCCAAGCTAATTCTTTATGGCGACACTGTGGTTTAGTGGTTAGCACTGTCGCCTCTGGTCTGTGTACATGTTCTCTGTGTGCTCGATGGGTTTTCCTCCGGATACTCCGGTTTCCTCCCACAGCCCAAAGACATGCAGATTGGGCTGTGTAAATGAGCGTGCGTATGTGTATGTGTATGTGCGATGGACTGGGACCCCGTCCAGGGTTTACCTCGCCTTGTATACAGGTTAAAGGGGTATAGACGATGAGTGAGTGACTATTCCTTTAAAAATCAAAGCTTCACCCGTGTACTGCGGAATTAATAAAATGAACACAAAGCAGTAAATTATATAACTCCTGGTGGGTAGCACTTCTGTGTTAAGTTCTGTTTTTTGTTGTTGTTATTTTACAGTGGAAAAGATGTTTCTTGTTAGAGTAAATAAAAGCTGTTCATTTAAAAAATAAAGCAAAAAAGAACGGCTTACACTATCACACAACTGCTTCTCATCAAGCATTCACAAGAGCTTTTTATTGCTAAGTAAACGTCAATGCGTGCACATAAAGCGGCCATGAATTTATTTTAGTACCGACAGCGGCTAAACCACATTTCAGCTCTACTACAATAAAAGTGTGTTTGAGCAGCTTCATCTCTCTTCTTCTGCTTTTCTCCTAACACCTGCACTAATGCTGTTTTAAGGCGGTAATGCATTTCAGAGTCAGATTTTTTTTAAAGCGGCAATAGCACGTATCCTGTCTACAGCAGTAAATTTGCTACATAAAGATACAGTATTTCTTTCATGCTATTGAAACCAAGCTGGTGTCATAAACATAAGAGTAGCCTAGTGTACACCTGCTACTGAATATGGCACTTTAATCAAAGGGAAGTAAAACACATTTACTGAGCTATTATTATTAGTGAGGCGTAGCCAAACAGGATTCCCTAAACACTCTCTTATCTGTCACGAGCGCATCAGAGTCGGAATGGAAACACTCAGAGATCCTGACTCACACAATAATAGAAATCTGAGATGTTCTGCCAGTGTTAATGGTTGTAATCATCCCGGCAACCTGAAAATAGATCAACCGATAGCGTGCTCAAGCAATCCGAATAAAGTTGTCTGATGGCAACCAGGTGACGAGATTCCATATTATGATATGATGAACTGTATAACACTCTAGCACTGTTTACAATGCAATGTAAAAATGATAACTGTTTTAAAAATGAAAAAAAAAATAATAATAATTCATGGGAAACAAAATGATCAGATTCTATTATCTTTTATAACTGTGAAAATGCTAAACCTGAGAAGACTGCAGTCGCTATGCTACCTCCCAAAACACACACACTTTATCACTGAACCACCACCTCTATCAGAAAATGCTCTGACAACCTGCTGGTGATCGAAACAAAGGGGTAGCGATGATAGACTATTAATATTGTGAAAATACTGCCTTAAGCCACACCTCATGTTTGCTTCTTCTTTTCTTTTCTTTTCTTTTTTTTGCTTCCAAAGGTCCAGACTTTCTTGTATTTTTTAATTTAGTCTCCTAAACACACTGCCGATGCAGTCAAAGCATACATCAATCATGGTCTTCCCGTAGCCCAGGTCTCGACGTTGTTGAAGAAGTGTGGAATCATCAACAAAAAGCAGCCAACGTCCAAAGAAGTCCTTTAAGAAGAGTATAAAAAACTATTCCCAAACAAATTACAAGAAAGCATGCCTAAGAGAGTTCAGGACGTGTTGAAGAATAACAGTGGTCATATAAAATATTGACTTTAACATTTATTTGAAAACTCTCCTTGTGTTATGCAGTATACTGTATTTACATATAGGTTTGCACGTTGCAATAAATCACTGCATATCCTGTCTCATTTTGCTAGCAATAAATATAAAGAAATTATGGAAGAAGTGGATTAGGACTTTTGTAGATTTTTGTATATTGTAACTGATTATCAGAACATGCCTAGTAAGCTTGGAAGTGGTGACTCAGTGGTGAAGGCTTTGGATACTGATCAGAAGAACATGGTTTTAAGCCCTATTATTATCAAGCTGCCACTGTCTGGCTCTGGAGCATGGCCATTTAGCCTTGTGTATCATGATTGACACCGCACTCTGACAACAACTGCCTAAAAAGCCGGCGGAATTTCACTGTGCTGTAATGTACAAGGTCTGTCCGGAAAGCGTCCAGCCATTGTTAATATAACGAGAACGGTTTGCACGACATCGATGTAACCTGGCAGACAAGGAGAGTGGACTGGAATGTGCGTGCGTGAACAATGACAACCTCACTATTCTAGTCAGTGAGGCGCTAAACGATGGAGCGAGCATGTACCCTGTGGTTGTCGAATTCAAATTGACTGAGTGAGTAGAGCACCGAATCTGCATCAAGTTTGGTGTTAATTTTGAACATTCCTTCGTGGAAACTATTCGGATGATTCAGAAGGCTTCCAGGGACGAATCAATGAGAGCGGGATAATAAACGTGCGGCACAAACACTTCAAAGATGGTCGAGAATCTGTTGAAAGTTTTGGATCCACGTTCCGGAAGGCCTGCAACAAGCAGAACACCTGAGAATGTTGAACGCGCATGGGCCGCAATCAAAAAAGATCGCGACTGAGAGTGAGAGGACTAGAAGCATAATGGCTGGATATTTTCTGGACAGATCTTGTAGATGAGATTTTTAAAAAATGCTTCTTCTACTTACATTATCTAGCAGTAAGATTTAATACATGAAGAACTAGACGAAATTATCAAAACTATGTAGCTGTGGGATAAACACTAAAACCTACATTTTATTACACAATTCAGTATGTTCAAGGCATACAGTATAATCTGGAGGTTGTGAGTTTAAGCCCACGCACTGCAAACTGGCTACTGAGGGGTCCTTGAGCAAAGGCACTATATCTCAGCTGACCCTGCACTCTGACCCCAGCTTTTTGGGTTACACATAGAAAAGACTTTGATTTGATGGGACAACAAATTCTGTTAAAGCAAGTCTTCACTTCTGCAGCTGTGACGTTCTACACCACAAATAAATAATTCCTCAGTGGAAAATAATAGTAGATCTCACACATGCTATACTCTGTTTAGGTCAGTCTACAGCATACCACTGACCTCTTGTCAAATCGCAAGAACTTCTAAGCGCATGTGATATGGAGAAGCTTTTTTTACAGTCCCTTAAATGGAAAACATCTACCCCGGGTTAAAAGCATGCACATAAAAATCTCACTTTGCGGCGTGAAAAGTGCCGCTCTGGGTGCGCTGATTTGTTCCAGCTTTGAGAAACCGAGCAGAAAATGAATCAGTGCATCTAGCCACCTGGAGTACTCAAAAGCAATCGAGCATAAAAATCATCATTCAGCTCTTTCACTGCTCTATCAATGCATGCAAACACACAGCCACGGAGCTTTGATCATCAGAAATAAAACCTCACTTAGGATAAAACATCTCATTCAGTTAAAACTGGAAGCTTTTTTTTTGTTTTGTTTGGTCAAGTGGGATTAAAAAACACTAAGCAGGTTTTAGGCTTTGAACAAGATCTCAAACACCTGCACTATATAATGACAAGACATAAAGTACTGTAAGCATTGCAGCTTTTCATGTTAAATGTTCAGCTTTTTACTCTGTTTCAGTGTTTATTTTTCATTTTAATTTTATGAACCTGTTTTTTTCCCTTTTTTCGTCTAAAAGCCAGAAAAGAAACAGGTGTTTTTTAGTTTGTTTGTTTGTTTGTTTGTTTGTTTTAATCTTCATTACAAACTACAGTTCACACTGTTGATAAAATGAATTGTTAGAAAGGGCTAGGGGAATAAACTCTACATTACTATAACACAACAGAAGAGAAAATAAAACCAGAGAGCTCAGTGTTGTGCCATGCATCATCCCTAAGTTATAAACAAAACCCAGATATAGCTCAAAATCTGTTTGTAGTTCATTCGATAAAAATCCTACTCTACTTCCCAAGTTTAAATATGTTGTACAAGTACATTTGTAGTGTAGTAAACTACATTATACTGCTATATAACTATAATAAAGCATTCCATAGAGAGATGGCACTGAAACAATAAATAGATCAAAATGATTTCATTAACATGCAATGCATCAAATATTAGACAGATTTTTTTTTTTTTCTAGTAATAACATCACAAAGCTCAAAAAAAACTAAAGTGAACCCAGACTTAGGAATAGGACATTCCTTTTCTAATATAATAACTAATCAATCAAACATTCAATACAAATGTCTCCATATTAGTAATAGTTGCATGCTAGTAAAGTGAGGTAGAACTACTGGCATGTCTTGTTACCTTTCCTGCGCCCTGCCCGCGCTCCTCTCATGGACCTGTGTGTAAAAACGCACTTCTGCACGAAATGACACGAGATGCAAACAATCCGGACAAAATGCACCCCAGACGCGTTTCCTTCGGCTGATCCGTCTCCACTTCTGCCCTGCAATACGGTGGCATAATTTTAAACTCCGAATCCAAATGAGTTTCCAGCGAATCTATGGACCACAGCGCGTGGAGAAGCTGAGTTTAATGCGCGCATGCACACGCACATAGACAGACACACACACACACACTCACACACACACACACATAGACACACACAGACATACGCGCGCGCAGCCAAAGTCCCTGGCGCAGTACCGCGCGCACTTCCAGCCCAACTCAGTGTCAGTGCAGTAATAAATGAGTGCACGAGGAACACGGCCGCCAAATTAGACCGGTGGGGTTGCCATATCGGCAACTAAATCCCCGTTTAAAATACTTGCCCGAACTGTTCATTTATCAAACGTTCAAGCATTTAATAAAACAGCCAGCTTGTATAAACAAATTAAATACATCAGGTCAAGTTACCGTACAAACATTTCTTTTGCACACAATGACTTTTCCCACAAACACACAAGACATAACCTTTATACACTACACGGTTCCGATATCGACTGGATGCAGGTACATTAAGTCCCAGGTCCCTGGTACTGTATGATGCAGGTATTATGTATGTACAGGTTTCCTCCATGTTTTTTGGCTTCCTCTCACTTCCAAAAACATGCCAGGTGCACTGTTTATGCTCATTAGGGAAAACCAATGAAGCGAGAAATGTGAATTTATTCGTTCATTCATATTCTACACCAAGGTGACAGTGCTAACCACTAAGCCAATCTAGAAATTTATACTTCTTCATTTTTATATTCATATCCTCATTGTTTACACCAGTAAAACAAATTGTGGCATTTCCATTGTTAAAAAAAAATGGATATATAATTAAATTATAATCAAATCCAACACAGGTAAGATTCTTCTGATGTTGTCTCAGGTTTTGGAGTTGCTCGATACTAGGCAGGCAATAGGTGTAGCCCATTTGTGGGCTCTGTGTGTGGTGGCTCTTGATGCACTGACTCCAGCCTCACTCTTCTCCTTGTGAAGTTCTCCAAGTCCTTGAATCTCCTTGGCTTGACAATTTTAAAAGGCTGCAGTCATCCCTGTTGTGACTGCACCTTTTCCTACCACACTTTTCCCTGCAGGTCAAATTTCCATGAATATGCTTTGATACAGTTCTTTGCAAAAGGTCAACCATTTCAGCAATGACTTTCTGTGGTTCACCCTTCTAGGTGTTGATGATAATCTTTTGGACAACTTTCTCAAGTCAGCGGCCTAGTGTACTGAACTGAACCGAGAGATACACAGTATTTATACCATATGAACAGTAATTTACTTAAACTTGAAATTAATATTTTGAGATACTGGATTTATGGGTTTCATCTGTAAGCCATTAATATCAGAATTTTAAAAAAAGGCTTGAAATATTTTACTTAACATGTAATAAATGTAGAATATATGAGAGTTTAACTTTTTTTAAACAAAATTATATAAAAACATTTCCATTTTTTTGAGAAACGTATTATATAGGGATTCTCATCAATCTGGCAATCTGAGCAGGCTTCAGCCTCTTTGTGCACAGGAGACTTTTTAATTAAAATCCCTGCAATAAAGAGAGGAACTGGCACGAGCTTCGCGAAAGTTCTGCAAGCTCTGTTGCCTGTTAAAATTGTCTGCATGAGTTATGAAACATATTGAAGCAATATTTATTATTTAGCCAACCTGGGGTTCAAAAAGTAGCATGTAGTTAACATTTTTATTAATTTAGAGCATGTAGTAATTATTGACATTTAAATAATCATTTAGCACCTAGAATTAATGCAGTTTGCGATTAAAAAGAATGCTTCAAAAACTTTTTGTACCTTTATAGAATTATAGATATATTATAATTATATTATATTATTATATTATATTAAATAATTATATTTTAAAATATCTAGAATTATCTAGAATTGTCTAGATGATGTCTGGGAAACACTTATTACTACATTGTTATACACGAAAAGCAATTAAAAACCAAAATATCTATCATGTATGACCAGTTTTAGGTTTCTTTTCAGATTTGGTCTTAGTCAGGTTTAAAACTGTTAAATATGAAAAATATGTAAAAACTGTAAAATAATGACAATTAATTGGCTGAATATTCCATATTGCACGATGATTTAGTGGAGCATAGAGGCCTTTTTTCAGATTTTTTTTTTTTTTGAGTGTTTGCTAAAGGACATTTATTATATATAAAGGATGTCATTAATCACACTAATCCCATAAAACAATGTAGTAATAAGTGTTTCCCAGACATCATCTAGACAATTCTAGATAAGCCTTAGATACAACTAGCTGGCTGGTTAATTCATACAAAAGTTATGTGTCTTATAATAAAACCTGGACTGCAATCTGAAAGCAACTATCATTTTTTTTCTTCTACTTCCTTCGGTTCAGTACCATATAAGGACAGAAAATCATGGGTCAGAAGTTTCAGTTTCAAACAGACAACATTCCCCACAGGATGCATTAGTGGCCTGGCTAAACTCGGCTCTCCGCTAACCTGCATTTGTAACTGGATCCAGTTGCACAGGCCACCCTCTCATAAATTGATTATTAGTCCTTACAATTCAGATATAAACCAGGTGAGGCTCAAAGCATCTACTGACTGCAGGCTATTAATATAAAAACTTTTGCACACAAATAGCAAAAAGAAGTGATGAATCAACTTAAAGTCATTAAGAAATTCCTAAAAATTTTGAATGAATAAAATTTTTTTAAATAAATCCCATATGGTGTTAGACCACTGTGTGTGTCATGGCCAATCTAATTTCTTTCTTCGTTTTTTTAGGCCTCGGGCTGAAGGCTTTAGACACATTTCATAATGTCATATAGTATATTGTTGAAAAAAGTGTGCCCCAAGTTTGAATCCTTAAGGAAAAATGTATTTATAAAAAGAAAAATAAATCTTTAATTGTTTTAAATCTTGATGTATTAGAGTGAATTACATGCAGTGACTTTATTGCAAAGATTATTCAGGACTGACCCTGATTCAGACTCTGATACTGATTTCAGGACCCAAAGAAAACAAGTGGTGTAGTGTTAAGTCTGGATCTATTCAATCTTCTGTTGTTTGTCTAAAAAACACTAGCACTTTGTAGTAGTAGTAATAGTAGTAGTAGTAATAATAATAATAATATAATTTAATAACTCACTCACTCACTCATCATCTATACCTCCTTACCCTGTATTCAGGATCGCGGGGGCCTGGAGCCTATACCAGAGACTTAGGCAGACCAGACCAGACAGGTTGCCAATCCATCGCAGTAACTTATATATATTACAGGGTACATTTTCCAAATATTTAAATTTTGCATTTACGATTTATTTAAAAAAATAAATAAATAAAATGAAAATGGTCATTTCAAAAGTTTCTTGTCTAAACGAGAAACAGGTAAGAAATAAGTTTCCAACACGATCTGTAGGTCTTTTTTTTGAGAGTGTGTTCAGAGTCAAAAAGACATTTTAAATTCTATTGGCATAAATTTTGAAAAAGTTAAAAATTCCTTGCATTAATTCATAATAAATTAATAAAGCGTATACAAATAAAACTATAGCACTATCAGACTTATATAATAGACTGTATATGCTTAACCTTGATCGTGCCTTCACACTGTATATAAAAGGCTGAAGAGATGAAAGCTTTATTGACTTTAAATGGGTCATTTTAATAATAGAACAAAAAAACGATGCATCACGGCCATTGTGTCCATTAGTGAAATCCTGAAATAAACAGCCTGTCAGAGAAAGAGCAATAAAAAGTTGCTATGTGACTTCAAGGTCAAATACTGAAATGTTTGGCCAAATTAAAGCGCCGTCTCCTGTCAGTGATTATTTCCAACAGTTCGTACTATTGATAATCTCAATTGCTCTATCCAAACTACTGGTGATAGGAAGGACAAATAAATAAACAATCGACATGAGGGCTGATGAGATGCTCCAGTGAAACGGTGACGGTTTTCCCACTAAATTGAAAAGAAATCTTTGGATTGTAACTTATCAAGATTGGCAGAGGATCAAGGTGGTTTCAGACCACGATTTTCTTTTATTGTCACTGTGGTGTATCTTTGTCTAAGAGTGCAGAACGTCTGAAGCAGTGTGCCAGAAAGAAGATAAAAAAAAAAAAAATCTCTCACAGGACTACAATGCCTTCTTTGGGCAGAGCTGCTTGAGTGAGCGCCGTTGAAGCTTGACCCTCCGTCACGCTCTTGACCGAATGCTGTGGACACAAACTGGGCTAGAGGAGGAGGAGGAGGAGGAGGAGGAGGAGGTGTGTGTGAGTGGAGAAAGGCCTAACCACACAAGGCCTGCCGTTGTGAGGGAGAAGCTCAATGCTGAGATGTACATGATAAAGTACATATTTGACCAAATAAAATGGATGTCTATGTACAGTAAAGTCTGTGTCAGCTGCAAAGGGCACTTGGATAGGATGCCATGTCCGTATCCTGTTTTCCAGACTATATGATGTGGTGCTGCGACTTCTACAGTACAGTGAAATACTGTCAATACAGTGTATTTTTTATATGATTTAAAAACATGTCCATCTATTATCTACCTTCAGAGAATGCGTCCTTCTCTAACAGTTACACTAATGTATCAGTTTAT
>JAQQZT010000037.1:14885982-14899175 GCA_030068275.1 Clarias platycephalus | reverse complement strand
GTCTCACTCCCATTTCTTCTTGTTGCATGTTGAAGCTCTACTTGGAACCTTGTTAAGATCCAACCATGCAAAATATGTTTTTTTGCCATTTTTCAAGTGGTCTTAAACTTTTGATCGGGACTGTATATATATAGTAAACAATACATTTAATATAATTCTGAAAAAATACACACATTAAATACAATACAAAAATACATACATTATATATATATATATAATTATTATGGTGTAGCTTACGTTTCTATTAAATGTATTAAAGGGATTTTTCAGAATTATATTAAACGTATTGTGGGGTGTTTACCAAAATCAGTTGTAAAAACAAAAAAACAAATACTAATTAAAACATTCAGAACTAAACTTTGGACTTTTTTACACATCATATTTATCTGTAACAAAATGATTTAAATCAATACCTGCAGCCAAATATTCAAACTAGCACTGCCTCACAGGACTTGCGCAGAAAAAAAAATATATATATGATACGATACACATTCCCTGTGGAACTACTCCTGGTGCAGAACAGAGGAAGGACGAAGGCCGTAAATCACACGTAGGCTATTATTTTATTCATTAACAGTAAAAGGTTGACTTGTATCCAAAACACCGCACCCTTTCTCATATTTCCCCACACTGTTTCTGTCCACTATAATACGATCACCTGGAAATCAAGGCAAGAGTCCACATAAAACATAACGGCCATGCACACTCACAGTCTCTTCGGGACTGAAATATGCTCAGTGAAGTGGAGGCTTGTTTCCTCTGTGTCTATTACACAGCAACAGTGTGTGTGTGTGTGTGTGTGTGTGTGCGGGTGTGTGTGCATGTGTGAGTCTTCCCATGACCCTGCGGAGACATTAAATCTAGAAATGAATTAAGAAATGTTTAATGGTACGTTGATGACAATCATCTTTGAATATAGTTGAGGTTAGAAAACAGGCACTAATGTGTAAATGATTTTGTATAAATGCTATATTACTTCTCACGCTCTTCCTAAAGCATTATGCATACACAGTAAAATTATTATTTATTCATTCATCTTCTACACCATCCTGAGTCTAATCTAGGAGACTTTAGGCATGAGGTAGGGTACACCACCCTGGACAGAGTGCCAATTCATCACAGGGCACGCGCGCACGCACGCACGCACGCACACACACACACACACACACACAGCAATTTAGGAGGCAACAGTGCTAACCACTCTGCCACTGTGCCGCCTTACTCCTACTACTATTATACAGATACATGTAAGTTTATTAATCAAACAGCACAGGGAACAATTTAGTCAGTCATTTCAAAAATCCAGTTAAAATAAATCAATCAGCAAGGTATGCTACAAAAAATACCAGCCATGTTTTTGGCACTAATGGTATATTATACAGAGGGTAATTTGCAAGTGCATGTTCCTGGATGGTTGGGGATTCAAATCACAGGGGTGTCAAAGAACAAATGTTCTACCCCCTAACTAACAAGTCTCTTCACCTGAACTGCTCGAACTGACTCTCAGAAATGATTCTGCCGCTGATTGGATTCTCCCTAAGCTGCCTTTTAGCACGTCTCCTAACTGGAGCTTTCTCCCAGGTCAGAATAGCTTGCTGACCAATACAACATCCCGTTTCGGTTCTTATTCTCCAGCTGGCCTCTGTCAAAGTGATTTATTTTCAGACATTTAATATTCAGCTGAAATAACAAGCCACTTAGCTAGTAACAACCTGACATGGTGTGAAGGAAATTCGGTCCCTGTGGTTTGATCACTAGGTAAAAGCTGGTCATTGTGTTCAGGCAGCTGTAAAGGGGGTGACTCATGTCGCCAGACTGATGTGTTCTTTCACAACAACGGCTTCATGTTCCATACTACACACAAGAAATCTTGTCTGGATAATATCAAATTTATAGAACTGAATCAATTCAATAGGTGTTTCCACAAGAACGCGGTTCATACAGTCAAACATGAAGAAGGAGGGAAAAAACTGTGCTAATCACTGGGTAATGGCAACCTGATACCATCAGGTTAATACCTTAGTGGGAAAAAATAGAGCTATCAGGAAAATAACCTAATAAATATATGACATACAATTATAGGAGCTGTGCTGTAGCCTGTGGTACTGTAAATGGAAGGGCTCACTTTTCAATTAATTTCCCATCAGAGTGTGTCCATGACCTGGGGATCGACCCTTGGCTCCAGGTCTTTCCCTCCTAGGGAGCTCCACGTGTGTGTCCAAACGCTCCTCCCTGTGTTTTGCCAAAAGTAGCCTCCATAACCAGTTAGTGAGCTAGAGGTCAAGCAGGAATCAGTAGTAAAGAACAGGACACTTATTTCAGTTTTGTTCAAGGAGAACCCTCATTTAGTTATTTAGTTATACTGTACACACTGAAAAGAATAAAATAAATGAAAATGAACATTGCATATTAAGGATTGAATCTGCATATATCAGAAGGCCATGAGTGACCTGTGTCCTTCAGTTACTCTGGAAATGGGAATAAAATTATTATTATTATTATTATTATTATTGCTGAATGATGCATAATTAGATCAAATACATAATTCTGAAACTGAGCAAAAATTAAGCGACAATTTGTCTTTGAAATTTTATGTAATTTATATTGCTTAATTTGTTTCACTTCCTTGTAAGAAGCAGGTTGGAGGATCTACCGGTTTGTTGGAAAAGCTGTCACATAACTGGTAATAAATCAGTTCTGTAATTATATGGTAGTTTGTGCCTTTGATGTTTCCTCAAAACTGTCATACAAAAGTGTAGTGTACATTTTAACCTGTAAAAATGAAATATTAGTTTAATTCAACAGATGTTATTCATGAGGTGAAAACGGAAAAGGTTTTCTTGTTCATCCAAAACAATATCTGTATCTGTTTCGGTCACATTCAGGAGTAGATATAAGACTGGGGGTGTCACTTTCCAGCTTACCTGACTGGCTCTGCAGTACATCAAGTAGATTTAGCTTCAAACAGCTCCAACTAGACAAAGTATAAATCAGTTATAAAACATCAAGACAAAATATTTAAGACATCCTCTGCGAAATTATAAATATTATAACCATATCAGGTCTGTATATCTACAGAGCAGAATTACGTAATGCACTTTTGTCTACTTGTATGATACCACTGACTTAAGTGAAAACTCGATTTCTTGTAACTGTAATAAAATTTCACTAGTCAAAGTTCACACAATATTCACACTATGAGATTGGCTCATCAAGAATTCCAGCATAGAAAGTGTGTCAAATCCATCCAGCTCTACATGATCTATATTCTGTGTAGCGTCACTGGCTCCTGACGCTATCCCAGGGAACTTGGAGCACAAGGCATGGCACACACACACACGTGATGGGGTGCCAATCCATTGCAGGCCACACACACACTCATACACAATGAGCAATTTGTAAATTCCAATAAACATACAAATTCCCCACACACCGGACCAGAGGTGAGATTCAAACCTCTAACCCTGGAGGTGTTAGGGAAGAATGGTAACTACTAGACACTGCGCTGCTGAGGGAGTCAAATAACAAACCAAGATTTTTACATTAATTACATTTTTTAAAATTGTTTATTGTAAATTATTGGCACAAAAGCAGATTTTTTCCCTAAATAATCTCAATTAGTTCAAGCATTCCAGCCCTTATTGGATGTCTGATCTATTCAATTCTAATTAATGCTGCACTTTTATGGTTTTTATTTAACACTCCCTGGTACACAGACACACACCAAAATGTTTTCTATTATTATTACTATTACTTTTCTACAGTATGTATAGGACTATGACTATAAAATGACTGACTATGCTCTTATTTTCAGATTGAAATATATTCAGCTTTAAGCATGCCTAACAGTGACAAATCTAAAGAAATTAGAACCCTTTCTAGTGTTACCTGAACTATAGTTGAAAAGTAAAACCTGGGCCTTTTGAACAATTCTTACATTCTATATCTAGGTAAACTGTTGCTATTAAAGCTTCTATTAATAATGTATTGCTACCTAAATCATACTTTGTTAATAATGCCGCTGAACACATTTGATTATAACCTATGTGGCTCTATTTACTTCTTACGTACATCTACAGTATGTACAGATTTGAAGATATTCAAGTAGAACATGCATTAAACTTTCAACTTGTAAAAACTGCACCACACATTTCTTGACTAGACAAAAATGATTTTTTTTTTTGTGTGTGTGAAATACAAGACGATATACTGCAGAATTTATTCTTCTATGTGACACACTTTAACAAACCTGATGGCAACTAATCATTTGATAAACCACTTCTAGCTTGGTCTGACTATCTGCTGCTGAAACACAGGCTGAGGCGGTCAAACTGACAGAGCAGATGTTAACTGGCTGGAAAAAGCTGGTGGATAAGAATGACTATTTAGGTTACACTGTAGCCAAGTACTTTTTATTTAATAAAAATAGTACAAAAGTACAGGATTTATAAAATCACAAATCTTGATCAGTTTGGTAAGTAAATTAAGGACCTGAAAAATATAATCAGCATGGTTTGTACGACCCCTTGCCGGTAGCAGCCCGAAAGACTAACAACATGGTTTGTACAAGCAAATTATCTTGTGTTACAGCCGTGAATTTTTATAATTTTTTTAATCGAAACCAATAAAACTAGCCGAGCTCTAGTGATTAGTTTAGGCCATGAACATACATTGCTGTAAAATCCAACATGCACTATATCTTATATCACCAAATAATCATTTATTCATGTACTGTGCACACACACACAAAAAACCTGACTGTCTCTTCCAAGGTAACAATATTTTAGTTCGACACCCCCTAATTAAACTGTTTGTGGGTGGTCAGTGCTGCTCAGATGTGCAGATGTCCTGGAGTGAAGGCCAAACTATTACAGGATGCCTTTCACGTTCTGAATTCCTGCAGGATGGGATAAAGACCTACCTTTATCTAGCCAGAGATGATTTCTCGGGATAGATAAAACACTGCTTTAAAAGACAAAAACATTCAATTATTATTAATTAATAATTAGAGTATTTCATTGGATATTTATTGTAGTTATGTTTCAGCTGGCAATAATTATTTTAAACAAAATAAATAAGTAAAATGAATTAAAAAAAACATAGTTAAGGAGATTGTTGAAATTACTGGAAACTGGAAGGACACTGCTAAACAGATTAATTGCCTATATGGAAAAAATCAATTAACATACTGTAAGGTTGTGGAAACTGTGCCATGGTGAATACCCGCCATGATGAAAGATAAAGGTGGTCCAATTACATTTTAGAGCATGCAACAATATTTGGTCAGCAAGTGTAGCATTAGCACATCAGAAATATCTGACAGGAGTGTGCGCTTGGTAGTGAAGCAAGATTGATGAAGCTAAAGCATTTTCTTTAGAGACTTACACACTGAATTTCCTTCATCTCTTACCAGCAGAAGAAAGTAATTCAGTGTGTCTGCTGTCATCCAACAGCTCAATTTTTTGCTCAAAAAAAAAGAAAAAAAAAAAGAAAGAAATTTGCTTAATAAGTATGGTTATGCCATGTTATTGAACATGAATTCACACAAACACAATGGTTGTCATATGAAAACTATGTGCTCACCAGAAAATAAATGAGTTGTGCAACAATCACATGATTAAAGAATATTGGAAAATATATGGATTTTAGATCAAAATCACAAATGGATTACATAAAAAAAGAATCAGGTGACAAAACATACACATAACATATACAGTACACAAAAACATAATGTGTATAAACCCAGCAGTGTGAAGTTCCTATGCACTTAACCTTGATTACCCCCTAACCCCTTAAAATCAATCAATCAATCAATAAATACACACTGACATATTAGATCTGTTATGTGTTCTAACCAATATCAGGTCATGTTAGAGCACAGAGCTTGACCCCCAATTTGTCATAGCGACCTGAAGAAGCACAATTATCCTCTACTGCCCAGATCTCCTGATGTTTCACATCTGCGCTGTAAATAGACGGACACAAAAACCCCACATGTATATTGTCAGCGTATTACTGCTGAGCTTTCCTCAGAGTAATGTTACACAGCTTCACTAATCAACAAGAGAAAAATATTTAGTGTCTGGTTCCTCTCAGTGTTTCTTCCTGTTGCCATTTCAGGGAGTTTTGCCTCTGCTGTTCCTTCCTGCAGCTCACACATTAGCAGTTGAGTTCCTTTACTCTGCTCTAAACACACTATACAAATAAAACGGAATCAAATACAATTTAACAGGAACTGAAAGGAATTGAATTAGTGCAAATTAAGCGGCAACGCAAGCTGATCTTAGAACCACCAGAAAACACAAAAAAATATTATAATGGCTATAGTAGGAACTATTTAAGAAAGCATACAACTCATTCAGGAATTCACTGAAAGATCTAACCTGGCAGACAAGGAGAGTGAAGCGGAATGCACATACATGAACAATGACGACTTCAAATTTAGCATTAAGTGTAAACATTATTCCATGAAAACTATTCAGATGATTCAGAAGAATTTTAGGGACAATGCAAATATAAATGTGGCACTTCTAAGACGTTTGAGAATCTCAATCATCGTGTATTCAGGGTCACGGGGGGCCTGAAGCCTATCCCAGGAGGTTTAGGGCACGAGGAGGGGTACACTCCGGACACACTCACGCACACAATACGGGCAATTTGGGAACGCCAATTAGCCTAACCTGCATATCTTTGGTCTGTGGGAGGAAACCAGAGTACCCGGAGGAAACCCACCAAGCACGGGGAGAACATGCACACTGCATGCACACAGGGACGGGAATCGACCCTGGAGGTGCAAGGCGACAGTGCAAACCACTACACCACCGTGCCGCCTGGTTGAGAATCTGTGGAAAGCGATCTACGCATGCAGACCCACAACAAGCAGAACACCTCAGAATGTTGAACGTGTATAGACTATAGTGTTATACTGTACGATCTGCAATTAAAAAATATGGGGTACTGGATAAAAAGGCACTATTTCACAACGGTCAAATTATTCAGCTGCATCAAACAAAGAAAAGGAGCGTTCAAACTACTGGAGCTGGGTTAAGAAACCTTAAACACTTTAAAACCTTGAACATACATATATATCAGTCAGTCATCTTCTATACCGCTTAATCCTGTTCAGGGTCGCGGGGGGCCTGGAGCCTATCCCAGGAGGCTTAGGGCACAAGGCGGGGTACACCCTGGACAGGGTGCATACATATATATACACATTATACTGTATATATATGCTCCCTAGAAAATTTAAGCCTATCTTTCTCACTATTAAACATAGCTATGGTTTTTACTGCAGATTAACTATACTGTATATGTGTGTCTGTGTGTGAGAGAGAGAGAGAAAGATAAAGGTATATTCCCACAACATCTTATTCAGTGCATTTTCTTCATTTTAATTTTCTTCAACATTGTATATTACTGCTGAAGACACTAAGACATTATGACAAACAAAGAACAAATATGGAATTATCAACAAAAATGTGTTAAATAACCCAGAATTTATATATATATATATAATATTAATGATATTTATGTAATCAGTAACATTACCAGTAAGCAGTAACATTCTATTTCATGATTAGGTTCGAGAACAACATAAGTTAAAGCTGTTTGTGCAATACTAGTGATTATGTTACATGGCCATTTAGCTAATGCTATTCTGTGGAAATGCGAGTGTCATGAGGCCAAGGACGCGGCAGACCTTTCATTACTGTAAGGATCCGCTGTGTGTGTGTGCGCATGGTCTAAGAATGTGTCATAAGAAATCAGGGCATCGAGCAGTGAGTCTGCACAGACACACACAAATCTCCAAATAAACCAAGCAGACAAAAACACATCCTTGATTGAATCCAGTTGAATTGCTCTTCAAAAACAAAAGAACTCATCAAAGACTTCGGCTGTCACACCGGGCCACCAACATGGACACACCTGTTGATGGACAAGTCCCTTCCCCCCACAACGCAGTCAAAGTTCACACTGTAGTGTCTGTATTTATCGGATTATGCAGTGATAAGCCATGCTAGAAAACAACGTGCAACATATGGATTTCTGCATCATAAACCACTTGCATTTTATTGTGTAATATAACAGTACAGAGTCAAGGGAGGCCTGGAGCCTATCCCAGGGGACTTGGGGCACTAGGCAGGGTACACCTTGGACAGGGTGCCAGTCTATTGCAGGGTACTCGGTTAACTGTGAAATCCTTTTGTCTCTTGCTAAATATAATCCAACTGTTGCAAATATTAATCTCATAATATAACTGCATACTATTGCATTTTAGCCAGAAAGCTTTTTGTTCTTGAAATTTCTGCCAGCAGAATAATACATTATTTATAGCCCCTTTATGTTGTGAACAGGATGTCACAGCTCAATGGCTAAAACAATCATACAGTAACTCACCCTCGCACTTCTCACACTCACTCACACATACACTTGAAGTGCAGAGGTCAAGGCGCTGTCCTGAAATAGGGTCCACCTGCTTGTTGTGTCCATACCTCAACTGTCTCTGATCTCACACCACTTTCTATATCAGTATGTTATTTACTGCAGACAGCACTCTGAGCACATTAAACGTTTCATCAGCTTCAGTGAATGGAGAACTGATGGGGAAGTAGAGATAGATGGAATCGTACATGTTCTGTGGTGCACATTCTCACGCTTGGGGTTTATGTTCACACCAAGCTCCGGACAGATTGTTTCACATCCCACCATCAGATGTCCCTGGCTTTTATTACCCACAGTGCATGTTATAGTAGTTAGTTTAAACAATCCATTGAGTAATATGGATCAGGATGCTGATGAAGGAATAATTCAGCAAGATATTATCTCATTACAATGAGATAATGAGCCATGGTCTAGACTTGCAGTGCCCTTTATTGAACAACTCTGGACATTTCTGACAAGCTGTTGTACACTCATGTGAGCACCCAGTGTGAGAGAGAAAAAAAAAGGGCATGTGAACTTGTGCTTGGTTCATTTTGTTTGAATTTACAATATCACCAGAAGTATTGTTCAGTTCCTTAATCAGCTGGAATGATGCTATTAGGTTATATATGATAATTCAACTAGATTTATGTTATTGAGATTTGTGTTAAACACACAATCAATTAAGAATCATTCTGGAATGAAAAACTTGTATATCCTGAGGAGCTCTACCAGTCAAAAGTTTGGACACATCTTCTAATTTCATGGTCTTTCCAGATTATTATTTCTTTCTACATTGGAAAGCAATGCTGAAGGCATTCAGAATATGCAATATTCTCTTTTGAACAGTTGATATTGACATGTATCTGCTACTTATGCTCTTCATAACGGCTCTGATGTTAGGTGATGTTTGAGGCTGGTAACTAAATCCACTTCTCCAGAGGTAAGATTTGGTCTTGCTTTCCTGGGATGCTCAATTATGAGAGTCAGTTTCATTATTCTGCTTAATGGGTTTTATAAATGCACTTGACAACACTGTTATGGCAAGAACTATTCCAGAACAGCTGACCTTTAGGTCATAAAATAACCACCGACTGTTGTTGTTACTTAATTACCTAATGTCATATACTATATGATATTTCATAGTTTTGAAAAAAATCCAGCATCGTTCTAGATTGTGGAAAATAAATCCAAACTTGTGCCTAAACGTTTGACTGGTACTGTATGTTGTGATGAGCCAATATCATTCCAGATTGGCTACATCATCCCACCTCTATAACAAGTTTGTGGTTGTCTTTGTATCAGGTCTCTGTAGCAGTTGGTCCTACTCAAACACACACATTTCAGACAAGAAGGTAAGAAATTCTGTATAGTTTAATTATAATGATTTGTCATGTACTGCACAAGACTGAATCACAGCTAAGTTTAAAAAAAAAAAAAAAAGCGGTGGTTTTAACACTGTAACAATCCACTGTGGTCCTGCTAATCGTCATATAGCAGGACATAATGAGGAAAAACAGTCCTGTTTGCTGTAGCAGCATCCGTGCTGGAATCCTAAAGACTGCAGAGAAAGCAGCCGAGTATGAGGTGAACAACAGTAAAGCTATAACTTGGGTGAAAGTAAGCATGAGACATAGAGGGGTGAAATTTAACTTAAACTTTGCATATATAAATATAGATATTTAAAAACAAAACAAAAAAAACAACATACACCACACACGCTCTCTCTCTGGTGTAGTACACACTGTACATCTTTCAGTGTAAAAGGCTGCAGGGACGGATAAGTATGAACTGGATATGCTGCTTCTGATGCTGCTGTTTGTTTCTCTACAACCACATCAATCCCAGTCTTACTTAATACAATGTGAGGTTTGTAAGAGCAAACTTTTTTAACTTTGTTCAGTTCCATTTTGATTATTTTAATGACCTTATTCCACCACTGAATCAACTGGACATTTTAAAAGGACAATAAACTTGTGTGTACACATACTGTACATATGGCAAAGATTTATTTCCTTTTCAGTGTGAAATTGTTGAGCCGTGTCATTTGCATTTTCATTTGCAAGAAGCACACAGATAGCACTGCAACCTTCAGCTAACCAGTTTGCTGATATGGCTTATCTTAAACAGATAAGCTGGGAGATTTAACTTTGTCATCGTGTTTAACTTTTATATCACAAACAGATTAACACTTAGGATGTCATGGTGAATTAACTGCCTTGCATCCCAAGAGACTACACTGATCGCTACCAAAAACCTTTATTGATTCCTCAATAGTTTTATCATGTTATAACAGATTTAAACCCGCAGATTATTTGACTAGTTTTACATGGAGGTGTTCTTTGCCTCATTTCACATGTGATGCAACCATCCATTCAGGGTGAATTTAAAATTTATAGAAGTTTGGAAAATAAATTTTATTTAGTAATAAAAAATGTTTAAACAGGCTCCAGAGAAAATTTTAACAATAAAACAATATAGCATCCTGTATGGGACCTTGATGTTTTTGTGCATGTTTTTGTGTCTGTTACATGCTGTCTTTTTATTGTCACTTAGTAACTGATTTTCACAGACGTGGTGCTGATGCAGTTTTGTTGTCCCTGCAGCCATCGACACATTAAAAACAGAAAAATAACTTAAAAAACTAAGCAGTGTCCCTCAGTCTGCACTTAAAAATGGGAGTTTTTAAAAGACTGATATAGTGTAAAAGCATGCCTTCGTGTGGCATACACACTGGTGTGTCCTCTTCACTGGATCTTCAAGAACTGCAACAGGTGGAGTCTTCCAGTAACCTCGTTGAAAAATCAGCCGAGCTAAAACGTGAAGTCCCAACACGCAGGTTCTGTTTAGAAGCAAGTTGCTAATGGCATTTCCGTATTTGCGATGTGTGTGAGAGAGATGCTCAGATCCCGTTGGTCAGATCCTGAATTACACTGGCCACCACCAACTTCCGAAGAAACTCCTTTTCTCTTGATATATTGTGTGTCCATGACTGCAAAGAGAGAGAGAGAATGAGAGAAAAAGAGAGAGAGAATAAACATTAAGCTCTGTGTCAAATGCGCAAGGCTCAAGTGTCTCTCTGTTCACTGAGCTTTGTATTCAGCTTCACTGACATGCCTGTGAGCTGGATTACACTCCTGCTGCTTCATAGCTATGACTGTATACATGTTAACAATGGGAAACTGATCGGCATGTCTAAAGTAAACATGCTACTGGAGCGGGAATACAACAGAGACAATACGAGTGGCTCTTCGAAAACACTTGGCAGATTACAGAAATATCAAGTGAGAGAGCTTCTTCAATAACAGAGAGAGGGAAAGGGAGAGAGAGAGAAAGACTACAGATAGATTGACATTTTCTGTTTATCTTAACCGAGAAAATTCTACTGTGATTTCGAGATCTCACAGATAAGTTAAGACATTAGTTAAGTAATTCTTTAAATAAAAAAATATGCTTATGAACTTGCCAAGAATGGAATAAACTAACCCTCAAACTATAGGCTATAAAGGGTAGACGAAAAGGACTCAGCAGTGTCAGCAGCAATTAATCAGGATTAAAATAATTGTGAATAAACATTTATTTAAATGTTCAAACAAGAAATCCTTCCAGAAACAAAGCTGTACTTTAAGAATGGAAGTTAGAGAGATGACACAGATGACAGCGGATCTTTAAAAACTCTTTAAAAGACTGCAGTCTTGGAGATTTGCCTCATATTGCAGCTGCAATATTGCCAAAGCACTGAGTCAAATAGACGATAGAGCAGCACAAATCTCTGCGATGGATTGGCACTCCCTAGGCTCCAGGTCCCCGCAACCCTGAATACAGGATAAAGCAGTATAGACGATGAGTGAGTGAGTGAGCAAGCAGCACAAATCTGGCCTTTAGCTGTACTGACATCACATCACAGTTAAAAGTCTCAAGGAAAAATTGCAAATGAAAATGATAACTGCAGTTTCCCTTCATGAATATTGTGTGCTTTTAATCATAATCTCTATCCTTAGCTATGTAAATTTCATAGGGATGAGTCTGTATTAATCTCTTACTAATCTCTTCACAAGTGAAGCGCCAAAAGCTATAGTTTTCACTCTCTCTCTCTCTCTCTCTCTCTCTCCCCATTTGTCTCTCCTTCTCTTCCACACACAGTCATTATTGACAGCTTCAGAACAACACATTGCTCAATAATAGACGTGTGGAGGTGGGGGCAGAGGAGTAGCAATATCATTGCAGACTGAAGGGTCACTGGACTCATTGACTGCTGCTGTGACCCAGCTGAGGAAGGCAGTCATGGTCTCATGAACACACACACAAGCAGAGAAGAGGAAGTGTGGAGTGCATTACGTCTTTGATAGCAGACATCTTGACCTTCTCGTAGTAATGCAGTGGAGCATGAGGGTTGTTCATGTCATAGCCGAATCCAGCCACTGCCACCTCGTCACAGTTGTGCAGCGCCATTGTGATTGCCACTGTACCAAGCGTTGGGATATTCTGGAAAAAAAAAAAACAGACATTTGACAAAATCCTTTTGAATTCAATATGAGCTTTTTGTAATTTTTTTCGCATTATTAAATGATTTAACATAACTGTCTAGAATGTCACTGTATGTGCCTTTATTACTTTGTACAAACATTACTTTTAAAGGGCAATCAAGGCAATTACAATTATTAAAGAAAAATACGACAGAAGTCTGGTCCGTAAACAACAAAAGTGTGCAAATGTTTCAGAAGTTGTCAGCTTGTTCTTTATAAAAGTAGATCAATCTACCAAACCTGATG
>JAQQZT010000037.1:14860258-14878948 GCA_030068275.1 Clarias platycephalus | reverse complement strand
TCTCTAATAACTCACTGAAGTAACACAGGTTTGTGGACATGGCGATACAAAAACATCACATTATCTATCGCATGGTCTTACAATACATATCCTGAGGTCAACTTACACCAGAATGCTTTTTTTTTCAGGAAACAAATCACTTGGACATCAAATATTACATTTTCCAGAACTCAACAAATACATGTACATTTAACCAACATAAACAAACATAAAGCAAAACTATGCTGTCTATAGCCAGTATTGGCTCACTGTTTCAGTCCATTACTATGATTATCAGATTTTTTTTAAATTAGCAGAATCCAATTATTTGTAGCTGCATTTATGATTGCCCTATACATTCAATCGAACCAGAGCCAGTAAAGGGTAAATTAGGAGGAATAAAGCAGATCTGTTTTGCATGCAAGTCATTGCTGTTGCTGAACCTTTAATTGTATCTTATCAAGGATGTATCATATTGTAAATTAATAAATATTTAAAAAATGTTCCATCCTTATTTCTTATTGTGGCATCACCACAGAGACAAAATATTTCCAATGAATATAATTGCATGGAAAATGTGCCAGTTTTTTCCGCGCACCTGTTCATGTCTTATATTACTTGAAAGGGAGAGAAAGACAGAGAGTACAAAAGCAAGAGAAGCTGTAGCATGTCTGCTTCTTCAACAGCTGACACGACCACAGGCAGCGGACCACACAGGAATGTCTCTAAACAACCTTTCGACCCTTTTTACAGACCATCATTTTAAAGTCAGATAATAGTACCCATCCTTGCTTGCTTTCCTGAAAGTTTCCAATTGTTCTCTTAGTGAGCTCTTTTGTCTTCAAGATGAGCATTACTTCTGAACCAATCAATAAAAACAGCAGGGGCCCTTGGAAGGAAGCTTCTACAAATTTATGTAATTCTGATTACTGCCAAGCATCACATCCACATTTACTTTTTATCTTCTAATTATCCTCATCAGTGTTTCAAATCAAAGAATAATATGCAAGGCTTCCAGACTGCGATACTTCAAAACTCAACTGAAAATGTTCCACTCAATTTCATGCATAAATACGTCTTCTGATTACAGAATGGACGAGGACATGAATGAACAATGGTTTAACTAGAAGGGTTAACGGGAGACGGTGATCTGAGACGGAATAGGGTATCCAAACGGAAAATGGTTATCTTATAGGACCGCTTCATTTATTTTACCTTCTTTCGGTTGCACAAAAGTAAATCTTTGTTTAATGATGGCACCTTTAATAAAAACAACAGCTCGTTCGAGTAAATCAGCACAATGCATCAAATTTGACATTTGCCTGATTTTGGACTGATGAATGTTCTACATTTATTGATTGCTTCCCAAATAAACAACTACATACAAGGTCATCTCTCAGTGGAACATAAACACGCACTCGTTCTCCTCCCTGGGAACAAACATGAAAGGTTTGATGCAATGGTAGACAGGATCAATTCATACATTTTATTATCTCACTGTATTCAGGGTTTCCAGATTAGATCAAGGATTTAATATTAAGTCACCTTTAAAATCTGTCCAAACTGTAACTAACTGTAAATGCATTAAAGCTACTATCCCTACACGCTAGACACATTTTAAATCACTCCATTTAAGCCATGAGAAGTTGCGCCATGCAAAAGTTGCGCACAATACTCATTTGCTTTAGCTAGCAAAGGCAGGTGACATAGTAGACACAGTCTGGAGCACCAACTTATCTCATTATTCCCTCTACTGAAAGAGAAAAGAACCCTAAGTGAAGTCTTGTTTAAAAGCTCAATGAGTCTGACCCACTAACCTTATCAGATTATCGTGAGACTCGGATCGTCCTGCTGCTATTAAAGGCCTTTCTTTGAGCCGTGTGTGGGCATTGTGTGCTCACTGCATCAGCCCAACCTATCTCAGGAGATTGTCTGAGCTCACTCCTTATCTCAGCGGGAACTGTATCTACTACACTTACACTACTTAATAATGCTATTTGATGAGATCACTCTGTTTTGATCCAAACAAACATAAAGAGATGTTTGATCATTTAAAAAAAAAAGGAGGCACAGGGTTCTGTATACATTTCCGCCACAGTAAGGGGTAAACTGGTCTGAACTATTTGTGAGAGCTGCTCTGAATTCTTGGTTGCTTGACTGACATCACGCACCTTAATCTTTTACTGCTTACACTATTCGCTATGAATTGTCAAGACGTGCTACATTTTCTCTCAAACATCCTTCTCTGACTTGCTACAGTACATTTCTTTGATTGTAAACCATATAAAAGGCAAATCATCTTCAGAGTTTTTCTTTCATGTTCGGTCAGCTCCCCTATTAGCAATGACGACGATTATATACTCATAATGATGTTCTGAATTCCTCCTTATTTAAGTATTCCTGGTCATCTCATATCTTGTAGAAAATAATCACTTACTGATCAGTCACTTACGTTCAAGTGCACTACATTGTTGGTGGAAATAAAGTGTTCTTTCACCTTACATATAGTAGTACACTACATGTTAGTTTGTTAGTTAGTTAGCTCTGACTGACTGATGCACTTCGCTCAATGATCCAATACAGCTGGTGTCAACATGTGATCATGAAGCTACATATGATCTTCATAACTGGACCATAATGATTTTTTTTTTTTTTTAGAGTTGCTTATCTAAGAAACAAAAAAACAAAAGATTTAACAAACAGATAGCAGTCATATAAAAAAGGCAGATTAGAAGTGTGTTAAAGTGTGTATTTTCAGACACCTACTGACAAAAACTAAATGTAACTGATAATGTTTACAAACAATTCATAGTTTTGTTTTTTTTTAAGCTTACAATACTATATTATAAAATATACAAAAAGTACTACCTGCATGGCTTTCATGAAACTCTTACACACTGAAAATTATGACATTACCTTCACAAATCTGCTTTATAGACTAAATTGTTTCCTTTTTAGTGAACACATTGTTCTCCTCTGGCTCAATAAAACACACGAGTAATAATGGTATTCTAAAGTGTTCACGATAGGAGTGTGCACGCTCCTGCAATATCTGATCATCACAACATGCCCTGTGTCCAAGACTGTGTTGAATGGGTGGAATCAGCTTTAATGACGTCATTTATCTTCAGAACCATCATCCGAACAGCAGATACTTGAACACACAAAAAAATCTTGTTTCATTCTACCACTATAAAGAAAGCCTTTGGACACACATTTAACTAAAAACGTGAAACATTCCGACTTCGGGGCCCGAGATAGCCCGCAGACAGCTTCGTTACAAAATCTCCCTGTGACAGATCTGTAATTACTTCATTGTAGGCATGTTGGCGCTTGTCCTAGATGTTTGAGTGGAGCCCTGAAGCAGCTCTCAATTAAGGAGCTTCACGTCATCAGGGCCAGGAAGAAAGCTGAAAAGATCATCATTGAACCCACACACAGGAAGCCATCTGTCCCACACACTCTTTTTAAAAAAAAAAAAAAAGGAGAGAGAGAGAGATGCTACGCAAGACGTATTTTCTCCACAATAGCCATGCCTCTGTGTCAAGCCTTACTATTAGAGCCTAATTGAAAATGACATTTCCATTTCACAGTGACATGCAACGACTGCACAGAACAATACCAGACACAATATTTATGTGATCAGCTTCAGTGTCCATAAGGTCAGTTTCCTGATGATCCATTCTCAACATGTCGCGTAAACGCGTCCTCTTTTTTGTGTGTATAAACTTACTAAACATTATCTGATCATAGAACAACAAATTACTTTTTTCTACTGTCCTGTCCCATTTTTAAATGGATTGAGAATGGATCATAAGGAAACTGTCCCATTTTTAAATGTAACAAAAATGAAGCCAAAAAAAGTAAGTACCCCCATGATTACCCCCATGATTCAACCCCCCCATTCAAGTACCCCCATGTCTCCCACATCATTGTGGAGGAATTTTGGGCCGTTCTCCTTTTTTTGCCCATTTGCTTAAGCACACGTACTGTATTGGGGTGGTGATGGCTCAGTGTGTTAAGGCTCTCAGTTACTGATCAGACAGTCAGCAGTTCAAACCCCGACTTCACCATGCCCTTGACCGCGTCTGCTCCAGGGGCGACGTATAATGGCTGACCCTGCGCTCTGACCCTGGCCTGCAAAACTAAATGTGAAGAATAAATCCACTATGCAGTAATTTATATGTGACGAATAAAGGCTGAAATTCCTCCTACCAAAGCACCTCAATGGGGTTGAGGTCTGGACTTTGACTAGGTTGGATCCAAAACCATGATTTATACATAAATTCAGCCGTTATGATGTAGATTTTATGGTGTGCTACAGATCACCGTCCTGTTGGATGTCCAAGCTTTAGCTGTCAGACAGATGGCTTTACATTTGCCTCTAGAATACTCTAGAAGTTCATGGTCAACTCAATGTCCCCATGTACCTTTTCACTTGGTCTAGGTTGATTCATGAAATATGTAGGCAAAACGTTTGACAAGCAAGATGGGACACAGGGACACTCTGGCTTCCAAAATCATCAATTCCTTTGTCATTATTTAATATCATTACCATAATTATGTTTTTATTATTGTTATTAGTATTAGAAAAGACATGACACATGCAACTACTTTTTTGGCTGAGGTTTTAAATCATAAGGTACCTACCAGTTTCTCCTTGAACACCATTTGCCTGAGCCATTTCAGGTCGTGTGGTTTGAAGGCAGAAAGGACGAACAGAGAGTTCTTCTCGTACTGCTTGAGGTCTTGAATAGCTCCCTCTGGATATGTGATGCGCATGGTGGTCTTAGATCCCACATCCTTCTCATAGCCGGCCACTGGAGCCCCGTTCAACCTGCAGCAGCAAATCACACAGTGATACTCAGTAAGGGCTGGAAAATGAAGTTAATATGAATATTATAGACATAGCAATTAGATCACAAATTTGCATGACAGTAATGATGAACGTTACAAAAGAGCTGCTGAATCCTACCATCTTGTGGCTGAAACTCATGAAACATAACTACAAATTGTTAACCATCTGTTTTTGAATCATGCCTTATACATACTACATATTACATGAAAACTGTTGGCAAATTAGCTGCGAGTATATCTTTATTATTTAAAAAAGTTTATTTAATTATTATAAAACACTAAAGTAAATTTCTTCTGTTGTTGTCTACTCTTTACACATGCTTCTCTTACCTTATGACTACATCGTACTGATCAATTTTAGAGCCCAGTGACTTGTTGAAAAGGATCCCTCCATTGCCAATGACGATGCACCTTTTACAGCTCAAACTTCACATAACAAGCACGGCAGATATATAAAAGAACAAACAAAAAAAACAAAACACAAAGTTAACATTGACTGAAAAAATGCCTTAAGTTGGGATTATCATGAAGCTTTATAACAGAGAGAAGAGGAATACATTTCGAGTTCAGGTCCAAGCCCGTAGTTCCTCGCCTCAGTTAAAATGATGTCGATGATCTTATCTGTGGTGAGAGAACAGCATTTAATGGAGTTCAGGTCCCAGATCTCTCATTCTTACATTCGAGCCAAGTCAGAGCTTTTAATCAATTACGCTGCTTCATTATTTAAGTAATTATTTACACGGCCTGTCAAAGCAGGCAAAACTTATTCCAAAATGACTGTTGTAGCTTTTCAGAAGAAATTAAAGTATACGTGAAGATCATTTTCAGATGATTATTGCTGAATTTAGTGCATTTGTGTTTGGCTTATTTCTTGAAATCACTAACCTATGATTTATAATATTACAGGAAATATAATAATGCTATAAATTGTACTGTTCAAGTGTACCACCGTTATGACATTTGAACCTCTAGACAAACTCTAGACTCGGCTGATAAACAACCACGGCTCATCTCAAGAGGTGCTGCCCATGTCTGGCTTTGCGATCATGTGTTTGTGTAGTGTGCACACCCATGCAACACCAATCACCTACAGATAAGGTGCACACACACACACACACACACACACACGACAACATCTTTCACCTGGAGAGATCCCTACATCCTGCTTTTTCCATAAAAATAAAGGGTCTATCATGCATGAAAGTAAAAAAAATGAAAAGGAAAGAAAATTTGTAGGAAATACTGTTTGGGGAGCCACAGGCAATGCTGAGCGAAAAGAACTGTATTTATTTGTACACTTACCATGTCATGTTTGTGTTTAATTTTACTGTTCCTAACAACCATTTGGGTATGACATGATGCCAAAAAACATCTTACAAGCAATATTACTCGTCATTTTTTTGCTCATGGTCTCACCCAAACAGATAGAGAGCTTGATTCAGGGATCTGCTGCACTTGAGAACAGATGTGTTTCCTCTTGGACTGTTCGTGAAGCAGGACACTGAGGGATTCACACTACATACTGAAAAATATCTGAGCCTCTGCGATCTCTCAAAAACTACATGACCTGTCAAAGAGTGTGTGTTTGTGTGTGTGCACAGACACAAAGAGCCAAACCACTTAATAATCAGGCCTAAAATTTGGCAGCGTGCACCAAGATTAAAATAAGGAAATGTGCACATTAGAGTTTGATACAATTTCAACTCTTACACAGTTTATACACAGAAAAGGGACAGAGACCTCACACTCTTTCCTCCTGACTCTCATAGCAGCTCTGCCATCATATTTTAAAGTTCATTAAACTTGCTTGATCTTACAAATCTCCATCACAGCATGTACAAAGTGCAATGAATGGCATTTAAAAAAAAAGAAGAAAAAAAAAAGACTTGAACGGTTAAGGACAGTAGTTGCTGTTCCTGTGTAAAATAAAGCCATGGGTTTAGGAGAACACACTCCTACCTTGTGATTTTATCCCAAACGGTGGTGGGTAGGCGCCGATCTTTGACAGCCGTTTAAAATTCATATCAAGGAACATGGGGGCCACTTTCATAAACCTGAGGAAGGACAGAAGGTAGCATAAGTAAATACAGGTGGAAGAGAGAGAGAGAGAGAGAAGGCATGAAGTGGACAACATGATGTATGAGGGAGTTGGAGGTACTGCGGTGGCCGTCTGTGTGTTTATCAGTAAATAAGAAGCGAAATCTGAAAGTTGACCACGCCTTTCCAAAACCAAAGGATGACCTGCTATCACTTGTTTACGCCAACAGAAAGTCTCAGTGTTGTGTGTATGCCTTTCATATTTTTTTTATATTTATATATTCAGTTTTCCCTTTTTGACTACAGTGGTGAGTTTAATTGACACGGTATTGGGTTTACTGCGTGGTTGTAGCATTAAACACAAACTTTCAGAACTTTTCCTACCAGGATGAAAACAGTTTGCAGCATACCATGCTTGCATGTACTATTCAGTTATTTATATATAGATAATTTTTACGTAAACAAAAATACAAATGAAAGAAAATAAATCTCAAAGTTAATACATCAACAAAATGCAACTTTGCTGGCGAGCTACAGAGCTCTCCGTCCTGAAGACTTTCTCATGTCAGGAAACTTTCCCTCTGACTGTTAGAATGCTCCCACACTGGATGGTCATTAATAAATTGCTAAATAAACTTCCCCTGATGGGAAACCTCCCTGTATTCACAATTAGATGTGAATTTTAATCTCATTACGTACAGTATAACATCTGCCACACATGTGCATGTAGGAGTTGTTACTACAGCAAAGAGAACATTTTTGATGTGGTAGCTCAGTAAATTAAGGCTCTGGGTTACTGATTAGGGAGTCGGCAGTTCAAGTTGCAGCAGTTGGGCCCTTGAGCGAGGCTCTTGATCACCAGCAAGAATTTAACAGCCCTTCAATTATTGATTACCGCTACACATAAACCATCACTCCCTCTGCTACAGGGTGCACAAGTACGACCTATAACTGTGGACAAATAAGAAAGACCAGGTGTGCCTGTAGAATGAAATCCCATCAGTCAGTTCGCCAGAAAAGATAGACAATCAAAAAACGAAGCCATTTTTACAATGCCTGTTCTGTGTAATGGGGCTTGTTGCGACTGTGCCTTCAAGCTGGCAGTGGAGGTTGGCACAGAGGTGTTTAAAAAGTAGAGCTGGCATCAAGGAACGGGTTGTGACACGAAAATATGTGATGACACCAGGAGATTTAAAAAACAACGTTAACTAATCATACAGGAATGGACACAGCAAGGTCTGGGAGCTCCAAGCGGAGGATAAATTTAACCACTGTGTCCCAGTGTGTGAACAGCTAGCAAAAGCTCCTCAATACACAGTTCACCTGCCATTATCATTTTTAGAGCAATAGTACAGTATGTGGGGCATTGCTGTTATAGTGCAGTAATGCTGATCACACAAATCTGAGCCCTGAGCGCCAGCATGCTTTTGGAATGGCAGCTTTATGCCAGACTGGCGGCTTTTACTGTGAATTACCACAAGCGTGCAAAGGTGGCATGCTGAGGGGGGTCTTGCTATGATAGTCTTGGTAACATAATCTCTGCGTGTAAGTGTTTAAGAGAACCATGGAACCATAGCATAGTTATCACTTCAGCTGACAAATGAGTTTTTCTACTGCGATATGAAAATGCAATGCACATGTCTAATACACGGGTGCGTTATTAACAGCAAGTACTGTGTGTTACTCGTTATTTACCAGACAGCCTCTGTGAGTCATTACTGCCCTGACCCTTTAATCAGGAACGAATCAGTACTGCCCACTTCGCTCAAGCACGACTGTAATTATCCAGCGCTGTTATGAAACCAATGACTTGTTGGCTTGGAGAAGTCCTTTCAGCACGTTAGTTATGATCTGCAGAACTCCGGCCTAGACATAAAAATGTGGTAATAACGCAGGTGCTCTCCATCCATTCCCACAAACGCTGAGAATAAAACACCAAAGAGAAGCTCTGGAATTCCTCTCAGCTCTGTGCTGTAAGTGAGGAGGACAAGAGTTCAGCAAGCGCCCAATGACCCTGAAGATCACCTCCACACACACACTCTTAGTCCTAGATATACTATGAAACTACGAACAGATGTAATACGTTTTAACTCTGTTCCAAATAAGTGAATGCGAGTTCATCAAGTAGGACATGTTTCTGGAACAACCTGATTTTGAATCAGTCAAAGCTGTCAGATATTATCAATTTGTGCCATCTACTCCTCTCGTTTCTGAGCTGCTTGGAAATTCCCTTAAGACTTGACAGTATACGCCTTTATGTAGCTCTACATTTCAAGACATGTTTCCTCCTGGTTGCCTTCATCAAATATTTAAATAAGATACTACTTCATAGGATTGTAAAAAATGATTAGGATTGACAAATTGGTCCAACACTATAATATACTGTGCATTTGCATATATCTGCATCTATGAACTGTGAATTACTTAAAAAATATTCCCAATTACCAAAAACGAAATCTTTTTCTAAGCCACTCTTTGATCGTTTTTTCTCAGTCAAATAATTTATTTTAAATTCCAAATGTCCTCACCATTTACATTGTTTTAAGCCTGCATTTTTTTTGTCTGCAGGATGCACAACTCCCCCTAGACGTCCTCTAGAGGGTGCTATGATGTCCACACCAAACTGAATATGTTGTTTACGGTAAAAGGATGCATCAGTCTGTTAATCCATCATGGCACTAATACATTGCTCTGGTATTAAATATTACAGTATGAGAGGATACAGCAATATTGAAACTAACACAATAACAAAAACTGAATCTTCTCTATTAATTCTAGCAGAAAGTAACAGTATCACAGCATCTGTAATCAAAAATACACAACCCTCATACAAATTTAATGATTGAGGCATTAGGATCAGGAAACATTTAACCGGGGAGTAAAACTACACAAACTTAATACTCAAGTAAATGTACTTGCCTAAAAATGCACTCCACTACAAGCAGAATACAATGTAAAATTTGTACTCAAGTATTAAGTACATATGGATAAAAGTACGAGTACTCAACAAAGAAACAGATTTTTTTGCCAGAATGAGTTACTGATGAACAGTATTTTCAAGTATTTTAAACACAGCTAAAGTTGATTCTGTTGATGACACACAGTAAATGTTTAGGTCTAGTACAGATTTGTTAATTTTTTTAATGTCTAAGATGTTCAGATATTTTTTAAACTAAAAAGTAAATATAAATGAATAACCAATAAATAAATAAATCTACAATTCACTGGCTGTTTACAGTAGATGCTTTAAAACCTGAAAGTATTACAAAAGTTTTTTAGGCTTTTTTTTTTTTTTTTTTTTTTTTAACACAAGTTACAGTATATTAATGACTTGCCTGGATTGTTTAGACATGGCTGGATGGAGAGGATTGAACATTGCATAGTATTTTATTTAGGCAAAAGACATTACAGCTACAATGTTGAATAACTTTCGTTGAATCACTGCTGCGTTTTATGGATAAACGAGTTTAACTGGCTACTTTGCAAAATGTTTTATTTCAAGAGAGCTTTTTATAGGCTAAAATAAATCGTTGATTAACTTTTTTTAAAAACTGGTTCTAACCGCCAATGCTGCAGAGTTCATGGCAAAATGTCGGGAGAGAGAGAGAGGAAAAAATCAACCCAGAGAAATATTTCACAAAGGCCGATGAAAAAAGTATGAGATTATCAAGTTACTGCAGCTAATAGAAACGATGCCTGGACATGATGCCATGATTTGACATTAATTAAACAGATGTTGGGTAGCATTGTACGTGTTAGCTAGCTAGTTGCTACTAGTGATACCCTGTATATTGCAAGTAGTCTACATAATTAAACATGGACATACTGCAGTATACAGAATACAATAGAACTGAAAGATGTGCCAAGCTTGTTATATAAAAACTGCATTGTTATTGGTGTGAAATGCAAACCAAACACATAAGACACGTAAAACTCTTTTGCTTAGTATGTTAGCTAGATCACTTTTAGTCTTACCTTAACAAGTGCACCCATTCAAGAGGCTTGAAAATGAAGTCTGGAGAATCCGCAGCCCAGAGACTAAGTGGGCAGGATCCACTGGCCAGGTAAACATCACTTTGGAGAGCTACCCAGTCTGCGCTTTCAAAAAGACCTGCTAGTCATTTCTGTAAACTAGGATGTTTTGTGATTTTGGGGTTGTTGTGAATTGACCCTTTTTAATGGGTGGATAGCTTTGGTCACTTCTGGTTAGAACAGAACAGAAAAATCAATGCACTATTGATATTTGTGATCGTCAGACTCTATTTAAAACGTATAGTTTTTTCTTAAAAATGGAATAGAAGTAAAAACATGAAAAATACTTCACAGTTGGATGAAATGAATGAAATACATTAACAAATGATATGTATTTTATTACTTGCCACCTCTGCATTTAACAGTTGGTGCAGTTAGCGCGGTACAGAACATGACTACATGCTGTATAAACATAACTTCTGCATTAATACACTTTATACACAATGTACAATGTGTACTGTCTGTATCTCAGTCATATATAATTATGCTTGTCTGCATCTTGTACTCCAAAGTGTGATAAAGGATAACTTGTATGTCAGTGCTTGCGCTGACTGTAAAACTTTTTGCAAAATAACAATCAACAATCTCACTGCGATCGATATTGAGGAATGAAATGTACACAAGTTCATGTGTTGTGTGTATCATGCACTTTAGGGTGCAAGGTCAAAATACTCTTCAGCAGTCACGACTCTTTAAGCCCCCAAGGCTTTATGCTTAATCCGGTTTGTTTTTCCACGTCCGCAGCTCACGTCTGAAGTCAAACTCAGTTAAAGCGCACTCAGGCCACGTTCAACTACGCGTGTCAGATGTAAATTATATGGCTAACTAAGCATTGTAGGTTTAGTGTCTCAACAAACATTTAAGAAGTAACGGCCTATTTAGTGTTACCATCTGGATCCACTTAAAGGCCCCGCGCTCACACCGGCCCGAATCACCTGCACCAGCTCCTGTTTCTGCGCCAGTCTGACGTCACCTGGCATTTTTAATAAACTGTGGGAATATTTGGCTCCAAGTTCCAATTTAGTTTCATTTGAAAACTTATTGCATTTAGCAATGTGCTGGAAAAACGACACCTAAAGTGGCCTTAAATGCTGTTGTAGGAAATAAGGAAAAAACTTTCCACCAGCTACAAACTGAACAAGCTTATAATTGATCTTGGGTTTTTATTGGAGCAAAAACATTTCCATTTGTGTTGTCATTAGTACTGATGTAGAAAAATGAAGATGAGAGTTTAATGACAAACAACAGGTGGTAAAACATTTTGCTCAAATACTGTACACATGCTCACTATAATAGTGAGAGTTGGATTAGACAGATACCCCGGAAATGAAGCCAAGAGATAATACCTTCAGCTTCAAACACAGCTGGGACTCAAAAACACACGGACAGTTCAGACCAAAAAGGAAATTTAAAAAAATCCCAGGAGAGTCCCTGACTACTTGCTTATTCAGTAAAACAACTTTTATAATTGAAAATTAGCAACAGAGGCACTACAGCAAGTAACTGCATCTACCCAGAGTGCACCCGTGTGTAGCTGCGTACATTAATATTACAAAACTTTCCTAGCAACCTTGTTTATGCAAACTAAAGTCAACATGAAACAGCTTCTTATTTGTGAGCTGATTCTTTTTGCTGATGCATTTCCTTCCAACACAGGAAGTCAGAGGGGATTTATGTTGAGTGAGTCATGTTGAAACTGTATTGAGGATATGACACAACGGCAGCTCCGTGAGCGACCGTGGCTTAGTGAGCTAGTGTTGATGATATTGCCCAGCCACAATTTAATATAGTGTGCAGAAACTAAAAGTGTGTGGATATATATTAAATCCAGTGTACATGCTCCAGTAAATTAAACTCCTCACTGTGCGTGTCTGCGAGTTGGTGCGTGTCATATGGTAAGATCAGAGACACAAGCCACAACAGAATGTGCATGTGTGTGTTTCTTCAGGTCTGTGTTTTATTCTTGCAAAAGCATTTTAAACCCACTAAGTAGATCAGATCCCAAAGGTAATCATGATGTGCAGTAAGAGTGGGGGTTAAGTTATGATATGCAGAAAGAGTTATTTTGTAATAAAAAAATTAATTAATTTAAAAAAAACTTGCTTTGGATAGATTGAGCTCATCTTGGCCTCCGAATAGCCGGGCTTACATTCTCCTTTGCTGAGATTGCCATACTTATACTGTAGCTCCAGTGGCCTGTGAGAAGAAAAAAAAAACAGAAAAGGGGGAGGGGGGGGGGGGGATTAGCCTTCATCTTTCTATTGACATAAAAAGCATCAGTATGAATGAAAATCATAATACTGACGTAACACTAAAGGATAAATAGAAAGTGTCACTGATAAGTTACTTTACTTCCTCTTTTCATTCATACATTTCTTGGATTTTTTTACATCACTCATTTTTTTAATAGATTTGAAACTATTGCATATTCCTGTGACTTGGAGTAATAAACAGGGCACAACATGGCAAAAATGTCCAAAGTTGCACTGCAAATGATCAAATTTTCATTTAAAATTATTGGTAATTATTTACATTAACTTTACTGCCTCAGTTAACAAGAACAACCCATGTACTTTGACATTAAGGAACTGTAACTTAAAAAAGTAACAAGCAAGCAATAAAAAATAACAGGCTGTACAGTATAACACATTACATGAACTATAAACAGTTGCTCTTCCACTTTTTATTGATGTTTCCCTCATTCCTTCTTTTGGATCTGATCATCTGCTGAATCTCAGTGACTGGTGGCTCCCCTGTCATATCTAATGCATCACAGGTCATGTACACAAACTTAATTTCTATTTGTCCACTTGCATGAGCTTTACTATATGGCATCGAATGTGTTCTTAATTGTAAGTGCTGGTTGATTTTAATATTCGAGTGCACTGCACATCACAATAAACAGTGCCAAGCTTTCCTTGCACCCTTAAAAGTTTTCTTGAGCAGCTTGTTTGATTCAGAAACAGAAACGATTCATGACTTAATTGCTTACAAGCTTGAATTCTTTTTTACAACATCAACTTACAGAAATATCTCCCACTTGCTATGCAGAATTAATGAGTTCATGGCCCGCAATGGAGTCTCGTGCTCCACTTCTATTCTCATTAAATGATTGAAATCAAACATGTCCTGAGTTTTTCTTATTCTCATACAATATTCAAATGATTTGTGATAGAATATTTTAAAATGTTAACATTTTAGATTACATCCCTATTCGATGCTTACTACTAAAGCCAAAAGACTGCAGCACATCGTTCAAGCAGGAAAGTTTGTGGAGACGGGAGCAAAAACATGCGTGGAATGGGATGGGACTCTCATTCCAAATGTATATGTCCAATGGCTGATTAACCATTTTAGCATTTGTGTTTTGATGAAAGTCACAGTACAAATGGTAAGCATTTGATCACAATGTTTAAGGATTGCTACATCAATAAGACAAGCTTGAAAACAGAGATTATTCCTAATGTTAACTCGAGATGGGGAAAAAGTATACAGGTATATGTAAAATGTTTGTGGCAATCCATGTATAGTCACTGTGACTGTAGGTGGTGTGCTCAACTTTTCACACGTTGGCAAGCAGCCTCCTGTGTAGTATGAAAATTATTTGCCAAGTTTGCTTAGAATTGTAACAAAATCTTAAACAATACTGAATCGAAATATTTATAAAAATTGTGATACTTAGAGAATTTCAATACAATTTTAAGCAGCACCTACTATATGTATATGTATATATATGTGATATATTGATGTTCCCTGGTGATTCCCATCACTAGTGTTAACTTATTCTGCTTGTTTCCAACATTAACCAAATCTCAAAGTAAAAAGGTTGTGACTTTGGTCATTCTTTGAAGAAGACGGGAAAATACATGTGGAGTCTTTTCCCATAGACTGTAAACGCCAAGAACCACAGATCATAAAGACCTTGGCGCCCAGACCAACACAAACATGGCACACACACACACACACACACTATAACAAACATGGCCTATAGACTACTGTATAAAGAGTACATGGCCTACTAGACTATTAAATGCTATGGCCTGCAGACTATAATGATTATATAAGTCTAGAGAACATTTGTAAAGAATAAAATCATTGTGTTCATTGCTAATTTAAACAGCCACAGATTAAACCTTTTGTAATCAGCATCAGTTTGTAAAAAGGATTCACAGATTATACTCTAAACCTATAAAGAAATAAAATATATATTTTTTATTCGCATGCTAAAAAAAACCCTAAAGATTTAGGGTCAGTGAGACCTGACCAGTGTTAAATTATTGAAGACCCAGCTGCAACATGTTCCCACAGTCCCTCTCCTCTAATTGGTACTGTGTCTACAATAATAAAGCCTGAGTGGGTGAGGTACTGTTTATTTTGTATTGGCTGTCCTACATGTCTGCTGATTCAAACAAGATCTCTCCATCAATACTCAACCAAGTCCCGTGCAATAAGACAACTTGTTGATGGACAGCATTTGTTCAGGTGGACCTCACAAGGGAAGTCACATTTTTCTTCATCCCTAAGAGACCTCCCATAGAGAATTTTAAGAAAGAGAGCAGATTTATAATCAGAGATTGGGAGGCAAATGAAGTTGCAGTTAATTCATCAGTAATGTCATGTGCAAAACACACTCAACTAGTTCATTTATAATCTACATAGTTCTGTACTGCTCAAATAAACATGGAGCCAAGCTTGAAGAAGAGATATATTAGGGGTTATTAGAGGTCAAACTGATTAAACAAGTACTGGTAATTCTCAGTGGGTCACAAGAGGTTCTCTTACCTAAAATCTACTTAAGACTAAAGGATTAGGATTGGGTCAGAGAAACGATGTGTAAGAACAGAAGGTGGGTCATGAAGTAAGACAGAGTTCATACATTATATAGTACATTAAATTGTTTGTGGAAACCTAACCACTACATGCATGTGTGAGCTTTTGAAGCAAATAATCATCTAAAAGTCTTTTGAGTATGAAGTTGCATTATTATTATTTCCTTCAATGAAATCCAAGAGGCCTGAATCTATTCCCATATAACAGGTGCATAATGTCCCTGACGCTCTACTGATCTTCTGGCTAAATGAGGAAAATCCCCAAAGCCATAGGTCCAAGATATAGTGGACAGCATTTCCAGAAGAGTGGAAGTTATTATTACAGCAAAGTGGGAACTCAATCTGGGATTAAGTGTTCGACAAGCACAATTGGCTGTGATCACTGTGATTGACAGATGAGTGGAAGCATGCCACTACTCCCACTTTGAGAGCATGGGCAAAAACACAGGACTTGAATTTGTGTGTAAGGACGTTTTTGAGCACAAAGGCCTCAGCATACTCCAGATCCAGACCATGTTTGGCTCAAATCAAAAAGTGATTTAATTACATAGCAATTAGGCTTCACTCACCATGACACATCCACGCAATGTGACACATGCCAGACCTAATATTGTGTCCCATTCGGGCAAGACAACCAACATGTAACTGCAGCGAGCATGTGATCTTGCAAGCACATGAAGGACGTCTGCTTTGCCCACAACACTTGTAGACATTCTCTCGAAATTAACCTTAACCAGTATTAGCTTGTGAGTGTTCATTTCACAGCGCAGAAAGTAGCAGCAGTATGGTCACCATGTGGTCTCCCATATGGAATGAGTTCATTTGTTATCTAGCTTTGTAATCTGAGTGAAATACACACAGACACACACAGACTGACACACACACACTCACCATCATTTCTAACACAAAATCTGTCTTGATCATAACATCTCTTTATCCACAGTTAAACTTAACACTTTTGACATGTTTTAAAAGTAGATCCAAGTAATAATATCCTTATTCATATATACACACACATTACATTTAGTTGTTACTTACAGTTTTCCTTCACCCCTAAGGAGGAATCCCTGCTTGTCATACACTAAGGAGAAAACAAACAACACAAATCAGTCCAGTAAACACTCTTAAAAGACAAAAAAAGACCAGACTCAAAAAGCATTATTTCATATTCAGAGTGTCTGAGGGAAAATAAAGCAGGAGAATTATGGGACGTTTTGCTCCAGATGTGCGAGGGAAAGGGTAAAGCATGAATGCTTAGTTGTTTAGTGCATATCAAGACATACATGCAGCAGCATCATCATCATGCTTTCATAATTCTGCACAACTTCCCATTTAAGGATTCAGAATTCTTACAAATACACAACAATCATCTAGAATCACTTTGCCCTGAAAGACAGAAAATTAAGCTAATTTGCTTCAGCAAAACAATAAAAAGAGATTGTACGCACAGAACAAACATGTGTTAATGCAACAGCTGTGGACCAAAAGCATAAAAACAGACATTTATAGAGTTCTTCAATGAGTAATAAAACTATGTAATAATTACTGTTCATCAGGGATGGAGGTAGTCAATGCAAACATGAACTAAGGAAACATTTATTTATTTATTTATTTTAAAATGTTATTAATGTGGTGCCACACAAACACCAAAACAAATATAGCCCGGATAAATTTTTTTCTTTAACTGATCATGTTTTTCATAATTTCTTCACCACTTGCAGTTCAGGTGGTGCACAATATTCTGCACTGTACAGTATGCTTAGTGACCTCATTTTTCAATGAGGATGAAGATATGATCTGCGTGTTCGACAGTAAACTACTTTCAAACCACTTTTTTTGTCACACATAACTAATATTGTGTTGCTAAAATTTTCTTAAATAAAACTTAAACTGAAAAAGTGTATCTTGGTACCCAAATTCTTTAATTCATGAGTAAAAGTGCTTTTATATAAAACCTTCCTAAATTACGAAGATTCATTATGCTCATTATGGTCTCTTGTTACTATTATTATTAGTTGTAGTATCTGCATAATGAAATTGTTACACAACATTTGGGTTTGGTCCATTAATGTGTTTGGATAAGTGGTGTTTTAGCAGTGCTGATATTTTGTATAACAGCATTAACACATGCCATGGTTTGTATCACTCTGCTGGCCTGTGTTTACTCTTGCAACAGATTGTTAGGTGTGACTTGGAGAAACATTTTGGTTGATTGAGTCATACTGTTCCTGGCATGTCAGTTACTCAATATTAATTTCTTGTTAGTAGGACTGTTATATAAAAGCCATAATCACACTCATGATTGATCAGGAACAATACTCAACAAACATGTTACTAATTTTTTTTAACACCAATTCATCATATGACAAAGTCTGACCCTAATGGCTTTCCATGGTTACCCGGTTGTATGTGATGATGACACATTTAACACGGATAATAAGAGGACTGTGGGAACATCACCAATATTTATATACATATACAGTGCCGCTGGAAAGTTTTGTTTGCAAATTTTCTTAGGTCTCACACCCATCTTAAACATTTTTTCCTTTCATCATTTTACACACAATATTACACAATGACAGTAAAAACATGTGTTCTTTTTATTTTTCGATTTTTATTTATTTACTTATTTATTTAGATACTTTGTTATGACACTTGCATTTGAGCGCGGGGGCATTCTCCTCCTCTCAGTGGTCCTTCACATATAAAACTTGACTGAGTTCCCTTGTGGACATGGGAGAGACTTACAAAATGACAACCATCACTGCAGCACTCCACCAACAGGCCTATATTGTAGAGTGACAGAAGATATTCCTCACTATAAGTCACCACCAGCTGCGAGGTTTTAAAAAAAAAAAAAAAAAAAAAAGCACCGAAAGGACTCTCAGACCATGAGAAACTAATTTTGGGTCATCACAATCATGGGGGTCGCCGCATCAGGCTGTGGGGAAGTTTT
>JAQQZT010000037.1:14833530-14850167 GCA_030068275.1 Clarias platycephalus | reverse complement strand
CCTCTGATCAGGGTTGTGTAACTATGCTTGTATTACTCGACCTCAGTGCAGCTTTTGACACTATTGATCATAGTATTCTTCTTCACAGATTAGAAAATGTAGAAGGAATTAAGGGAACAGCCCTCTCCTGGTTCAGATCCTATTTGACTGATCGTTATCAGCATGTAGCTTTAAACAGTGATTATTCTGCATGTTCTCCAGTGGAGATTGGTGTTCCACAAGGTTCAGTTTTAGGCCCACTGCTTTTTTCCCCTTTACATGCCTTCTTTGGGCAACATAATCCATAAGCATGGTATTAGTTTTCATTGTTATGCAGATGACACAAAGTTATATGTCTCAGCAAAAACAGATGAGAAAAACCAGCTTGCTAAAATTGAGCAATGCATAAAGGATATAAGAGACTGGATGCTAATTAAATTCCTTCTGCTTAATTCTGATAAGACAGAAGTTCTAGTCATAGGACCGCATGCAGCTAGAAGCAAGATTGTAGATCAAACTTGATTTTAGATGGCCTTTCTGTTCTATCTAGTGCAACTAGATTCTAGTCTTTCTTTTGCAGCTCATGTAGAAAATATCACCAGGATAGCATTCTTTCACCTCAGAAATATCGCCAAGTTAAGGAATATATTGTCAGTAAACGATGTAGAAAAACTAGCTCATGCTTTTAATTACCTCTAGGTTGGACTATTGTAATCCCTTTACTGTCTGGTTGTTCAACTAGGTGCATAAACAAGCTTCAATTAGTTCAGAATGCAGCAGCAAGAGTCCTCACTAGAACCAGAAGATACGAGCACATTAAAATACTACTTTTGACATATAAAGCATTAAATGGTCTCGCGCTGCAGTATCTGAGTGAACGGCTAGTGTCTCACGATCCGCCACGCCTACTTCGATCAAAAGATGCAGGCTGCTTATCAGTACCGCGTATCCTGAAAACTACAGCAGGGGGCAGAGCTTTTTCTTACAAAGCCCCAAAGTTATGGAATAGCCTTCTAAATAGTGTTCAGGACTCAGACACCGTCTCAGTGTTTAAGTCTAGACTAAAAACCTATTTATTTAATCAAGCATTTTTGTAAATAGATTTGCCTTGGGTAAAAGAGCAGATCTGGGGGACTCATGGATGCATTATGTTGAACTGGTATGTTTAGATGCTGTCTTCCTCACTCTCATTGATCACTCAGGTTTGTTGACAGTGAGGTGATTGGTTGCTTTACATCTCAGGAAGCCCTCATGTCTGTGTTTCCTTCTGGCTCTCCCTTTTAGTATGTCAAATCGGCATTAGCCCATCTGCAGTTGGTTGAAAATGTTGCAGCACGTCTCTTGACTAAATAAAAAAAAATGTCTCATTACTCCGATTTTAGTTTCGTTACATTGGTTGCTGGTGGAATATAGAGTGATATTTAAAATGTTTTTATTTGTTTTTAAGGCGATTAAGGGCGTAGTGCCTCAATATATGAGTGATTTGATTCACCCATACTGTCCTCAGAGAGCATTTGGATCATCTGATCAACTTCTGCTTACGATTCCGAAAAGTCGATTAAAAAGGAGAGGTGACCGTGCTTTTTCGGTGTCTGGTCCCACCCTTTGGAACAAGCTCCCTTTCCATGTTCGATCAGCTCACGTTTTTAAATTCGATTAAAAAATTTCAATACTGTATGTGTTTGTAGTAGTTTATACTGGTAATTTGATGGTTCTGTTGTTTTTAAATGATTTTTATTTTATTATGTAAAGCACTTTGGTCAACCATCGGGTTATTTTAAATGTGCTATATAAATAAATTAATTTAACTAACTTAACTTAGTTATGCTGTTATGGTTAGTCCTGCCGGAGTCCCTGCTTGCACTCTACTCTAAATATATATTCACCTTATACATTATGTGACTGTGACTATACCCAACTCTCCTGTTCTCCCTCTTTCCCTCTCTCTGTTGAGCTACACATGTCTTTCCTGAGCTGCCATTGATCCAGACTCCCTCTGCCCTCTGGACGTGTCTGACTCATCCTGTGTGCTCCATGTGTCTCTTTGGGGTGCATCCGGTGTCTGGGGACGGTTTCACTCTACCATGAAGACGGTTCTGGCCTCGACAGCTGTTTCTCTGAGGACTTGATTTGGCTGCAGTTGCTCGATAGTTCAGGACTGGAATTTCCTACAAGTCTACCCGAGTCTCCAATAACTACCTGTACTCCATATTAACATCAACTGTTATACTGAACTGCCTGCCACCTAACACACAGTATGAATGCAGATCAATTCCTGCTTTCTGTTTCACCTAATTGAGGATGGGTTCCCTGTTGAGTCTGGTTCCTCTCAAGGTTTCTTCCTATTGCCATCTCAGCAAGTTTTTCCTTGCCACTGTCGCCCTCGGCTTGCTGATCAGGGATTATCTGACCATTTTGATTCATACACATTCACATTTCAAACAAACTTAAATAATTATTTTAAGTGTGTAAAGCTGCTTTGCGACAATGACAATTGTTTAAACCGCTATACGAATAAAACTGAATTGAATTGAATTGAAATGAAGTGTGAAACACTCAATTTCAGTTCTGCAAAAATAAAGTCCCATTGACCAGAAACAACTTTTAGAAACTATTGGGCCCAAGTAGTGCAATCATCACAGACATGACATCACAAAAATGTAGAACTCATCAAATGTGCATATTATTACTACTATTAGTTGCTCATAAAATCTAAAACAACCAACCAAAAAAACAGTGATATTTTGAATTTGTGCTATTTCTTGTGTATAGCTGGTTAACCTGCAATAAAATTCAATTAATCATATTGCCTAGGCTGTGCCTAAAAAAGGATATGTCCAAGAGTAATTCTATATTGCACAATCCCCATATATACACTAATATTGGCAAAAGAATTCGCTCGCCTGCCTTCACATACATATGAGCTTGAGTAATATCCTATTCTTAATCGATACAGTTTAATATGATGTTAGCCCATGCTTTGCAGCTATGACAGTTTCAACTGTTCTGTAAAGGCCTTCCACAAGATTTAAGAGTGTGTTTATGGGAATTTTTGACCACTTTTCCACAAGCACATTTATGAGGTCGGACACTGGTGTAGGACGAGAAGGCCTGGCTCACTGTCTCCGCTCTAATTTATCCCAAAGGTGTTCTATCAGGTTGATATCAGGACTCTGTGCAGGCCAGTCATGGTCTTCCAAACTCGCTCATCCATGTCTTTATGAATTTTGCTTTTGCACTGGTCCAGAGTCATGTTGGAACTGGTGTGGGGTTGTTTTTCAGCAATTGGGCTCAGCCCCCCCGTACGTAGAGGTGAAAGGAACTTTTTCACTGCTCCATTAAACAATATCATGCTCCTAACTTCGTGGGAACAGTTTTGGTATGGCCCCTTCCTGTTCCAACATGACTGTGCATCAATGCATAAACAAGATCCATATAGACATGGATGAGAGAGTTTGGTGTGGAAAAACTTGACTGTTCTGCACAGAGTTCTGACCTTAACCTGACAGAACATCTCTGGGATGAATTAAAGTGGAGACTACGAGGACTTCTTGTCCAACATCAGTGTCTTTGTCTTTAAAAACTACAAAATATATAATCAAGCATATAAATAACGATAATAAAAAAACGTTTCCAAAAATATATATATTAATGTAAAATAAAAAATAATTAATTGCAGCGATGTGCAGTTTTAAATGATGTGCAGTTTTAATTGTGGTAAAGTGACAACAGAGCAAATAATATTAATTGTGCAAATACCTAAGAAGTTGTGCAAAGAGCAGCATGAAAATGACAATAAAATTGAGTCTGTGTAATGGAAAAATATGCAGTAACTGCAGTAGTGGCTCAATCGGTTAAGGCTGTGGGTTACTGGGCTATAGATCAGAAGGTCAGGGGGTTCAAACCCCAGCACCGGCAAGTTGCCACTGTTGAGCCCTTGAGCAAGGCCCTTAAACTTGCCCCAAGAGCGCTGTATCCTGGCTGACCGTGCGCTCTGACCCCAGCTTCCTAACTGGGATATGTGAAAAAAAAAATTCTGAGAAAGTTATGCATGTAACACTATGATGTATATAGCAGATGGGCCTTAGCCTAGATGTCCCAGTCGACATTCCGATGCCCTTGTAGTAAGCCGAATGGCTCTGGTAACCAAGTCTGTCAGTTGAGTAGCTATGACAGAAGTCTTCCACTGAACACACTCTTATGGTCAGTGGTGGCCATGTTGGAGACAGCATTTTGTTTAGTGTCCTCCTCTCCAATACTTATTCGAGATACGTCCAGCTTCAACCCAACCACTGAACTAGCTCTCCTGACCATCTTGTCCCATTGTGTGGCATCCCTGCTTTTGTGTGACACCCCCACAGCTCGTCACTGGCGATGACCGACTGACAAAAGATGAGCAGGAGCTTATTACAGATGTTGAAGGATTCTAGTCTCCTCAGGAATAACACCTGGCCCTGACCTTTCTTATACAGATAGTCAGTGTTCATTGACCAGTCCAGTTTGTCATCTCAACATCCACTTCATCGATGGAGAGAGGTAACGGGAGACCCAGACCGATAAAAGGCAATAAACATCTTTGGTCTTAGTGATGTTCAGTTGTAGCCTTTTTATATTGCAGCATGCCACAAAGTCCTTGACCTGGCTGCTGTACTTTATACTTCTCCATACACTACTACTGTACTGAGATAGTCTGATAGTATCGGCGAGACTCTTTTGTCTGAGAGCCAAAAGAACTTCTCTTGAATAAAAGAAAAGTTTACAACTGGATGGGTTTCATATCCATAGAATAAACTATTTTTAAAAAAAACTTATGAATGAGAAAAAAAAGTTTTAAAAAGCAATAGAAACCAAAAGAAATGTAGAGACAAAGGACACACAGACGGAGCTACTGAATATGTTGCCACTCGCGCCTGGAAGTCAATAAGTAAACTTGTTAACAATAAACACAAAACACAAAACACTGTAAATCTGCAGTAAATGGGGGAAAATGGGCAGAATAAATGCAAAAACGAAGAAAGAGAAAAAAATAAGTACTAACGTGGTCTTTGGACCCAGATGAGGAGGTGCAGTCTCACAGATGAATAATACAGGAAGCCGAGCACCAGCATGGGACAGAGCACCAGCATCACATTCCTCGTGGGCTTCATCGCTCTCATCTCTCATTCGCCATCTTCAGATCATCATCTGACAGAAAGAGACACACGTGATGTAGCCACATGAACTAGACACGTGTCACAGCTGAATGTGTAACTCAGTATTTTTAGGTTTCCCAATGCGTTTTCACATTTTGGTTTTGAGATAGGAAATGTTGCCACAGTGAACTACACCATGCACTGCAAGTCATAGCAGCAAGACAGGAAGACACATTGGCACACGTCCAAACACTACTGTGTGTAGTATTCTAGCAAACTGCTCAAATTTCTTGTTTTGTATAAAATTAATACTTTGATAAATATAATATTTTTATTCTAAACAAGAAATTTTGCCATTTATTTATTTATACCTTAAAAACAAACTATGCGTATATGCATATTTTATAGGGCCCATTCCCCTATACGATATATAGATTCTTGGTTGGCAATTTGATTTGATATTACATTTTCACCCGATTTTATTACCATTTATTGTAATCAATTATTTTATTGCATTTAAAATGTAAGTTTAATAATTAATTAAATGTAGCCCGTTCCTTATAACATTACTTTTCTCACAGTAGCATTTAAACAATACAAAATAACTTTACATACAAGAGCTTTATATTTAACTGAGCAGCGCGTATTTCTGTCTTTCAGCCATAATTATTATTTCTAAACAAACTTAGCGAATAATTCACTCCTAATGTGAAGAAAATGGTTAATTTTTTTAAAGAGTTTACCTGTAGGATTATAAAGAAATGTTTTGCCTCCTCAAATGCATCAAAAGGTATATGAATCACCACACAAAAGAATTCAGACTCATAACTGAAGTGATTAAAATTAACTGCAGCCTTTTGCAACTAAATAATTGGTCCATAGTGGATTTTCTATGAATGCTACTAAATGTAAAGCACTTTAATCTTTTGGTTTTTTTTTTACTTAACAAAATAAATCTAACTTATTTAACTAATCTATCCCTCTGTCCATTAAAGCTGATGCCTTTAATCGACGGTTGGCCATAATGACCTATGACCTCATACTCATACCTTTGCTGAAAAGGGAAGATACGTTGCTGAGGCAAAACCGCAGGCACTGACACTCAAACACACACACACTCAAAATCAGCATAACTTTGGGCTGTGGGCAAAACCAGAGAACCCAGAGGAAACACAGTGCATAAGAACATGCAAAATCCATGTGTGAATCAGCTGACGGGAAGTGAGATTTAAATTCTAGTCTCTATTTTTAGGCTAAAACTTTTGGATTTTTAAATAGCTTATCCTGATTCTTTTTAACAGTAAAATGCAAGAGAGTATCAGGGAGATGTTCCTGAGCACTGCTCTACCACCAGATGTTGTTCTCGAATAAGGGGAAAACAATCCATGAGCAGTTAACGAAGCAGCACCGATAGAGATACATCCACTAACTAAAAAAAAAAAAGACATACGATGCTACGTCTCATCACATAATGCAAATTCCTTACCATATTTTCACCTTAAGGCAGCTTTTACCCCTGGCTGAATCCAGTAAGGCGTTATGAAAGGTAATATTTACTTTAAATAACTGAAGTAATCCTGAGCGTAGATAAAACAGCCACCTGCCTAAAGATATAGTATACATTAGCATACACATGTGCTTGCTTCTGAGGATGTGCAGTCATTTCTGCGCTTAATCCCCGTTTCAGTCACTGCTACAGTTTCACTGGAAATCGATAGCTCATGATGACTCGTGTATCAGCTCCTACATTACAGATCAAACTGTCTCCAAGCACAGCCTCATCACTCACTACCACAATACAACAAGAAATAAGATGGTTCCATCTAGAGAAGCACCAACTCCAATTTTCTTGGACGATACTGATTTCCAATTTTTTTTTAAGGCTGACCTGTCAATTCAGATTTTCTTTTTTCTCCAAGATGACGAAAACGAATTAATTTATACATACATGATAAAACATGGCACACTAAACAACTGAGCAACTAGCGCATGCTGCAGGATTGTGGGTAATCATCTCCCATGCTCAGTCTCAACGCGAGTGCGTCACTCGTATAGTCAACATCCGTGTGCACGTGTACTGTTTATTATAACATGCCACATCCTTCCTCCTCTCTCACACACACACACACACACACACACACACACACACACACACACAGCTCTGTCAGGATAATTTTCATAAAAAGGCAGGTTAATTTGTTTTATTTTTACTTTACATTTTGTATTGCTTATTTTTATATGAATATTCTTGGATTGTGGAACGAATCATCAGAGTTTCCATTATTTCTTATGGGCAAATGTTTTGATATACAAGCATGCGTCCGGACTGATATATTTCAAGTGTTTATTTCTTTAAATCCTGATGATTGTGGCTTACAGATAATGAAAACCCAAAATTCAGTATCTCAGAAAATTTAAATATAAACCATGAGACTCATGGTGTCACACTCTAATCAGGTAATTAACTCAAAACACCTGCAAATGTTTCCTGAGCCTTTAAAAGGTCTCTCAGTCTGGTTCACAGGATGCTGTATCCAGGCACATTAATGGAAAAATTGTGCAACTAAGCCCATTCAAGAATTTGGGGGAGATTCACAAGGAGTGGACTGCAGCTGGAGTCGGTGCTTCAAGAGCCACCACCACACACAGATGTATCCAGAACATGGGCTACAACTGTTGCATTTCTTGTGTCAAGCCATTCTTGAACCAGAGACAACATCAGAGGTATCTTACCTGGTCTAAAGACAAAAAGGACTGGATTGTTGCTCAGTGGGCCAAAGTCCTCAGATGAACATAAATTTTGCATTTCATTTGAAAATCAAGGCCCCAGAGTTTGGAGGGAGAGAGGAGAGACACAGAATCCAAGTTACTTAAGGTCCAGTGTAAAGTTTGCATAGTCAGTGTTGGTTTGGGGAGGCCCGTCATCTGCTGGTGTTCGTCCACTGTGTTTCATCAGGACCAAGTTCAGGGCAGCCATCTGCCAGGAAGTTTTAGAGCACATCATGGTTCCCTCTGCTGACCAGCTTTTTAAGGATGCTGATTTCATTTTCAAGCTGGACCTGGCACCTGCCCAACAGTACTAATACCTGGTTTAAGGACCATGGTATCCCTGTATTTGATTGGCCAGCAAAGTAGCCTGACCCAAACCCCATATAGAATCTACAACAACACAAAAAAGCTGAAAGCAGCTATCAGAGCAATCTTCCATAACACCTCAGCAGTGCCACAGACTGATCTCCGCCATGCCACACCGCATTGCTGCAGTAATTCATGAAAAAGAAGCCCCGACCAAAAATTGAGTGTGGTACATGTTCATATTTTTTTAATAGTCCAACATTTCTGTGTTAAAATTTTATTTTTTTATTGGTCTTAAGCAATATTTAAATATTACAATTTTCTGAGATATAAAATTTTGGGTTTTCATTAGCTGTAAGCCATAATCAAAATTACAAAAAATTATCACTTAAAATATATCAGTCGGTGTGTAACAGATCTACTGTATATAATATACGAGTTCCACTTCTTGAATTGAATTACTGAAAAAAAATTTTTTTTACACATATTATTGACATATAAACTTAATGTAATTGTGAATAAAAGCTTTTGACACTTATGAACTACTCAACAAAAGAGCTAAAAAAGTTTTGGGTATTTTTGTTACTTTTTTTTACTTCATCCCTATCTCATTGAAATATGACAGTTAGAACTTAGACATCATCCAAACATTCCAGTCTGCTTAAACGAAGACTTCCTCACTTCATGCAATATCAATCCCCTTCTCATTATGGCCTCATGGGTATTTCCCTCAGGTTTCATTTCTACATTTCCAGCTACATGAATTTCCTTGCATACAAAAGGTCAGACTACCAGAACTGAATAGGAAGATTCTGCCCATTTTGCTATTTTACCAGGAATTATTAGTTTACAGCTGAAAATAAGAAACATTGAGTGGTTTGCTTCACATTACCACTTATCGTCAGTGGTATAGACTCTGATGAGTTGAGACGTCCGTTTTAAATAGGGAGGGAGAAACATGCGAACAGCTCTATCCAATTTTCATTCAACATTCTGATTTCATCAGAGACTTCAGAAACCAAGCCATGTAGTCACTCACATCCAATCAGAAAGGGGAAAGAAAAAAAATCTGTGAAAATCTGGAAATATTTATTTTTCCTTTATAAAAAAAAAGTAAACATTCAGAAATTGGTAGCTCAGTGGTTATGACTTGTGCTTGGTGGGGTTGGGATTTTAAACCCTGAATAATATCACAGTTACTTATACCTTAATTTATAAGGTTGAAAGAAATCGAAACCAAAATGGTAGACCAACAACTGCACCAAAGGGGAGTTTCAAAAAAGTTTCAAAAGCAACAATGACATAGAAGAAGAGGAGTTACTCTACTGACATGAGCAATTTGTCAATTAATAAAAAGGTTATGTCCATTTTTGAATTCATTTCAGTATAGCCCACTTAATAACATGTAAAGCGTTGGATGAGTAAAGTTTTTAACTTTGACATGCAAGAAGTAAACGCACACCCACAGTTTTATGATAAAACGTACATGCCAAAACTTGTCTGCATTATTATGACTAGATTTGAGAATAGAATATACTCAGGTTTAAGGAAATTTTTGATTTTCAAAGAGGTCGGTTGTTCGAGTCTGAGGTACACAGGTACACTGGGTTTTCTGTGCTTTCTGGCTTTTAGTCCACACACAAAATCCATTTCAGGTCACTGAAAACTGACGTTCTGAAAAACCCCTGCTGGTTTGACGAACCTTGAAAGCACGTTTTGTATTTTCATGTGGTTAATGTGGGGGTTTTGTTTGTGGGCGGGGAGAAAAAACACCCCCCCCAAAAAACCACAACTGTTCAAAAAAATTACCCGTGTATGTGTGGACTAGGTCTGAGGGAGGTCTTTCCCAGAGACAAATAGCTAGGAATCTTTAAATGCCCCTTTCTACAGTTAAAAAAGGGTAAAACAATCAGATGATCTGGTCGCCCTGGGCCTCCTGAAAGCCGTTTGGAGATCTGCTGAGAACAATAATTCTCTCTTTCTTTGCCTGGGCAATGTGTTACTCTTGAAGTAAAAGTCAACAAAGTATTAATAATTACTGGTTCGTTTTAATGATGAAACACTGAAACAATTTTTAGTCTATACAATTTTATGTGTCTATAAAAATATAGCAGTGACATGTCTGACAACTGTTAGCTATGTGAAATAACTCAAAACATAATTCAGTACAAACGCTTTATCCGCACTCCGGCTGTAGAAAAATTCATTTAAATTAACTTTTAAAGAGGCAAATATATAATGAATGAACATAATCTCCTTGATTTTTAATACACTTTGTCCTTCTGTCAACAAGCTTTCATATTCCCTCATTAAAGATGTTTTAGGCTGAGCTGCAAGCCAGGAATGCTCCGCTGTCTTCACTTCTTTCTAAGAAGTGAATAAAACAGGTGAAAGGCCGATGAAGCAATATGGAATAGGGGGCCGATAGGGAAAATGCTTTAACAAAGTTTTTGCAGTGTCGACAGTATGGGTAGAACTGTGCAGACGTGCACCTTCACCGTGTCACCATGTACTTGTGCAACATTCCTTGAAATTCTCCATCTATTCATACTGTACATACTTCTTTGTGACAAAACACTTTCTTAATACACAAAGTCTTCAATAAATACCAGCAACAGATACACCTTCAGACTTTTTCATGTGAATCACAAGTGGAGCATCCATTTCTGTTCGTCTTGCAGTTACAAATGCAATGATGTTACACGGTCACACCTGCACAGCATAGCCTTGAACAAAAAGCGCTGATAAGACAGTGCACCAAACAGAAGTTTTAATATACCTGAAGTGCGCACAACTTTTTACTCACCCTTTCACATAAAACCCTGAAAAATAATTTAAGCAAGTTTAGAACAAGGTACAGGCACGCTAGGTCGCTAGAATTAATGACGTTCTGGTTGATCAGTGAATTAAAGAAACCACATATGGATTACACAAGTGACTGAGCACCATTGGGTCAGTGATCCAATAAATGAATGAATGAATGAATGAATGAATGAAAGCAAAGAGCCAGTGGGGTGTAATACTTTGGAGACCAATGACCAGTAACATGTTCACACCTGCACAGCAGTAACCAGAGTCAGTCAGAGAGCGGATGAATTTGCCTCAGCCTTGTGTGTGTGTGTGTGTATATGTATAAAAGATACAATATGTGCCAAAATATACAGTACTGAAACTTGCGCATCTCGGACGTGCATATACATTTGTCAACGGGGCATACTGTAGCTCGGGACACACATGTTCACAGTAGTGAAAAGGAAGTTGTGTTGGAGATGGGTCTCTCAATGTTGGAAAAAGTATTCACGGTTGAGTATAATTTCCGCTCATACGGAAGTGGTTGTGACAGAACAATTCCTTCCCATACCCGTCCCATTCCGCCGGTCTTACACCACCTGATGCCTACATGTGGGAAATGTTACAGGAAACTGTAGTGTTTAACTGTGACGATCTTCCAAGAACTGTGCCTTTAAAAGCATAACTTTTCATTTCAGTACTGTATATTTTGGCAAACACACACACGCACACAGTACCAGTCAAAAATTTGGACATCAGTTTGAATGTATTGTCTACAGTCTAGAGCAATACTGGATTATGTGAAGACTATGAATTAAAAACTATGGCATTAGCTAATTAAGAACATAGTGTCTGATCCCCGCACAAGTGTCTGATCCCCCGCATAGATGTTTCGCCTTTACAGGCATGTCTGATCTTCACAGAAACGTCTGATCTCCACACAACTGTTTAAACCCACAAGCATGTCCACTCTCCAAATAAGTGTCTGATCTCCGCCATGAGTGCCTGTCTGAGCTCCGCCATGAGTGCCTGTCCGATCGCCAGGCCCACAGAGATGCCTGAAGTGTCTGATCTCCACAAAAACACCAGAAGTTCTTGCTCTTCCTACTTGACATTCAGGAAGTTGCGTTATCAACAGAAAAGGCAAAGGCAGCAGACACAGCTCAATATCAAATGTTATAAAGGAGTATCAAAGGAGTACCAATATTGCATATTTTGTAACAATGTAAAAGAAATAATAATCAGGAAAGACAATTGAATTAGAAAGGGTTTCCAAACTTTTGACTGTTAGTGTATATCATAAATGTTATCCTGCACACTGAACAGTTTGTCAGGACACAGCTGTACACACTTCACCATCAGAGATCACCCAGTTCTGCTTCATGTCTTACGTTGCAGTAATAACGTTAAGCACATCACTCTCACATGTGGCTGTCTAATCTTCATCTCCCCCACTGTTGTGTAAACGGGGAAACGGGGCTTCAGTCCCAAACGACGCCGTCCTCCCTATCGAGGTGCCTTCAAATAGAGGCTTCTCCGCAAAATCCAACGCAATGTTGCTGTGTGGTATTTAACCGTTTCCCCATCCCGTTATCTCCAGTATACCTACACAACGCCGAGACACACGCCACTGCGTTCACAGTCGCCTTCAAACCGTTTTGTCCATTTAATTCGTTGGTAAATTTTAAAAACACATCCTGACACAAAGTAAAACCGAGACAAACAAGTGAAGTTGAATAAAATGTTAACGGTTTATCGTTTACCTTGCGTCGTTTTCTTCAGAAAATAACACACGGAGTAAATGCTGAAAAACACACCCAGGTGATGAGAACCCCGTGAAACACACACGGTCATCTTGTTCGTTAACCGTCACAAGTGATTAAAGAAAGCCATTTTAAACCGCATTTTCAGTCCTCATGCGCATAAGCAAGACCTATTCCTAACAACAATCTTCCTCGAGTCATACTCCGTTTTCCCCCTAAAGCACTACTGCGCATGAGTTAAACCGGCGCATGCGCAGTGAGTAGGGTCGTGAAAGCAGTTTGTGTGGGGGCATAAATGTGGAAAAAGAGTTGAACTTTTTCTATCTCGGGCACATTTCACATAGCAATATATTTTAAATATATGTATTCAAATATAAACATACACTATATGCCTTAAAGTACAGCACGTTAACATATACTGTATATGAGCATCACATACACACACATACTGTGTGAAACTTTTTCCACAGGAAAAGGAAGGACACAATGGTCTAATCAGTTTCTGTAGATTTAATCTCATTTCACTGCCACTAAGTAGCCCAAAAGTGTTCCAGTATGTCATGCTTATTGCACAAAGACACTGTTTGCAAGGTTTCAAGTAGAAGAACTCAAGTGGCCTACACAGAGCCCTGACCTCAACACGGTACAGTCGCTCTGACTGTACCACGAGTCCTCATACACCATCAGTGCCTGGCCTCACTAATGCTCTCGTTACTGAACGATCAAACCACAACCGCAATTGTAATTAAAACTGAAAGCTTTCCTGGAAGAGCGACGGTTACTATAAGAGCAAACAAAATGTGAATCTAAATCTGGAATTCGAAAGCACATATGGTGTAGCTGAACAGATGTCCCCATTTTGGCGTTTAGTGTATTATCATAGATGATTGGGTATCTGACATATCACGTGGGATAATATAAAGAAGATTGAAACTGCCAAATTTTCAGAAAAGCCTCTGAACGAGAGTGAGATTATGAAAATAAATGCAGTGGTTTCGGCCAGATATGCACACAAAGCCCTAACTACCCTGTTCTTCCAGTTTCTCTAACACTAACCATACAACTTACCCTGTAGGTCTCAGGTTCTGTTTTATTGCAATATTTAGCATTGCAGTCTTAAAGTGAAACAGAAAATGCATATGCCTGTATTCATTCAAGCTGGTACAACAATCATTAAAAAAATTAACCAAAAAAACTAACATTAAAAATTAAACAAATCCTAGCTTACCCATCAGCCAAATCACCTACATGCAGTCTCACTGGGACCCTTTCCTTTCTTGATCCATAGCTCTCATATTTTATGCCAGAATTACTGTACAAGGGTTCTCCTGTCATTGGGGCCCTGGGTAGTCCGTCCCACCCCTCGACTATGAAACCCCTGAGGGCTGTAAAATTATTTGCACACAGGACAGAGAAAATAATACTAAAAAATACAATATTTGAATAAGTTAAATCATAAACAAAACAATGTATAACTTTTTATATTCATAAGAACGCTCAGGAGCTAATAGACCTGATTAAGGGAGAATTCAACAAAATGCACACAAAACAAAATACATGCAATATTATCTGAAATGCAACAGTCATGTAGGACCATGGCGCAAGGGGCTGCAAGGACTCTTAGGCCAAAAAAAGAAAAAGAAAGGAAAAATCAAGATACTATAAATTATAGTATAGAAAAGTCTGTCAAAGTGGATCAGTAGCTGGTCCTGAAGGTAAAGTCCTCTGGATTGTGCATGCATTAGAGCAAAGAGAGAGAGAATCAAAGATTCAAAGGGTGCTTATTGGCATGACAAATATGGACATTTCTATTGCCAAAGCACAGAATCAAGTCACAAAATAATTTTATTTATTTGTGTTCTTTGTGTTCTGACACCTTTCTAAGGAAACTAGTCTTTTCATCAATTAGAGGTGCAGCAGCTCTTATATCGGATCAAACTACACGAGCTAGGCTTCACTCCACCATGTGCATCAATGAACTTTGGCCACCCATGACCCTGCTGCCGGTTCCCAGGTTCGCAAGACCTGTAGCTTTGAAGTTGCTTTGACCTAGCCGTCACAATTTGGCCCTTGTTTACAGTAGCTACAGTTAAAATATCTTGTGCCAATGGCACGTGGAAGTGGGTTGGTACATTAGGCAGCAAGTGATTGTTTTTTTCCCTGAAGTTGATGTGTTGGAAACAGAAAGAATGGGCAAGCGTAAGGATTTGAGTGGACAAATTGTGGTGACTAAGACGACTGGGTCAGAGCAACTACAAAACTGAAGCTATGGTGGGATGTTCCTGGTCTGTAGTGGTCTAGACCTACCAAAAGTGGTCCAATGAAGGAAAACCAGTGAACAGGCAAAAGGGTCACGGGCAGCTAAGGCTCACTAATGCACATGGGGAATGAAGGCTGACCCATGTAGTCTGTTCCAATATAAGAACTAAAGTCATTGCTGTTTTGGTGGCACAGAGGAGAACCTACTTAATATTAAGTGGCTGATCAGATACACTAGTAGCTGTAGCAGTAATAATCATCATAATAATAACAATAATAATGATGATGATGATGAACAGAGAAAGTGCAGTCAAAAAAGAATCATTATTGAAACAAAAGAAGGGGTAAAGAAAAGGAAAAAAGTAAATCTTTCTCTCTCTCTTCTGCTTGTGAGTCTTTCTTAATCACTGTCCTGCAGCACTTTGTCCTACCTCTCTTCCTCTCCCTCTCCCACCATCGTACCAACCAGAGCCCATCTCCTTTTGGTAGCCTTGGAGTGTTCACATGTATATAAAAGTGCTACATAATCAAAGTCAATGGCAATTTTTTAAAGTAATTTTAAATACTGACATGTATATCCCTCTTTGGATAATACTATGTCCCTGCCCTCACTCACTCATTTTTAATGCTCCAGTTGGTCTGTAACTTTGCTGCAGTCTGTAAATACATTTGGATGTTGATTTATTTTCACTAGATTGTTGATCTGTCCTGCACTATTATGACAGGTCCAATTATCATTCATTTTTTTGCGCGACTGATTCCTCATGCATCCGTAAATGTGTGTTATGTTAATCAGACTACCCAAATATTATTTCTCTTCACTTGGAGAAATCAAAGTGGCAGAACCTCATGCGGGTGCGCTCTGGTCGCAATACACCTGTGTATGTGAGGTAATGATGTAGTGATTTGACCTCTAAATAAAAGCTGTTTAAAGCTGGAGCTCAGTGATTTTGCTCACATCTTTCATAGACCATAGTTTTTAATGTGAAAGCGTGAGAAATTGGACATGTGGAGTGATTGAGTCTCACATTCAATGCTTAAGAGTTGGCAGCTTTGTTGAAACGCTGGCAAACTACAGTAACAGAATAAAAAATACCAATTATCAATGTTTATACATCAGGTAAAAGAAAACTCTACCCAAAATTCCAGAACACATTGCAGTTACCGAGTGACCATTCATCCGGATTTGCACTGTGGTTAGCCCTGTTGCCTTGCACCTCCAGTGTCTGGGTTCGATTCCTACCTGCGTGTGCATGGAGTTTGCATGTTCTCCCTTTGCTTGGTGGGTTTCCTTCAGTTTCCTCCCACTGTCCATAGACATGCAGATTAGGCTAACTGGTGTTCCCAAATTGCCTGTGGTATGTGAATGAGTATGTGTGTGACCTGCAATGGATTGGCACCTTGTCCAGGGTGTAGGTGTACCGTGCCTCGTGCCCTAAGTCTCCTGGGATAGGCTCCAGGCCCCCTGCGACCCTGTAATCAGGATTAAGCGGTATAGACAGTGAGTGAGTGATTCTATCATACAGACATTCATATATGCATGTTATCTTCTTGACATGTCTCTGGTGGCTCAGTGGTAGGTGTTTCGCCTGCCATGCAGAAGGCCCGGGTTCGATTCCCAGCCAGTGCCCAAACCCCC
>JAQQZT010000037.1:14781018-14800648 GCA_030068275.1 Clarias platycephalus | reverse complement strand
TTGGTCAACGTGAGCTACCGTACTATCACTAGCGCGCCGGTATTCAAGTTTGCGCACCAATAATGGATGTAGATGTGAACTTGTACAACGCCCACATGTAAAACACAGACACTCCTACCTCTGTAATGAACACGGAGATGTTAAGAAAGTAGGTTTTATTTTCTTAATTCCAAGCAACCTTTCGGGCGGCATTTGGCCCGCGGGCCTTAAAATGCCCGGGTCTACTCTAGAGCAAGAATAGGGATTTGTCAACAGAAGCACAAGTAAATTATCCAATACGTTCAGGATAACACTAACAAACGTCAATACATAATATCATAAAGAAATTCTACAAAGAAAAAACACTTCTGAACAGGTATGATGATCTCCCATCCCTCAAGAACCAACGTTTTAAAAAACATCACTTTGGTAAACCTTTTTCCATTAATACCATTTGTTGCTGCATTTGCAAATGCAAATTAATGCTTAAGGAAACCATACATCATCAATTCTGTCCAGAGGCGTCAAAGACTTCTGTGGGCTCCGTCTCATCTGAGATGGACAGTGGAACACTGAAAACATTTTTGTGGGCCGACGGGTCAACATTCCAATTAGTTTTTGGATTCAACAGCTATCACGGTTCTCTAGCGTAAAGAGGACCATCCAAGCCATTATCAACTTCAGGTTCAAAAGTGGTACAGGTACAAAATGAAGAGACTTTACAGATGACTCCCTTTTGGTTTCATTTCTAAGTTCCATACTGTTCCACATTTTTTGGCATTGGGGTTGAAAAAGAGCAAACTGCGATACAACTTAAAGAGCTTAATTAAATCACTCGCACTGCTAAGTGTTAAAAGCTTGACTAATGCAACTGTGGATAGCAAACCGATGCTAAGGTGTGACTGTACACCCAAGCAAATAAGTTGCACGATGACCTGGGATTGGTAGTGGCGACAAGCTTTAAAATTAGAATTTCCTCACACTTACTAATGCTGCCTGCTTGCCGTAGTCGATCCAGCGCTGAGTGGCGAAGTTTGTGGACTCTGCACAGTTGAATCCGTGATTGAATCCAGCGTGATAGGCGTAGGGGAAGGTCACAATAAACTGACCTGCTTCCTGTGCAACCTGACATACACACAAAAGAGAAAAGACTTTAGACCCATGTCCCAAACATTAGAACTCATTTTCCTTTCCCTGAATATTGGCCTTTTTAAGAAAGAAGGGATTTAAATTTTAAACATTAATGCATAGTTATTATGAATGAAGCATTTGTTGAGTGTAATGCAATCTTGCTAACGTCTAGTAGCACACTCAAGTCAATTAGCACACAAACTATTTTTACAATCACTTAATATGCTGTAGCAAACTACTAAACTGCTCTTTTCTTCTTTTCTGATGCAGTGCCTTGGAATTCTGTACTGGGGTTTCATTAACCCACAATCAGAGTCTGTTACTCTGCTTAACATTGAAGGTGAGAGTAGGGAGAAACGGAATTATTTAAACTTTTTTTAAATACACGATTATCTCAGGTTACTCTTGATAATTTAGTTTTTACTTTAGATAGTTTGCTGTCCAGCAGCTTGTGTGCTACTAGTTTTGGCAGAGACAAGCGATTGCTGAGGGTGAATCTTATGCAAACTTTAAGCAAAACAAGGATGTTACCTCACACCAAAATGGTGTGTTACAAATTAGTTATGTTTTTTCTTGCCCATAAAAAACCATTAACATATAAAATATTTTCATATTTAATTTCCTTGGGGTTTTGCAACATCGAATATGTTTAAAATACTCTGTATAACTCAAAATTTAATCAGAGCTCTCTGACAGATGGGGTCACATAAATACTGACACACCTTCTTTTTAATTCATTTTAATGGAGTCATTATAAAAGGTATTTTTGACTATGTATTTGCATAAATTTTTTGTTGTCATGATTAAACACACTTCACCCCAATGAATTTCACACCACAGTCACCAAGTGACTGAACGATATAACTACAAGTAGCCAAAAATTTTACTGTGGGAAAATTCCCAAAATCTCTCAGACTGCACATATAATAAATAAAATCAATTAAAACATAGCTACATAAATGGTTAAAAATGTAAATGTTAATTAAACAGTCTGTACTGCCACCTAACAGGATCTTGTTTAATTAGAAGTATGTAAATATTAAATGTTTGTAAAACCTAGAGTCGTCAATCACCACCTCGCCGAGTCAATATTGCAATTCTGTAAGTATCATCATTTTATGAATATCCCGATTTGAACCTTAATAGCTGTCATAACTAAAATGTTTTATACCGTAGCGTTATTCAACAGCTTCACAACTAAATTAAACATGAGTAATTACAGTAAGTGTAGACTATTCCTTATAACATAAGTTTTCTCACTTGAAAATCAAGGGCAGCATTTAAACAATGCAAACTAAATTCAAATACAAGAGTTTAACTTTCAACTTAAAATTAAATTAAACTAAAAGGCATTTAACTGAGCAGCATGTACCACCGTTATGCCATCCACAATAATTGAAATTTCTAAACGGAAATCAGCAAATAATTCACTCCTACCACCTGTAGGTTAATAAAGAAACAGCAAAGTTTTACCATCTCAAAAGCCTCCAAATTCTCAAAACTCCACTTGACAGAGTGTTTGTGTTGATCAGTTGCGAACACACACGGCTTCTAATAGATGCGATTTTCAAGACTAATTTGTGCTCTTGGTTTTGTGAGGCGAGTGCTGGAGTGTGTAATGAGTGGGTCTGAGATTAAGTTTTTTTGGAGAGAAAGTCTGAGGCTTTTGAACGCACATGAGAATGAGAATGAAATGCAATAAAAAAAAATTTCTGTTGCACCGCGGGGAAGCTTGTGCATTCTGCACAGAATCAGTTATATCCAAGGCTGATCGGTCAAGTGATCAAGCTGAAAACCAGACAATTCTGGACACTGGCTGATCAACCTGTGCATCTCTATTATAATTGTAAAAACATGACAATACATGAAGCGCAACACGAAATAAGTATTTTCATAACTGAAGTGATTTTTTCCCTTCTCTAGTAAATACATTCATGCATTTATGTTGGTCTGCTCTTTCTGTTTCTGATTTTGTTTCTGATGTCAATCTACCCAGGATATAAACTAATTTATTTACATAAAAGTAGCCCCACCCACTTCTTTCCCCCTCTTAGATAATGTTTGTGCCTGCAATTATGTCTTTTTATGATTGGGTTGCATAGGGGAAAAAAAACAAAAAAATAAAATTAACATGGTATTACTTAGATTTACACTCAGTTGAAAGTTTAGCGATTTTTCGAACAGCATTTCTTTATTTCATATGTTATGTCAAATTCTGAAACCACTCGGGAATAAAGAAAGGCGTTATTCTTCCTACTGTAAGCAATAACTGAGGGTTTAAGAAATAATTCAAAAAGCTATAAGCTTAATGTAAACCAACCTTCTCTAGAGGAATGCCATACTTTCTCAGTATTGACGGGGAAATCAGAGTCATTTTGTGTCGCAGGAAGGCTTCACAACCTCGAGCACTTCCAGGGAAAAAGCCTGAAAAGCACAGCCAGATACACACTCGGTATGTATCTCAGAGGTTCACAACTGACAGGTTCAACACATAGAATTCAAAGAAAAAGTTAAACAAAAATGAATGTATTTATATAGTTATACAGTTTTCTTCAGCCCAAATATTTGGTGTCCCAGGCTTGTTTTTTTTTATTTTATTTTGCCTTAAAGCTATGATACGAACAAGGCAGGGGAGAATAAAGCACAAAGTCTAGCACTGTTCAAACTGTATTCCTAAATCACCATCACAACTGTACAAAGTTCTTTACTAATTTAGTTTAATCCTAGAGCCTCAATAATAAAAATAAAGAAGCAAACTGATCAACTATGCTAACTAACTACGTATATTTGTTTATAACTATATTTATTGAATAGACATCTCCTCCAACATGTGGCCAAACATTTATGACACTCCAGCAGAGGCAAATCCATAAGAAAATAACAAAACAGCAGATTTGGTACTACCTTTTGCGAGACGTTCTAATCGCTTCCCGTGTTCTGGAGGCACAACGTACCTGCACAGGCGCACAGTTAGTTAGTCAGTATATATTTGCCTTTTTTAAATACATTGCCTAAAAAGCACGCACAGCATGTGTTATTGTCACTGCTGCTTTCTGTTCACAAAAACACACTGTTCTGTGCTTGTTGGAAAGCAGTTTGAATTAAGAATACATAATGTTAGTGAACTCAGACGGATGGATGTGACTAAATTACACTGTACCATGATTTGGGTTCTCCAAAGTGCAGATAGTTGATACTGTAGAGATCCATATCCTCAGTGTGCCAGGCAAACGTGCTCTTCCACATCCCGAAGAACAAGGATGGTGTGTTCACCCCTTCAACGCCACTCTCTTTCTCCACTGTGTCCAGGATAGTGTTCAGATGCCCTATGTTCCACATGCTTACATCCTGCATAGAAATACAAAACAACACACAGGCATGAGGCAGAGACAGAAGAGAGCCTGTACATCATGAGGCATATTCTAAATATTCTATTAGCTTTAACACTTTAAAAAACATGATATTACAGTAAATTTTGTGACTGATACGATATCCTCAACTAATTCTCATCAGATTCATGAGAATCCTGGAATGATTTTAAATTCACAGGTGTGCCTCGTGACAAGTTAAACTGTGACAATACTTGTCTTCATAATGTCCTTTAGACCATCAGTTGTCCTGTGCAGAGGAAGGGTGAGTACAGAGTCAAAGGTCCTACTAGTGCTACTACAACTACTGTACTGTACAAATCCATATTATGGCAAGAAACATCAGTCAATCTGACATAAATCTCAAGAACTTTGAATGTATTCAAGTGCAGTCACCAAAACCATCAAACCAAGACCATCCCAGGACAGGAAGACCAAAAGGTACATTTTCTGCAGAGGATAAGTTCATTAGAATGGACAGCCTTGGAAACCACTGATTTACAGCACCTCAAATTAGAGCCCACATAAACTTAAACATTCTTGGAGTTCAAGTGGCAGACATATTCGAACATCCACTGGTGGAGACTGCGTGAGTCAGAGGTAAAAAAAAAAAAAAAACATTAATCTGGAAGAACAACGAGCAGAAGAGACTCGTTTAGGCCAAGAAAATGACAATAGATCAGTGGAAAACTGTCCTTTGGTCTGATGAGTACAATTTGTGGTTCTAACTGCCATGTCTTTGAAGAGAGGATGCACAGATGCTTCCTGAATGTGTGGTTCCCACTGTAAATCATGGAGGGAAAGGTGTGAGGGGTGGGGGGGTGATTTGCTGGCGACACTGAAAATTGAAGGCACAATTAATCAGCATGGCTACCACCGCATTTTGCAGTGACACGCCATCCCATCGGACTTGCACTTGTTTTCCAACAGGACAATGACCCAAACACACCTCTAGGTTACGTAAGAGCTATTTGTTCAAGAAGAAGAGTGAGGGAGTTCTCCATCAGATCACCTGCCCTCCAAATTCACCCAATCTAAATCCAAATGAAATGTTTTGGGACGAGAAAAAGCAGCCAACATCTGTGAGAACGCCTTTACGAATGTTGGAAAACCTTTCGTGATTACAACCTACCTCATGATGCTAAGAGAATGCCACGAGTGGGCAAAGATTCTGGGTTATTTACCATATTTTTGTTTGTGTGTACATTGAGAAAACTAAAATATATTATATATTATATATAGTTCACTGCCTAGCATGTTGCTCAAACCTGCAGAAGTTGCAAATGACGTGATTCAGACCACGACATCTTGGGAGATTGTGGAGTCGTTTATTAGAATAACAATGCTGTGCTCTTTCCTTCATAATCGTTGTAAATTTACAGCAGTTGTGTATGTTTTAATTAAAAGTTTAAATGTGGATTTATATGAACATGTACATTGTTAAAATTCTTTTAAAAATCATGTTAGTGCAAATGTGAATTAAACAAATTCATTGAGAGAATCACCCAGCACTAGTTAAAGATCTAGTCTGTATTCCCAATATGTACTGAACCAAACATCATATACCGTACAAACACTAAATCATAAAAAAATCATAATCATTAATATCACACTGCTCATTCACAATACATATCCAGTGTGTGAACACAAAGACGGGGTACTCACTGGGTCATAGAGAGTCCCGTTAACATCCACTCCAAAGAGTGGAGAATTAAATGTGAGATTCTTCCAGTACTTCCGCTCTAGCTCATCAAAATCTGCATAGCGAGGGTTACAGAACCTGCAATGAGAGGGGTAGGGTTAATCGTTGATAATCTGTTCATTAGGTAAATATTATACATGTAAAGACTTGATCTGATTGTTTCTCTCTCTCTCTCTGGAGTAAATATATTCTTTTAGGATGTCTGCTGCACATGCTTAATCCATATCAGAGATAAATACTGACCATGTGCCTAAAACATCTGAGATAAATAAAGATGGTGTGTCTGAAATATCTGAGATAAATAAAGATGGTGTGTCTGAAATATCTGAGATAAATAAAGATGGTGTGCCTGAAATATCTGAGATAAATAAAGATGGTGTGCCTGAAATATTTGAGATAAATAAAGATGGTGTGCCTGAAATATTTGAGATAAATAAAGATGGTGTGTCTGAAATATCTGAGATAAATAAAGATGGTATGCCTGAAATAGCCGAGATAAATAAAGATGGTATGCCTGAAATAGCCGAGATAAATACTGACCATGTGCCCAAAACATCTGAGATAACAAAAGATGGTGTGCCTGAAATATCCGAGATAAATAAAGATGGTATGCCTGAAATATCTGAGATGAATAAAGATGGTGTGCCCAAAACATCTGCGATAACAAAAGATGGTGTGCCTGAAATATCCGAGATAAATAAAGATGGTATGCCTGAAATAGCCGAGATAAATACTGACTATGTGCCCAAAACATCTGAGATAACAAAAGATGGTGTGCCTGAAATATCCGAGATAAATAAAGATGGTGTGCCTGAAATATCTGAGATGAATAAAGATGGTGTGCCTGAAATATCTGAGATAAATAAAGATGGTGTGCCTGAAATATCTGAGATAAATAAAGATGGTGTGCCTGAAATATCTGAGATGAATAAAGACGGTGTGTCTGAAATATCTGAGATGAATAAAGATGGTGTGTCTGAAATATCTGAGATGAATAAAGATGGTGTGTCTGAAATATCTGAGATAAATAAAGATGGTGTGCCTGAAATATCTGAGATGAATAAAGACGGTGTGTCTGAAATATCTGAGATGAATAAAGACGGTGTGTCTGAAATATCTCGGATGTGTGCCTGAAATAACTGTGATAAATAAAAGCTGCATGCCTGAAATATCTGCGATAAATGAAGTGTAACAGCAATCAGATTTTCACCTGTCTGTGTAAGCGATCTTGCGGAACTCGCGTACAGTCATGGGCTTCTTCTGGATGTTGTACTGTGTGAAAAGACCAGACTGACCCGTCACCACTTGTTGAATAGGAGCAGGAATGACCAGGTCATCGATGTCATCATATGTGCGGCGGGGCTTCCAGTCCTTAGGAGGTACAACCTGTGGCAGATTTGAAATAATGAATATTGTGTGTTCTGGCTTTTAAGAGTGATAAATGTCTACAAGCCTTTATGGAACAATTTTATCCAAAGATCTTGTTGCTATGAGCTTAAATGCATATTCATAGTCTTGTTATCTGCAGAATTAGACAATAACAGTCTTTTTAGCTCTATGTGCCAGTGGATAATGTGTTTATTCTTGTCTGTGAATTATGCACAGTGTCTATGAAGGACTGAGCTGGGACATATGGCTGTTAAAGAAGCACATGGTGCCTTTAGAGTTTAGAGTTGCACTAACCTTCGCCATGCCAGCCAAGTGAGCACCCTTTGACTCCATGTAAGCAATGTAGCGGCTGAAGTCTTTGAATTCCTCCTTGGTCGGGTGGAAGGTCATGATCCTCGACCCAGGAGCCTGAGCTACTGAGTCCGAGGCCATTCTGCTCCTGGGAAAGACAGATTTAAATCAGAATAGAAAACTCTACCAAATCAGTTGCAGTCAAGTACAGCACTGTAGAGGACGTTCTGGCTGTGAATACAGATAACTCATTACTTATAGCAAACTACAAATACAACCATACATACGTAATTACACATATTACACATACAGTAATTACACTTATTACACATAAAGTATACTTGGGCAAGCTGCCCAAGTATATTGATGTCCACCCATGTATATTTGCAATCCCTTTTTAAAAAATCTGTAGTAAAATTAGTAGCGGATAGTTCCCTCTCACGCTACTGCTCCTGTACTTGTTTATTCTGCTACCATGAGAGCGTTGTACTGAGAGGCAGTAAATGCAGCGGACACCAGCTGCAGTAAAAAGAATAATAAGCGCGTACTGACAGTCACAAATGCTCTGCAGACAAACACAGTTTTGCATGTGAACTCTCTTTAAAAAAACAAAAAAACAAGGAAGGTTAACAGCATTTGTCAATGACCGATTTGGGGTGCTTATATGGAAGTCCTACCAGAGTGTCAACATTGGAGGCTTTAAACATCAAACTGTACATTTGGATTTTCTGATATGTCATGTATGTGCATATTAAAATCATTTGGCACAGAAACAACCTAAACAACCACACAAAATGAAATAAAATTCAGTTCATTATATTGTCTAGGTTGTGATGAAAAATATTGCTTAATCCTGACCCTTATAAATTTATTATAGCACAGTAATGCAAAAAAGTCTAAAAACATGCTCTGGGTTTTTAAGGGCTACCTGCTCTGACAAACAGTGGCATATTTGTGCACCAAACAATGTTTAGTTCTTAATTATTATTATTATTTTTACTTCATCTTACTCTTTACATATTTGTATATTGAGGGGATTGTTTGTAGGTTGGATCTTCTGAAATATGAAAAGAAAAGTGTGTACATGTGTACTTGTTGTATGTAGAAGACCACTTTTGTGCTGGCAGGTAACGCTGGCTACAAGTATATTACAGACCTGTGGGAAACACTGTAGACTGTAGGGTGTAATTACAATAGTTACTAATAAACAATATTAATAAACTTTAAATTCATATATAAGTAATACATTAAATTAATTAACTTTAAAACTGTGGCATAAGCAGCGATGTTAAAAATTAATGAAGACTTAACACTAAAGTACTACAGCATTAAGTTCATTATAAAACTAAGAATTTATTAAGAATTGTTCACTAATAACTAATACAACAAAATATATACTTTTATTATTTTTGCGTTAACATGCCTTCCTTTACTGCTCTTTAGTTTGAATTATTAACCTTCAAACATCTTCATAATACTTCAATTATGGCTTTAGCTATGTTAAATCACTGAAATAAATTAAGTGACGCAAGTCTAAATGAAGTGCATTAAAACTTAGAAGTCTTGAAAACCCGACTTAATTAAACCAGCAAATAATAACCTTTTAATCGTATTACAATTAATTAACGAAGTTCTAAGTTAATTTCCAAGCGCTGTCATTTAGCTGTCAGGCAAAGTAGTTAGCATGCGTGCTAGCAACGCCATCGCTGACCTGATAAGGCCCGCCCTTTGCTCATGATTGGACAAAATCCCGGTTAACGCTACGATTTCGTGCCTCTGATTGGTCCACACTTATGTTCGTCAAATCTAACCTTAATTCCCGGATAAGTTCATCATGGTTAGCTGGCTGACTTGAACAACAAACTTTAAGTTCCGAAAAACAAATTAACTAATAAGTTGCGTTCCATTAGCAAGCTTCAGTGTTCTAAAATTCCCGTATCAACGGTGAAAAAACTTGCAACAAAGTTTCTACCTCCTACACATGACATTTGCGATAGAAATCAGTACTCTTGCAATGCTAGCTAGGCTAACTAGCAAAACAGTGCAGTGTCCATATTAACGATAGCTCTTGCACCTCTGTGGCAAAACAAAACTTTCTCGAAAGGGCAAAATGTACGTGCGCTTACGTGTTTTTGACACTTAGCTGCACGTCGCTCTGTCCGAATTCTCCAGATGAACAAGGTGGTTAGGTTCACGACGGCTGGAAAAGATTGTCCTCCATTATTGTGACACGCGCACGCGCACTATAGAGTTGTTTACAAAGATGGAAGAAGGCGTTCCCCCATGCTTTCCCACCGCAATGTTTCTCTTCTTCTTCGCCGCTTCTCCAGCGTGTACACGCCCCCAGCAAAGCTGATTGGTCAGCAAAAATGACCTTGGTCTGATATCACCAGTATTTATTATTATATTATATATATTATTATATTATATATCAGACCAAATTTTTATCCAAATTATAAAAAAAGAAACAAAATATCAAGGGGCATTCAACTGAACAGAGAAGGGTCTTTCCCTAAGGGCCCACATTCATATTTTGAAGTTATTGTCATGCATAATAATAATAATAATAATAATAATAACAATATTAATAATAATAATAAAGGCAATATTATACGGTGGCAGAGTAATTAGCACTGTATCCTCACACCTCCAGGGTCAAAGGATTCCCACCCTTGGGTCTGTGTGCGTGAAGTTTGCATGTTCTTCCAATGCTGGTGGGTTTCCTCCAGGTACTCTGGTTTCCTCCCACAGTCCAAAGACATGCAGATTAGGTTAGTTAGCATTCCCAAATTGCCTATACTGTCTCTGTCTGTCTGTCTGTCTGTCTCTGTGTGTGTGTGTGTGTGTGTGCTGTGCAGTTGGCACCATGTCTCGGTGTACCTTGTGTCCAGGATAGGCTCCAGCTACCCAGTGACCCTGTACAGGATAAGCAGTATAGAAGATTTTTTAACAATTAATTATTATTGTTATTATTAGTTGTAGTAGTAGTATTATTATATTTCGTACTTGAAATAATGTGATATTTGTAAAATCTTTATATACATTTGCTTGGTGCTGCACCTCAAAAATAAATAAATGAATAAATTAAAAGGTCAACTGCCAAATGTTGCATTAAACAATATATGTAAAAAGCACACAGTATTCATTTTTACACAAGCACAAACACTCACTCATTCACAATTTGCAATTTAGAAATGCCAGTTAGCCTGATTTGCATATCCTTGGACTGTTGGGGAAGTACCCAAAGGAAACCCACCAAGCACGAGGAGAACATATTAGCTCCACACACACAGACAGAGGCGGAATCGAACCCTGGGCCCTGGAGTTGCGAGTCTACAGTGACACTTTAGCATACAATATGATGTAATATCAACATCATAGGAACATAAAATAATCCACAGTGGTGTGGTGTAATGCTAGTCAATGCAAAGTGCTGATTATTTTCATATAATAGCATCATGTTTTATTAAACTAACATTTTTGCAATGATTTGCAAACAATTCAGTTTTGTAATTTATTCACATATGACAGAAGACATTTTAAGAATTTATATATATAAGACTATACTGTTAAGTTCTGCTTATCACTTACATTATTGCAAGAGTAAACAAGCATTCCAGCTGCTCGTTTTTTCTCCCTCTTAAAGTTAAAAAGACAAAAACACTAACCCTAAAAACACAGTTTGTCATGTCAAAGTGTTAAAAACATCATCTACACTAACCACTCTTCCATGGTAAAAACTTACTGACCTTTACAAAGTGCTGCAATCCAAGACTTCTTCCATAGACGTTAAATAAATATTTAAAACTGTTTAATAATATATAACAGTGTTATTAGCCTTAGATGATGTAGATTGCCCGCTATACAAGTCTCTGTGAAAAGGTAGTTATTTTAGAACCACTAGCATAATAGCATGAGCTGTGATTTACCTTGTGGCTGGCAGGAATGTCAGAGCTGCTGTTAGAGAACATTAATCAACACATTCAGACTCATCAGAGAATTCCACAGCACTGTGGTATTAACTTGTTATAACTAAAGGTTTATTTTTAGTGTTTTTGTTTCTGTTGCTAAGTGGGTAAGCTGGGTTGTTGTGCTCAGGGTTGGGTGTTTAAAGAATTGAAAAATTTAATATTTTAAGAATCGAAGAAATTATACAAAATCAGAGGTGATTCAAAAGTGTTGGGAAAAGAGGGAAGAAAGTTCCAAACTTTAAATTATTATTTAAAAAAAAATAAAAATAAGGGGACCTACCAGGGTGCATTGTAAGTGAATATAATGAGTCTACTGGAGTGCATACTGGAGTTCCACACTGGATTTTAATACTGATGTTCCACACTGGACTTTTACACTGGAGTTCCACAGTGGAGTTTCACACTGGAGTTTCACACTGGAATTCGACACTAGACTTTCACACTGGAGTTCCATATTGGAGTTCCATACTCAAGTTGTACACTGGAGTTCCACACTGGAGTTCCACACAGGAGTTTTACACTGGAGTTCCATATTGGAGTTCCATACTCGAGTTATACACTGGAGTTCCACACAGGAGTTTTACACTGGAGTTCCATACTGGACTTTTTGATTGGAGATTTACACTGGAGTTCCACACTGGACGTTTTCATTGGAGTTTTACACTGGAGTTCCACACTGGTGTTCCACACTGGAGTTTTACACTGGAGTTCCACACTGGACGTTTTCATTGGAGTTTTACACTGGAGTTCCACACTGGAGTTTTACACTTGATTCCACACTGGACTTTTACATTGGATATCTACACTGGAGTTCCACACTGGAGTTCCACACTAGATGTTTTCATTGGATATCTACACTGGAGTTCCACACTGGAGTTCCACGCTGGACTTTTTCACTGGAGTTTTACCCTGGAGATCCACACTGGACATTTTCATTGGAGCTTTATACTGGAGTTCCACACTGGAGTTCCACACTGGAGATCCACACTGGAGTTTTACACTGGATTTTTTTTTTTTACATTGGAGTTTCATACTGGAGTTACAAGGCTAAAGTACAGTACATACCAAAAAAAGGGAAATCTGTGTCATTCAAAATCCTTTCCCTAAAAATCACACATTACTCTGACCTTTAATTTGAATAAAAATAAAAGAGATTTTAAACGCCTTTGGTGTTTTTTTTTTTTAGGTTGTTTAACGATTTTGGTGTAAAAACATAAAATATATTCAGTGGCTTGTACATAACACGTTTATAACACCAATGTTTCCTTGCCAAATAAGTCTGGTGAATATTTCCAAGATGTGGACTGGCAAATATACAGTAAAATCTGTTTTATTAAACAACAATTTCATGGTATTTTATGGTATTTAACTAGAGGCTTGAGACACAGCAGTTGTGAATGTTAAATACAGTATTGCATGTACTGTATCTACACCTGGAGAATAAACAACGTGCACAGTCAACCTACAGGACACACACACACACATACACACACACACACACACACACACACACATACACACACACACACACAGGGCACACTCCTGGGCTAAGGGGCACTAAAGGACTGCCAAGAACACACACATACACCATCTGTTTCCTTGGCAACGCGCAGACTATGTAAGTGTGTTTGCATTGTAGGGGTCATGAGGTGTTATTTTAGACCACGGCACTCAAGCACAAGAAGAGTCACGACCAACAATGTACAAAACCCAATTATTCAACTTTATTAACATCAAGGTAATTGGAACATATTTCCTCTCTTTCTCTTCTGTTTTTATTAACAAATAGAAAACGAACGGCATGTCCAACAGATCAAACGAAGCCTCTCGCATCTCCAAGCAAACGCTGAGTGGTCCGGTGTGTCGAAATCCACCTCACTCTCAGCCCTCAGAGAAGGGAAGTGCTCGAGGTTCTCTAGCCGGTGATTCTTCTCGGTAATGTCATGATTTTTTTGTCCTTCAGAGCCACAGTGACAGATGATCACATGATGATTACGGTATGTGACAATACCATGTGTAGGGACTTCAGGATCAGTAGTTTCAGCAAACCGCTCCATGCTGTGTTTTAAAATCACCCATGAAATAATCCTGATAACAGCCCACTGGATTACCCTGCTAATATTTTGCACCCTCTAAGACATACGGAACACAGCGTCATGTCTTCTTGTAAATATCTGGTTTATTTATGTCTGTATTAATTGTGCTGGTTTATTTATGTCTTGTATTAATTGTGGGCGTGGCTAGGTATGAAGTGAAGACTTCATGTTGAATTTGGACATTTTTAACTGCTTTTTTTCTTTTTTCTTTTAAAGGTATAGTCAGCGATTTTTTGGAGAAGTAAGTATAAAAAGAATCTGTATTTTCCAATGGAGGTTTTGTGCTCATTGGAATACTAGGGCGACCTCTAACAGTCATTTCCAGACTACTTCCTGGTTTTAGTTATATATAAAAATTCATGATCATTTTCTAATTATGAAGTCTTGCCTTTCTGTACAACTGCATAAGTTCAGAGTCTTGTTTGTACTGCTTTCTAGTTCGTGTTTAAGCCCTTTACCTTGGATATTTATTTTTTTATAACCAATTGTGTTTTGACCTCCTATGTATACATTTTGGATATTGGATTTCATTTCTGCTTCTCTGGTCGCAACTTTGAGCAAATTTATCTTCAACAGCTATCTAATGCTACCTGTTGTGAAACTTGCAATCCAAACAAATGCAGCCATCCTCTAAGCCTATTCCCTCCAAAGCATTTTATAGGCAGCTGGTTGCCTGTGAAACGGGGCTTTAGCAAATATTACAACAAAAAAAATGTTTGACTGTAAAAATCGCTGACCCGACCTTTAAAGGAGGAGAATGCTTCCTGGTACATGACTGATCTGTTTTGGAGAAACTATTTACACTGAATCGTTTCAAGATCTCATCTATCCTCATGTGTTCACTGACTCAGGAGTCACATCGTTTAATATCATGTGTAATTCGTTCTAAAAAGGTGCCCCGAAGAAAAGGTATACAGAAGTTCCTCCCCTCCCCCGCTGAAGAATCGCAGTCTCATTAAAACAACATAACGGTATTAACGAAGAGATGATCAGCAGCTCAGTGTCGTGCTAAAATACACGCCCGTGTACTAAACGTATAAGACCATGTGGTGATAACAATGACATCAAATAATAAATGATCGTTTTAAAATATGCATATAAAAATAAAAAGGATTAAAAAAAAGAATAAAAATAGACCCATTACATATACCAGTATATAAATGCTGATAGACAATTACATGGATATGTTGTACATTGTATGTTCATAATAATAATAATAATAACAATAATAATAATGATAATGCTGATTAATATGACAACGATGATTAACAGAAAAAATTAGTAAGATTTTCAGTCTCAGCAGGATCCAGAGATATTCTTATGCTATAACATGTTTTATAGTAATGTTGACACCAGAGTGGCACTTTTGTGTTCGGAAAGAGGAATGAATGCAGGACTAGAAGGAGTTGTAAGCACCCTGTCTGCCATTCTCATTCTCCTGTACTTTCTCTTCTCTTTCCCTCTCCCTCTCTCTGTCTTTCTCTCATTGAACCTCTAAACTGAATCGGTGGAGGGTGTGTTGTAGCTCAGAATGATCCGCCTGCTCTCCTGAGGGGTGTTTCAGGGCTTTCCGGAGGTTTTCAGACGAGCGGTTAGGTTGCATAGTGATCGAAGCTGCCCAGGTACTCGAGAGCTGCTCGGTAGCACAGCTGATACTGGTCCTGCAAAAACACACACATGAACACACGTACAGGTATTTCAGATCTGTGTTACAGAAAGACGTTCGGTGTCGTTGCTCTCATCAGCAGAGGCTTCACCAAATAAATGTACGTTGCTCCTTGTGTTTTCACGTGGCTGACATCACCGATTGCAAGCGCTCAGGAATTGTAACGATAGCTCATGTTCATGAAATAATCATGGAGTTGACCACATGTGTCTGGTTCAGGAAGGTCAACGTAAGGAGACTTTTATCAGGAACTTATGCGAAATGGATCCTTACCTCGGTCTGTACCATGGCTGGCCTCTGAGTGCGCAGGGTTTTGATGGTTTGGAACAGATCCACCACTCCCTCATATCTCATCCTCTCCAGTACAATACTCAGAGTGATGAACACTCCTGTACGACCCACGCCGGCACTGCAGAATATCGATATACAAGTGTTGGTCAATATACACACTGACTAACACAGCTAGTGCTACAGCTACAGACACACACACACATACACACACCTGCAATGAACAGTAATTGGTCCATCTTGGCCAAACTGCTCCTTGGTTTTGTGCACCTGGCCAATAAAGTCAATAAATCCCTCCCCCGTCTTAGGCACACCCTGCTCTGGCCAGTCAGTGAACTGGAACTGACGGATGGTCCTGGATTGGCCATCCTGAGGAAAAAAAGGAAGATTTGTACACACATGATCGATGTTAACTAGACTGTAGACCTCACATACAACCTGTAAAACTCTTGCAGGAAACAAACCTCATTTAGAACCCCTGGTAGAACTGCAGAATGATTCTAAACGTCAAGATGAACTCCAATCTTAACTCCATTACAAACTGCACTATAACTCCAGTCTGTGTATATGGACTCCAATATGAACTTCATTCTGAAATCTAACGTGAACTCTGATTTAATAAATCCAATAAAAATTGCAATCTCAACTCCGGTGAGAACCCCAATCTCAAAACCAAAATACTGTGAACTCTAACCCAACATCCAATAAAAACCACCGTCCTATACTCTATATAACTATAATCTGAACTTCAGTCAGAGCGGCAATATAAACATACTGGAACTCCAATTCTGATTATAATTTCAACCCCAATCTGAATTTTAATCTAAACTCCTACCAGAATAGTATGACTTCGAATCTGAATTCCACTCTGATCTTCAATAAAAACACCCATCTGATATCCAACAGGAACATCAATCTGAACTCTAATCTGAAGTCTAATTCCAACTCTATAATCCAACTATAATATGATAAACATAATATGAACTGCAAAATAAACTCTAATATAAACTTGAATCTGATCTTTACTATCTGAACTATAATCTGAACTATAATCTGAACTATAATCTGAACTATAATGTGTGGTCCAATTTGAAGTTTAATCTGAACTACAATCTGAGCTATAATATAAATTTCATCTTGAACGCCTATCTAAGGTTCAGTAAAAACTTCAACATTAATGTCAATAATAAATTGAAAAAAACATCATAACCTGTCATTAAGCAATAGTTGCTAGTTTACATTAGCTAAACAGTACTGATATGATCCTAAATCATTAGCTACAATAAAACAATATTTGTGTGGCTTGCTATGCACATAGACTGCGAATTTAACACAACTCAATAACAAATAAACATTATATTGTCCAGTAAAATGCTTATACAGAAGGTAAAAGCATAATGACTATGACATATAATGATGAACATATCTAAGGATACAAACTGAGTAAATGTACATATTTTGTATGGTGCAGTCTGCAAATTGTCTGCCTATTAACACTACTCCAACTATATAGATATTAACGATCAAGCTAACTGGGTATAACTGTACACTGGAGCACCTGATCATAAATATGTCCTTGGAGTGTGGAATATAACAATAGAAATGCTGTACCCTGGCGTCTGTGACTTTGAACTCTCTCAGGATGTACTGTGGCATGTTGTATTCAGCCATGGGGTCCACCACAAAGTACTGATAACGTGCCGAGCGCTCAGCTGGCCAGTACTGGTGACATTTCTCCTGCGGGGTAAAAACACAAACACATGCTCGTTGTAAGTGTGTAGGTCTATGGATTTGGTTTTAAATAAAGCAATAAGATATCTATGTACAGTAGATTCTTCTTTCAAATTTCTATACACTGGTCACAAGTATGTTCACCTTATTTGTATTTCCTGCAGGCTGATTATCTTCTCTAACAAGCTTCATTCGTGTTTATTTCTTTTATAAAATTTTACAACTTAAGGAATGAGTTTGATGTCTGAGTGGTAAAAAAGAACTTTTTTTTTTTTTTTTGTACCTCTCAGACATTTATTTACCACACACCAGTCTATACCAATGTACTGCTACTGCTAGAGGTTCACATCAACATCTGTTTTATTGCCTTAGGGCATTTCTATCAATTTGGTTATGAAACATTCTCATGGAACCAAAATAAACACCTAGAACATGTCGAAATTGAATTCAATGTTCATTTCTTCTTTCTTTATAATATTTTGTATTTATTTATTTATTTGTGGGTTTTTTAGCTGCCAGAGGCTTGTACAGTGGACACTATGCTTGATGGGAGCGTCGCCTTATGCACTTCCATTCTCACCCTGACACACCCATCACTCTGGAAAAGGTTCAATCTGGACTCCTCAGACCACATGAGGTTTTATCATTGCTACAAATTTCAATCTTTTTGCTCTGTAGCAAATTTAACACTTTATTCCAATTATACTCACTAACAAATGTTTTTTTTTTTTTTATGGCCACAGCTGTCCTGCAAGTTATTATCACAAATGTGAAACATCAATACTTTAAGATTAATGAAATGAAAATATTCTAAAATACTTTACTTCTTGAATAAATGAATAAATAAATAAATAAATAAACATTGGCTGCAATGCTTAATTTGATTGGAAAGTAAACATTTGGATGTCCAAATTTTCCTAATTTCTACTAAAGCAAAAGACAAATATTTAAGATGAAATCTATAAAGGAATCAGTGAGTGCCTGCAAACCATTGCACAGTAAAGAATTAATCGACAAACTCCTTAATTAATTATCAATTAAAATAAGGAGGCATTAAAGGAGTTCCTGGAAGGCCAGTGTTTCAGGCATGAATCAGGCAGTCTGATCATGGCTCTGGAATACTGAGAAAACATTCTAGCTTGATGGCATCCAAGCACTAGTGAAATGCTGGGATAAGTGTTTTTTTTATTTTATGTTTTTCTCCACAATTAAAAGTACCCAGTATGACTTGAGCATCCCTTGTAAATGATCGAAATGTGAGTTATTCCTGAATTAAGTTTAAGTTGTAAGTGTTGGAAGAGAAATAAAACATCTACTGAAAAATCTGCAGCTTTGGTGGACATTTAGCATTAGCCTGCATCCCACCACCTTGTTTTCAATAAAAAAAAAAAAGCCTAATTTGAAATTTTATTCTTCCTTGCTACAGGCTTAATTCTTTCAAATAATGTTTCAAATAATGAAGTGGAAAGAAAAGGAGCTGTTCTAAATGAAATTTAGAAGTAAATTAAAAGTCTTTCCACTTGGCATTCTCTTCCATCACTGGTTGCAACACTGCTGATAGGTTAATTTGAATAACATTAAGCACCGCTGATCTTTTGTGCCTCACACCATGTTTGACAGACCCATGATCTGACAGCATTCCTCCGCTCTCATTCTGGCACTTCACTGAAACAAAATAGGATGCAACTCATTGCCTTCCATGTGGACTCCTAATGAAAAATTAGGAGTCTAAATTCATTGTAAACAAATTAAAGTCACTTCGTTAGATTACGTCACTGCCATGTGAGACTCACCCTTCCCATCTCTCTGAGTTTGGTCAGCATGACTACAATGGTGGAGTTGTGCTCCCAAAGCATTCTCCAGAAGTCCTCTGTGGTCTCTGCCAGAGGTCCCTGTGTCGCTATGTATGCCTTCTGCTGCCTACACACACAGAACACAAAGAGCAGAGGTGGAAAGTAATGAATTACATTTACTCGCGTTACTGTAATTGAGTAGATTTTTTGTGTACTTCTACTTTT
>JAQQZT010000037.1:14763685-14776201 GCA_030068275.1 Clarias platycephalus | reverse complement strand
CCATCTCCACATCATTGCATTCAGTTTTTATTCACAATTTGTTTAGTGTCCCAACTTTTTTGGAATCCGGTATGTAACTCAAGGTGACCTCATGGCTTTCCTAGTCTATATATGGGGCTAGCATGATAGCTAGCTATAATAATCATCGCTTTTGTTTACTTGTGTTAATCACCAAAATGTTAGGATCCATTCTCAGGAAGAATTGTTAGCAGTTGAGCAATAGCAAAATACTTATTATATGTCCAATTGCACACCTATATCCGTCGATGAAGCTGGCATTGATGTAGTCGGATCCCTCCACTCCTCTGATGGGCTGCAGACACACTCGGCTCGACTCGTAAGGCATGATGTTGACGAGACGGTTTTTGAATTTGTTGCACGGCAGGTTGGCGCTGATGAAGCGGGAGGTGTGTGCTTTGGAGTTGGCCAGTTTCTATGACGGGAGCAAACAGAGTGGGTCATAAAACATCTTTACAACATCCACATTCACATCCACTCCATCACAGGGAGGCAGCTATCACACTGCGACAACGGTTCAGTTCTGCTCGGAGACACCCCGCACTGAGGGACTGCAGATTGGGAACGGGCAGGGTCGACGCCTAGCAGTTTTACAGCCTGTGAGATTAGATGTCTGATTGGACGTGTGAGCGAGGTTTGCGTAGGGGTGTCTGTATTTCGTTTGCTATTTTATTAGTGTGTGTCTGGTAGAAATTATGTTCTGACAAATTCTCCTGTTAAAATGGTTAATATGCCTGTTAAACATTTCAAACATGTCAATTTTTTTTTCTCTCTAATCATGGCATTGTTATGATTTCATATTCACCACTATCATAAAAAAGTTTATCACTGTATCGGGAAACAAGAACATTGATTTGTCTTTGGTTTCGCGCTGTTCGTCGTTCCTTACTTTTCTTGATTTATTTGAAATATTTAAATATTTAATATGTGTGTCTTGTTAACAGTGAGTCATTGTCCTAAATCTTCTCAAATCTTCCCAATTTTGTAGTTTTTAATCTACTAAATGCCAGCGCTATACTGAGGTTGTCTGAATACTGTACGTGTGAAGTATGTGTGTGGGTTCATATGCATCCCAGACTGACCTTGAACTCCAGTTCCATGGCAGTGACGGTATCCCCTGGAAGTGTGTTTGTTAGTTTCTGGAGGTGAGAGTAAAGGCTGCGAGCGGGGACCTCGGTGTGTGCGCAGACGGCCGCCTCTAGCAGCGCATCATGGATGAAGACGTACTGATCCTCTGTTTGCACCATGTAGTTCCTCTGAGAGCGCATCAGGGTCACGTGACCGTACACGTCCACCGCTTGCTCGTGCTTCATGCGCTCCAGCATGGCATCGATCACGATGAAGCAGCCCGTCCGCCCCACGCCCGCGCTAGCAAAGGGACACAGATTCACTTTCACATTCTAGCTACTTTTCACAAAAAAAACTGTTAATGTTCATTTAACACTTTTGGACTTCATACAGTATGAGTCCGTCTGGACTTATGTAAACACTCTTGTGTAATGTTTTTCCCCACTTTTGTGACTTGAATGCTCATGGGTCGACTGTGATACCTGAGTTCTGGCTTCCCAGTTACAAGTTGAGTCAATTTTTACAGAAAACAGCTAAACTTACAACACAACCATCAAACAGTCTCACATTCTTGTGTTAAACAAGCCAGACTTCTGATCATTTCAGGCTGATGTTGGAACCACAGCTGGTCCCCCAGATATATCAGATAGTGTTTTATTAGTTCGAATCACAGATCAGAGTTGTTTTTTAGCTTTTTATAAATAACAATTAGGTGCTGTTGCTGGAGACTCCAACTTATAACTCCTTGAAAAAAAAGTGTTGCAGAAAAGTAGTATGCCGTTTCTATCCGTGCAGAGATTAATTAAACCACGAGAGTGGGTTCCAAAATCTGAGAGCTTTAGTAAAAATCCTTCCATTTTGTATTCTTTACTAATTTAACCTCCTGAGACCCAGACTCTGTACTGTACATTACAATTTCTCCTCGATCTTTCTCTTTATTAGCAGCTGACATAACTGTGAACTTTTTCAAACAGGGATGAATTTTGGCAAAAGAATTATACCTACAGTATATTATTTGAGGACCATACTAAGGATAAACACTGATAAGCAATAACATTACCATTGATTATTAATTATATACCAGTAAACTGGTGACATGTTCATGGGCACCCAAGTCTCACCATGCTCATGTACTGTAACACATGACCAAAGACTAGCCCATCCAGTCCAAAGCTAAGGAAAACCAATGCTGGCCTTGATACGAAGGCATCAGAACACCCAGTGAAACGCCCATCAACCAGCCCAGCATGCAAAGAACCCAAGGTTGCAGACCCGGCCTGCAAACTCCTCAGATCCTAATCCGTTAAAGTATCCATGGAAACAAGTCCACTCCAAAAAGACCCTATTCAGTAACCCACAGCACCCAAAGGATCCGGTGCCACCGTCCTGTGCCAGACACCACAGCACACCCCAGCGTGGAACCACTGGTTGCACAAGAGGAATCTGAAAAATAGGTGCTTAAATCCTTTTAATGTGTACGGTGTACACATGACAAAAGGTCATTTAAGTCTCCAAGAGACTAATCCACAACTTTTCATTATAAAAGATTTTACTTGACAGCTACTAATGTGGGACTGATGGCTCAGTGGTAGGTGTTTCGCCTGCCATCCGAAAGCTCCGGGTTCGATTCCCAGCCAGTGCCCAAACCCCACAGCCACTGGATGCAGTGCCGGTCCCAAGCCTGGATAAAATGGGAGGGTTGTGTCAGGACGGGTATCCGGCGTAAGCTTGCATGTGCTCACTGTGGCGACCCTTTGCCGGGAGCACCCGAAAGGCCAACAACAACTGATAAATACTAATGTAAAAAGTAGAATCTTTTAAATATTTAGAAGAAGTTCAGAGTTTCGTATCTGGTTTGTCCTCTTTTTGCTGAAGTGTCTGCATTGGCTGGCATGGAAGTTTGTGTAAAACCCGATGAATCATTTTAGGTCAAGTCCATCAGAGTGTCTGAACCCTTGTTTTAATAGAAGAGCCTAGGCATGAGGAGAATCTGAGGTTCCGTATAAAGCAGTTAACATGCTTAATATCACTATTTTAAAGCGCGACCTAGAAACAGTGCAGAATCTTGAATACGTTTCTAAATTGTATCAGAATTCAGAAAGTTTCTGTTAATTTTCTATAAAAAAATCAACATGTTTTCAAACCTTTGACAACTATAGTTATCTCTGATCACTGAGGTATGTGCGTGTGTGTGTGTGTGTGTACCTGCAGTGCACCACCACTGGTCCAGCGTCTGGTGGGTTACAAGCTTTGACTCTGCGCATGAAGGCCAGGATGGGAGTGGGATACTCAGGCACGCCATGATCCGGCCAGACCATGAACTGGAACTGCCTCACCTCTCTCTTTTCACTGGAGCCACTCTGTTTGTTTTGTTTTTTCACATACACAAACCCACACTTTGTATTGAGTCTTGATGACCACAACTGATTTACAATTTCGCTCAGTAAGTTGTTCAGGAGTGTAGCGTTTACCTTGTACATAGTGAAGGTTCTGACGCTGTATGTGGCAAGCTCTACCGTGTCCAGCAGCGTGACCTGAATCATGCCATATGTCTCTGTCCCCCGGCTTGGCCAGTACTGATCACACTTCACCTGTGGCGGAAAAATGCACACGCACATACACACACATAGACATGATCAGCCGCAGGTAGAGGACAGAAATAAAGCTTTATCTTTGCAGGTGGGTGGGCATGCATGTGTGTGTGTGTATATGCAAGTCCATGTGTTTTAACTCACTCTTGACTTTTCTTCCAGTCGTGTCATCATGATGATAGTGCTGCTCCTCTGCTCCCAGAGCATCCTCCAGAAATCACTGACCGTCTCTGGCAGTGGGCCCTGTGTAGCAATGTAGGCATTCTGCTTCCTGTATCCATCGATGTAGTTTGCGTTTATGTAGTCGCTCCCTGGTATAGCTGCATTCAACATACACACACGAACACATGTGAGCTGATTATTGCTATAACATACATTACTGGGCAAAAGTCTTGAGCCACCCCTCATGTCTTCATATTTTGCTTCCAAAGCGTTTTTTTTTGTTTTGTTTAAGGTAGTCTTGAGGAATAGTTCTCCAGGCTTCCCGAATGTTTTTTGTGTGTTAAACCACACAGTGACCTATGAATTATTCAACCATAAAAATCATCAAACTTAAAGCATAAACCAGTGAGAAACAGATGCAGATGATGACAGACGATGAGGCTGGGGATTAGTATACTGGTGATGCCGAATGCTGTGTGCTTGGAACAGACGAGAGGGGAAATGAGGTTGCTGCTGAAGTTGTTACATTAACAATACATTTATGTTTAAATTGTATCTTTAGGCACGTTGCAGCCTGTCACAGTAAAACATTTGTTTCTATTTCGACATAATTTAATTTAATATGAAAAAATGAAAGGTGGCTCAAGACGTCTGCACAAGAGAGTATCTCATTGATACTTTATTCAAAACTATTACACTGTACCTCTGTTACAGTATATAATGTTTAGATTTGGCATATATACTATAAACAAGTAATGATGTTCATTCATTTAGTCATTTTTTTACAACTGCTTTGTCAGAGCTGCGCTAGGTCTGGATCCTAGCCCAGGAACACTGGGCACTAAAGTATGATGTGCTGTTCTTTAATAGAATTTGCTGTCATATAGTATAAGAGGAATTTAGGGGTATAATCAACTTGGTAACGGCACTGTCAGTCTACTCCATCATGGATTATATTTCTTAAAAACCCAACTGATTTATTTCCTCCTTATTGAATAATTCATTTAGGATAATACATTATTCAATATGCTTTAATCTATTAAACTATGAACATTTCTAAACAATAAACTATAACATGCACAAATATGCAACGTCGAAACACTCCCTAATAAGTAACAGCTGGTTATCTAGCTCACATTATATCCTATAGGTTTCAGTTTTTGAGTTGCAGACTTGTTTACTCACTTAGTCAATCATTTAAAATCCTTCAACATGCATTCACATACACACCTCACACACTGACTGATTCACTAGTTCACTCTCTAAATCATTCAATTAGAGTTTATATACCTAACACATTCTGTTACAGATCACACTCGCTATCACTCAATTCCCTGTTCATTACTCACTCGCTCATTCACTCACACACACACGCGCAGGAGATAAAAAATTCCCTCAAGTTACAAACCATCGATGGGGGACAAGACTACTCTGGAATGATCGTAGGCGATGACATTAGCGTATCGGTTTTTTGGCTTGTTCACTTCGAGGTTGGAGTGTTCCCAGGTGAACTGCTGCCCGGGATCAATTGACTGGGAACAGAGGGATGAAATATGATCAAGTCAGACCTTTAGTTATAGCTTTATTGAAAGACTACACTTGGCATTTAAAAACCTGCATTTGAAAGAGTTAGCAAATGTGAAATGTTAGCAAAAGACTTATGTGGCATCACAAGGTAATAGGATTAACAGTTATAATAATAATAATAATAATAATAATAACCATTGGTACAGCCTCTTTTATTGTAAAATGCAGCTCATAATTCTTTGTAGGTATAACAGTAAGAGAAAAAAACAAGACAATAATAATGCTAATGTACACAATGTTATAAAAGTATGATAATAATTCATCTATAATAGTTAGAAAGGAGTAAAAAGGAAGCAGAACCGGATAAAGATAACACATTATGAGTGAAGAAATAAGTTATGTTCTGGTAATAAATGAAGTAATAATAATAATAATAATAATAATACTCCATAATAATAATAGTATGATAAATATCAAGGTGTAATATGTTTCAGATTCATAAAAACTAAAGGTTGCTTCATTTTCAGGCAGAACCTAATCCTTGAACTTAATTTAGACCAAAAAAATCAATCACGGAACAGGAAGTATAGCAAACACTGTATACAAGCTATACATAAATTCAGCTGAATTTCCTTTTAAATTTCCTTTTAGCACTTTTAATAATGTGCATTGTTGTAAAGCAGCTTCATGGAAATAAAATGATGGCTATAAATTAGAAGAATGTAAAGGAAAAAAGTCTAGGAAAATCTAATGATCAGTTTGTCCCTGATGAGCAAGCCGGCGTGACGGTGGAAAGGAAAAACTCTCTTAGACGACAATAAGAAGAAACCTGGAGACCAGACCCAACAGGGAACCCATTCTTATTTGGGTGATATCTGATAATGTGACCATGAATCAGTCCCTGTTACTGTATATCTGTGTTATAAGGTTCAAAGTTCAATATACTATAAAAGGTGTTTAAGTTAATATGGAGTCCACTTTCACTGATGGAGACTCGGGGACAAAACAGTTTGTGGCAATTTCAGTTCTAAAACTATTGAGCAACTGCATCACAAAAAAACTGCCTGGATTCGCCAGGTCTAAGGCCATCTTCTAGACAAATCTAACTAAACGCAGCAAAATGTCCTGAATACTTACAACATGCATGCCTGAATTCTGACACTTCAAATTAAATCTACTTCATAACTACAGTGTAAATATACTAAAGTAGAAGGTCAACCATGCAAAGTTCACCTGTACCAAGATGGAAATAAAAAGTAAGCATAATGCATAGGGTTCCAACCGAACAATACTTCTACAGTAAAAATACTATATCTCCTTATACATTGATACTACATACTATATCTACTATACATTTACAGTGACGTCTAACGCTGAGCATAAAAAGGACAAAAATAATAAGAACTACAAAAAAAAGGAGAGGGAAAGAAAAAGAATCAGCAAAAATGTCGCCAATAAAAATTTAGTAATAGGTAGCACAGGACTGATTCAGACACGCCACATCCATGGTGAAAATGTAACAGCCATAACCGCAGGTTAACCAAAAAATTCCAAACTTTTTTAAGTGTAAAGCTTTCCGCTGTTGACCCTAAAATTCGAGTTCTCCATTTAATGTTACATCCATAGTGTGAGATTTATTTATGTTCATTTTCCTTCTATGTAGAGCATGAGCAGTAGGGTTGTGTGAAAAGAAATAAGCCGTATGTTCGCTAAAGTGTGGAAGCTCCGACTAATAAAGGTCTTAAACTCTTAAGCATTATTCTAAAGGAACCCATTCACAAGAGACTGGAGTTAAAGAGACATGGCCCCTCTTACAATAACCTGACAAAGTGCTAGATGATTTCAGAATGTAAATGATGGATTTTGAGGATTTGTTTGTTTTAAGGTGAAGAGATTATGTTAAATCTAATGAGCAATTAGTTAAATTTGTGTACCTTTTTTGCTAAGCTTGTCCTTGTAATGTGATCCCAAAGTCACATCCACGACACTGGAACTGCCTAGTAACAACGGATTCTTGAGACGTGTATAGTGAATGTGCCACACAAATGGATTTAAAAATGTGTCATCTTTGACGTGGTATATTTTCTGTAGGGAGAAGTATATTTAGCATTTTTGGAAGGAGTCTGCAGCGTCAGCTCTTTAGAACAGTCAGAGCTAAAGCTGTAAGTTTTCTGATTCTGGAGTCTTCAGGACAGACGGCTTAGCAGTTTCTCAATAACAGGGCAAGCTACATTGTTTTCGCCGTGAGAGTCTTTGTAGCTGCTATAGCAAACATGATAACATGAACTAACCTCTTTTTTGCAATCATAATTATACACATTAGCAAACGGTTGTGGTATCAGAGAAATAAAACAGAAGAACACAATCTATTTCTGGGTAGTGACAGAAACTTCAGGCTGCATCACACCATCCTGTTGTTGCCTCTTTTCTGAGGATGCTCCTTTGTGTTTTATTTCTTACGCAACACAGGGAGAAAAACACTTTTTGAGGAGTGTTGGAGGTACAGTAATGAGGTGACAAGAGAAGAGATAGTGAAGTTCTGCACCAGCGAGTCAGTGGGGTTCTTTATTTGAATTTTTTAAACTTCTGCATCTGAGGAGCTCATTAGCACCATACTGGCTGTGCTTGGACCCCACACACACAGAGGCCGCATTATATTTCATCTACTGCAGTCTCCAAAGCATTACTGTTGCATCCAGCTCTGGACTTGCGAACTCGGAACAGTTTCTGTCCTTAGGCTATTAGACTTCCCATGCCTGAATACACCCATAGGCCTGTGGGAAATCGCTGACCTATAATCTCCCTCAAAGTACAGAAATTTATATAAGACAGTCATGAATACACATGGAAGCCTACCTCATTACAGTTCTGTACACATTGCACTCATACTTTATCTCGACACTGACATTGCTGTTTACAGCTGCACTTCACTGACACTTTATACGCTTTCATCGATTGACCTAACTGGTTTTGCCTCAGGGAAATAATTTTGTGTGATTTTTACTTACAATAAACATGACATATACGTTAATGCATGCAACACGCACCCCTGACGTCACATACTGTACATCTCGCTGACGTCGGCCTCAGAGAGGCTACTATTTATAATGTCTGACAAGCATCGGCAGCACACACACGCATCCTGCCAATGTCGAACCGATATACAGTATATAATGTTACTTCGGCAAGATATAGCACTGAGAGCATTTGCTAATTGCCAATATGTTTTGCCGAGATGTCCGCATTTAATCCAAAATGCCCTCCAGACGATGTCTGGACAATAAATCAACCTAATACTATCCAACGTGAGAAACAAAACCTACATCCAAAAATAGCTAGCTAATTTATTTTTCCCTTTCACCAGCCACTCCATAATGTTCTCGCAGATCATCCTTTACGCTGGTCAGTCCCTTTTCCCCTCGTGGTACTTATAGGGGCATAAGATAAGATAAGATAGGATATGATCTAGCTAAGGTCCAGACATCCAAACACTAAAGTCCTTAAACTGAATAAAGGAAACGTTAAAATGATAAATGTGATAGTCGTGAAGTGACTTCGGAGTTGTTTCTTAATGTGCTCATTGTTTTTTTCTCCCTTTTGCAGGCTGTCAGGAAGAGAATCCAGACTGTGTGCTGTCTCGGCCAGACTGTGAAGTTAACTGTTCTTCTGTTTACTCTTACTGCTTTCTCTGTTCCTTCTCGTGCTAGAGCTCTTCTTGGGATTCGCAGGCAGTGGTGGCTTAAGTGGTTGATGCTCTGGGTTGCGGATCTGAGCGTCAGGGGTTTGAGCCATGCCACTGACAGGGGGTTGCTGCAAGGCAAGGCCCTTGACCTGATTCCCATTATGAGCACGGGAGGGGAAGCGGCACCCATCGTCGTTATGGAGCGGGGATTGTGGGGAAAAAAGTTCCAGTATTTTTTTCACATTGGATAGTATTAGCTTTGATTCATCCTTTTTTGATTAAATGCTGACGTCTTGGCCATATATTTCCAATTAGCAAATGCTCTCAGTGCTACATCTTGCCAATGTAATTTTATATATCAGGTCTACAACGGGCAGACGTATGTGCGCTGTTAGCGAAGGCTTGGAATATGGGACGTTTTCCCAGTAATCAGTTGCTGCAAGGAATAAAAGATGTTCTGAGAAAAAGAGGGTGCAAGCAATTATCCAGAATATTGGCCAGCCTACATGCGTGTGGTGGTTACTGAGTTTCGCTATGAGCCTAAATTAGCGTTGAAAAAACTTGCTCATGCTTTCTCAGTAACAGATTTGTCATTTGGCAGATGCTCCTGCTACGATCTGCAAAAAACAAAAATAGCTGACACACACAGTGATACAAAGCATCTATGGTAATTCATAACCTGAAATACTCAAGATTATTTCTTATTTGTACTAGAGTGACTAGCGCGTACCTAAACAATAAGAACCAAATAAATGTGTATTGTAAATCCTAAATGGCAATAAATGTGAAGAAATACTATAGATATTTTCTGAAAAGAAAATGAGCCAGTGAGTTATTTAAAGTGGAAGGAAAGGACGTAGCAAGATCTAGCTGTGAACTTGCACATATCATAAAGACAGACATGCTTGTTGCCCTGAGGCTGGAAACCTGAGTTGGTTGATGTGCTTTAGAGACACGCTGCAGCACTGTGTAAAAGTAAAGCAAGTCTCTCACATCAATCATTGCGACACTAGCTAATCATGGGCGTCTGTGAGCTCATGCAAGCAGAAGGGATCGGATAGCGCTGCCCTCAGTGTGTGTTATTCTGCTCCCTAATGGAGCGTGAGCAACAGTTCGAAAAGATGCGGTCGGCGGCTTCACGTGCGTCAGTACGAGCATGTGTTAGCCTTCGCTCTCCATGGTTGGTAGCTATTCCTGATGTGGGAGTGCCCTAACACGACGGGTGGGAATTGGACATGAATAAATTAGGGAGAGTAATGCTGTGGATAAAAATTTAGAGCCTTTGGTCGTCTTTCTGGTTTTATGCATGAAGCTGTACAAGCTTGATTTATAATCAGAAAGGCTTATAGGTTCTTCATCTGAGCCTCCCTTTTAGGAGACCAAGAACTGGTCTGACAAACAATTGCCCTTGATCGTTCTCTAATCGTTATACATATGTATTCTTCAGAAGTGCAGGCTCTGACAAGTGTTAATTTGACATGCTTTATTGTTTGAAAAGCACTTCAGCTATCAGTTTTCTTTACAGTATTTCATTACTATGATAATTCCACTTATTCAAATTAATTCAACATTATTTGAAAAATATGTTTACCATTATATTTTGCCATATAAAAGTATAGTTTATAAAGTAAGTTTGTCTTACACCCGTAGACCTGTATAGAATATGTAGAAAGACCATAAAGTTTAATTAAAATCCAAGCTTAAGAGTGTTACAGGAAGCATGACTGATTATACATGGCACACACATACATAAAATTAAAAACAATATTAAAGACGGCTAAATCCGGATTACTTTTGTTTGTATTCATTCTGGAAAACTAATTAGGGAAATGATTACACCACAGCTTCAGTAATGGGATGTTGATTGGATCCCGCAAAACAGCACTTCAATTACGAAAAAAGAAAAAGAAAAAAGAAAACCACTAACACCACATGCTTTGTTCGTGGATATAAGGGGTCTTTGGACTTCAGTTGATGCATTACCTCCATTTTCTAGTCCATTGTGTTTCTGACTTTGGCTAATGACTTTACCGATACACCCGCTGATACACCATCTACTTTTAATGCTTACACAATCACATCCAGTACCATAAAAACCCCATCATCCCATCAGCAACATCTCTTTAAACGTTACAGGTTTTCCTTTACACTCATCTCATCTGGGCCACCTCCACATTTTAGCGCTCACTTTCTCCGCACTGTCCTGAGTGTACAGTATATCGTGTCTGAAAAATAACACCAGTGTTTGAGAGAGGAGGAGCTGCATATCTTATTTAACAGCCCGTTAGATACAGCTTCCTGCATCTCACATTGACAAATCACACCCATTATTGCTAATGGATTTGTCTTTCTGCATCTCTATTTCTCCTCCATCCCTTATTCTTTCATTTCTCCACTCTCTCCATTGACTTACTTTCCATCTATTTTCCCCATTTACCTTTTCCATGGATCCCCAACCCTGGTTATAGCATATCCAATGTCTTGTTTATTTAAAAAATTTTTTTTACCCCTTCTCTTGGATATCTAATTCTACTAATTGGCCAATCATTCCCTGTCACTGAGTCTCTGCATGCTTCCATTCCCTTATCCTTTTATCAACCTTCCATCCCTCTCTATTGCTAACCCCCGTTGCCCTTGCTGTTTTCCCTCCAGTCTTCTGGATTCTCCCTCCTTTAATCTCGTATACTTTTACATCTTTTAATCCCTTCACTTACACATTCCTACCTCTTTTCATCCTTTAACCCATGACTGACCTTCTGATCTTTCTATCCATTAATCTTCCCCATTGGCCAACATTCCATCTTTGCATTCTCCATGTTGCTATTCCTTAATCTCTTCGTATTCATTCATCCAATGAAGGATCCCTTTATCTACCTACTCTGTATTATTTCCTCATTTCATTCTGCATCAATTAATACCAATTAAATGGTTCATTCCCATTCCCTATTCTTTCCTGCCCTCAGTTCACTTTATTTCTTACTTTCCTAATCACTCTCTCTCAGTGTCCCATTTCTGCATCTACTATTCCTCATCTCACCATTAGTCCAGCACTGAAACCTCTACATTCCTCCATCCCTCTATTCTCTCGATCTCTCCATAATCTTTCCTTGGTATTACTCAATTCTCCTATTCTTTCCACTTCTCTCAGAATATTCATGTCTTCAGATTACATCACTTCATCTTGTACCATTACTTACTATTTTCACTCCCTGCTTTTGTCATTACCCAAACTCTTATGAACATTCAGTGCACTTCCATCCCTCTCTAATCTCCCACACTTCAGTTTTCCACTTTGCCATTTGTTCTAGTCCTTTATTTTACCCACACCTATACACGTTTATCTGTTTGTTATTCTGTCGCTTTTATGCTTGGTGAGTGGAGTGTGTGTGTGTGTGTGTGTGTGTGTGTGTGTGTGTGTGTGTGTGTGTGTGTGTGTGTGTGTGTGTGTGAGGGTGTTTTTTTTTTCTC
>JAQQZT010000037.1:14749572-14763585 GCA_030068275.1 Clarias platycephalus | reverse complement strand
GTGTGTGTGTGTGTGTGTGTGTGTGTGTGTGTGTGTGTGTGTGTGTGTGTGTGTGTGTGTGTGTGTGTGTGATAACATTTCAAAACTGAAATGAGCCTGCATCAGCCCAAGTTATATTTTGCTAATAATAAAAATGGCTATTTTCTGTGTTGTCTAAACTGATTATTTCCTCACTTGCTCCACAAAGGATCCTGTAAAAAGTGCTGATGTATCTTTCCATGTCCTTTCTTAGCTTTCTTCACGAGTAGAACTGTCAAAAATAAATACAGCTATGAGGAAGTGTTTCTAACTCTCTTAAACACTGCTAAAACTCTACTAACAAGTGTACTTTTAAAAGTTTTGCTATTGCACTTTGGGTCCACCAGGTGAAGGAGTGGGCAAAGTACACAAATCCTGAACTTTAAAAAGTAGAAATACCCTTTCAAACAGCCGTAATGGTATTAAGTACAAAAAAACGAAATTGAACATAATTGTCACCACTGTGGTTATGTAATGCAATGCTACTCAGAAATGCAGTGAAGTGAAAAATCTTCTAATAAAACTACTTGAGTAAAATACCACTATGTGAAATATTTACTTAAGTACACTAACAAATTAACTTTACTTACTTACCTTCCACCTCTGACCAGGAGGCAGCACACCAATGTGAATGCCTCTTTTCCCCAGCAGCCAAACAAGCTTTTACCATTTAAATGAGGTTTTATATTACTGTCCTCACCAGCCATGGACAAGAGCACACAGAACATTTTGATGTGCTTTTGGCAGAGGGAGAGTGTTTGAATTTCACCTTCAGTCGAAGAGTAGGTGGCTTGAACCAGATAACGAGTGAAGCTTCTTACCTTTGTCTTATCGCTAGCGTACTTATGTGTATTTCTTTATGGTTTCAGTAACTCCTGTGAGACAGAGAGGATGGCAAAGCTGGCAAAGCTTACAACTCACACACAGACACACACTCAGGCACAAACCCATGCACAGAAAGTGATCTTAACTCTGAAAAAGCTGTAAGTGAACGATGGCCCATTTTCCGGATGCATTTCCATGAATTTAATTTTATTTAATCAAGGTTTTGAAAGTGCACTGAAAAGCAGATCGGAAAGAAAAAAAGTGAGGCCAGAGCTCTGCTTTCTTTCCATCCATATACAAGTGTAGTGATCTTACAAGAGTGATCCTAGCCAGTAACACATACAGTACGAACACAGGTGACTGTCACCACAGTATACTTAAAAAGCAGTTAGCAGACATGCTCTCCTTTCATTTTGTTAGGCTAGTACCATAATTTTAACTCTTTTTAGGTAATGAACCAACAGTATCAACTACGAAGCAGATGAAATTTCAGCAATCTTTTTTCCATTATAATTTTTCTCCAGCTGAGTTTATTGCACTATTTTGTCCCTTAGTGTAATAACAAGGACTAGCTTTTTTAGTAATCTTCTGATTCAAAGCTCTCTGACATGTATGCAAGTATTATGCATTTGAAATATGAAAAACGATTAATTCATTAAGTGCTACTATACTATACTAGTTTTGGACTGCCTCCTGATTTTGCAAAGCTTGGCTTCTACAGTAAATGTACCTTTACTTAATAAGAACGATACATGCCAGTCCAGCTAGTAACATCCAAGCAAAGTAATATGCGCGTAGTTATCTGCTCACTTTAATTACATATCATTTACACATGCACAGTATTAAGACAATTACGACAATTTTGCCTTTAAATATGATATATTTTCTACTACACTTTTAAATATGGCTAAGTATATTATGAGGGTCTTAATTCCTAACAGCTCTCAGTTGTACTCTAACTGGGGGTAGGAACAGAAAAGCTCTGGCTCGGAAGATGTTTTTTTAATATTTTTTATCTAACTGGCACCCTTAGTCTAGTTACCAACATATTCATTCTTTTTTTATCAAAACTGTGCTGCAGTGGATTATTCATTCAAATTGTCTCATCAGGGATCTGAGCTCAAATGTGTTAATGGTTTAATATACTGTATTACTTGTATTACATTTATATTTTTTCACAGTCATAAGTTAGATTTTGTTGCACTGGGTTGGAGTATGCCATCACCCTGCTGTGCTACAGATGGAGTCTCTCTGAACCTTAATTTCAAGCTTTTATATACCAAGAAGCTTCCACACCATGATGAGAAGAAATTGTGTCTTGGTGCACAGTTATCTTCTGAAAACATTCTTGTCCTTTAATATTTCAGTACCTAAAATAACTCTCATGTTGCATAAATGCACACTCTGAGTTTTTGTAAAAGCAAACTTTCTGGAGGAAGTGTACACTGGAGGACGAGCACACAAACACTTTATACTCATTTTTCATACCATTTTAGAAGAATGCTGAGCCAATTATAAGGGGCATACAGCAGGCATAAATCTACTTTAGCCACTCCAAATAAATGTACACTATTAGTTTAAATCATTAATAAATTTCATTGTTCAATTGAGCTATAACATTTCCATATTCCCTATATAGTGAGTTAGCAGGGCAGTAGGACTGGGAGGGCTCCTGCTGCTCTAATTCAGTGCTGCCTTGAAATTGCTCATCAACTGCTTAAGTTACAAAGTGTTTTTTGGACAAAGGATTATCCAAATATAAATATAATATTACAAGGTAAAAATACCAATCTACAACAGACATTTGTGGCAAATTATGGTCTACACTTACTCTTTTTTTAAACAAATTTTAAGGGGTTAGGCTATAATATGATAGACAACTTCTATGATTTTCAGCCTCATTTTAAACAGTCACATCAGAAGCAGATTGTTGTTTACGATAAGTTAAGGATATGGTGACAAATGTATATCCCTCAATTTGTAGACAGATATATTAGACTTCTTTAGGAGAGGCAGCAGTGGCAGCATCGGAGACAGCCAGTCATATAAGACGATTTCGTCAGTTTATATTAAACGTTTTCATTTACAGATCTCTGTCTTGGGGAGTTCTCAATCTAAAATCAATTAAAAAAACATAAAACAAAAAAGAATAAAAGGAGGGAGAGAAACAGCAGGAGCCTAGGAGCGGGTGTTTAAGCTTTCACCCTTAATTTCTTATTACTTATACTAGGAATAATTACTGTGTGAATTTAAACTCTTTCTGACTGCACCAATTTAGATTGTACAAACCTATATGCAGTGGATTTGAAAAGTATATTTGTGTGTGTGAGTGTGTGTGTGTGTGTGTGTGTGTGTGTGTGTGTGTGTGTGTGCATGACGCAATAGAATGATGTTCCATCTAGCTTGGAATACACTGTAACCAAAGAGAGAGAGAGAGACATTTTTCTTCTTTGCAGTGGAAGATGGATGTGCTATCATTTTTGTACAGCTGGCATAGAATTCTGTGAAAGCTTTTGAACTGAGAAGAACCTTTCGAGTCCGAGTTCTTTCCGTCACCTTTGCCTTGCTCTTATTGGTCTCACTAGGGGTCAACTTTGTGACTCTTGTTAAAAGTTTGTTACCAGTGTATTACTATTGAAAATGTTAAAAATCTAACTTTTTTCCACTTAAAATCTCACATTACTTTAAGCCACCATGTCAATGACTTGCACTGGGAGGTTTGTTCTGTCTTTACAGCACTGTCAAGACTGCAAAGAACCATCAATGCAAATAAACCTTTCTTCTAGCAATCTTTGGAATTAACTTCGCACTACTTTAAGTGATCATCTGAAATACATCAACGTGGCTTTGTCCCTCAGCGGCTTTCACAAAGGATAAATGTAGGGAATAAAGAGAAATGTAGGAAAATGTAGTCATTTACTTTATTGATGATTACAGTGGAATCATCACCTGTTTAGAATCAGACTTTTACTTTATACAAAAATAAATAAGTGTTTATAGGGGGTATTATCTAAATATTGTATTGTATTTAAGCCCATACCTCATATTCCTGAGAGAAGCGGAGGTTGTCATTGGCTTTGAGCCGCTCAATATGTTCGGCCAGGTCACAGACGGAGATGGGCGGGTGCTCTCTCATCCCTACAGGGCACGACAAAACATAGCATTATGGGAGTTTGTCAAATCAGCAATCCACAATCTCCTGCAATGTCGCATGGTGGTTAGCAAAGCTGTGTGCTGCACACACACACACACACACACACACACACACACACACACACACACACACACACACACACACAGATCCACGCCCCCCCACACACACACGCACAGTCTGGAACCTGAAGCATACTTCATCAAAGAGATGAAGGCAACGAAAGCATGATGCCTTTGTGAGAAAGCATGAGGATAGATAGATAGATAGATAGATAGATAGATAGATAGATAGATACTGTAGATAGCATGCATGCTCACTGATTGGTTGGAATGCTAATTATTTCTCCCACAGCGAACAATTTATGGATTGCTTTTAACATACGGCTTATATCCACCTGTTTCCCATCCAACCAAATGCTGTAAACTGTGCAAATGATATGCAAGATGAAAATAGCTATAGCCAGTAGGGGGCGTAACACGCAAAGCCCGCATGATCAGTCAGGGAAAGAGAATGGCCAAATAATCAGGACAGTGAAGTGTAACTCTGTGTTCTAGCACTGTTTTCAACATAACCTCAGCCACTTCCCCTACACACTTGGGAGTGTGCATCACCCATGTCTGACAAGTGCTTCAAAACACCACAAGAGGTGGACTGAGCAGACTTTCAGTCTTGTAGCCAACACCAAAACTTGGCCACAAGGTCTAGTGACTTCCTGCTCCATTTTCTGGTTCTGCTTGGTTTTAGTATATTTATCACAACATTCACCAGCAAGCTAACCAGTTATAGTGCTCACATGTGTTTAGCAAAGTAAAGTACCGTGACAACTGCTGTTTTTGTAGTGTCCACATAGTCTGGTTCCTTCAAAAAGAAATAGTCTGTGTAATTTAGCTAGCACTTACTAGCTTGCTAATCAGTTATAGTGTTAAGAGTGGTTTGCTAATTAACTAGCAAAGTAAACTACGATATTAAAGTGGAGTTGTTTTCTCCAACCACAACACAATATCATGTAAATATTTACTAAATAGTTTCTAAAAAGAGTGCATAAAGTAGTTTCAGCATATTTTTCTACAAAGTATTTCTCTTGAAGCCTACTGTAGCTTACTAGCAGATTTTCTAGCTAGTCTGTTAATTAGCTAGTCACGATAGCTAATTTATTTATGTTTTATCCTTTTTTTTTTTTTACATTAAAATATTATATTACGCCAGTTTACACAAGGTGCATTCACATCATATCTCTTTTTTCTGTTATGCACGCTTCACAGCTTGGCTAATTATTGGTGAAAAAGCCTAAAAGTGTAGTTTTGCGAAACCAATTAGTAAAAGGCACTAAAAATTTGGCTGAGCTAATTGTTAGCTCCATCCATCCATCTAGTAACCTCTGTAGCCCAACTAAGGACAGTGGAGGCCAATGGTGGAGGCCAATTACCATTGTATTTATTCCGAATTTATCGACTGTGGTAGGACCTCCAGTCAACATTCAAACAGCATTTACACGCTATAGGCAATTTGGGATCGCCAATTAGCCTAATCTGGATGTCTTTGGACTGTAGGAGGAGATTGAAGTAACCAAGGGAAACCCTTGATGGGGAGAAAACTGTTAGCTATCACAACATTATTTATAATTTTGCCATAAAAGTGATTTCTGAATCCAAGGAGAAGATATCCTTCAAATAGAGTGTTAAAATTAGACTATTATTATTGTTGTTATTATTATTATTATGATGATGATGATTATTATTATTGCATCAGATTTCGGATTTCTTCTGCTACACCCAAGGTAACTCAATACATGGTTTTGCCAACTTCTCTTGTGCTGCTTAAGTGATGGAACTGGCCTCAGGGAATTAAGCAAGGAGAAGTGGAGGGGGAAGTGAATGAGAGGATGTCAAAAATGGTCCTGAAACACAGCATGAGACAAATGTGCATGTGAAACAGGAAGAACGGATGGACACTAACTTGGAGTGTCTGGACAACTTGGGTCACTTGAACCTGTGGAGAAAAGACGGGGGAAGGAAATGTAACAGACATAAAGAACCCCACACACTGCTGAGATTTAGAAAGAGGGGAGAGGTAAGAAAACAGGAGAAAGATAAGAAAGATGAGATGCTCGACTTTGCTTCGGTCCAACCAAAGATGAAATTCACATATTAGGTATGATGATCAGACCTAATATACGAGTGGTGTTCCAGTCAAACCACGACTTTTGTTGTGCAGAATAACAGAACGCAGTTATAAGAGTCACTAATACACTAGCATCAATGTAGAACGTTTCCGGGGCCATGATCAGACTTCCTGCTTCATGTCCGAAAGGCTGGCAGGTTATAGAAGCATCTTAAGGATCAGTGCCAGCAGTAGGATGCACCAGAACCCAATTGTTTAAAGTGTCATAACAAAGGAAGTGAATAATTATGTAAATGAGGTATTTCAGTTTTTTTTTTGTATTTCTTTATGTATTTATAAATTGTATACAGTATGTTAACAAAATCCCCCAATTCTCTGGTTTACTTTGTTATTCTGAAGTATTGTGTGTATAATAATGAGGGGGGAAAATGGAATCAAATCAATTTTTTTTAATGAATGTGAAACGTAACAAAATGGGAAAAAACCTGAAAGGGTCTGAAAACTTTCTGTCGGCACTACAGTATATTTTCTGTACTGTGCAGTTTGGTCCAAAAGTATGTGACCATAGATGAAAATGCTTCTATTTTATATTCTCATCTATTCTGACTATTTTCATTATGAATGTTATTACTGAGAACAACAGAAGTAAAAAGTACAATCCTAAAAATGATTAGCAAAGCTTAATATGCAGTAAGAAATATCTCTTTTTGCTTTATTGATAGTGTGCACTAGAGCTGGCATGGACAAGTTTGTGCAAAACCACATACAGTATCTCACATCTGCTTCAATAGGCACAAGGAAAATCTGACCTTTTATATAAAGCAGTTAATATGGTTGATAAAACATTATTGCTTACATTTAAATAGTGACCTGGATATACAGAGCAATCTTGCATATTAAAGGGGACCTATTATGGAAAAGTCGCTTTTGATTCATTTTTGGACATTCACATGGGTCCTGCTGTGTGTGTACATAGATAAACATAAAAGAAAAAAAAACCACACTTTTTCTTTTACCACTTTTGTCCATGAATGTGCTTGAATATACTGTCAGATTTCCTGCCTAGAATGACATCATTCCAGGCAAGAAGGGAAATAGGGGAGGGAACTTGCTTAGCTCCTCCTCTTTCTAGACTAGAAATGTGAACCCAGGTGTTCCCTTAGCAATAATGCATCTTCTTTTTTTGCAGTCCATGTAGATACTACACGTATGATATATAATCCCACATTTTTCTGCAGCAGTATAATGAGACTCTTTATTTGGATGTGTGCATAAGTGTAAATAAACACATCCCTTTATGTCTGTTTATCTACATCAACGTGTGTGTATATAAGTGTGTGGTGTGTGTGTGTGTGCGCACATGTGTGTGCGTGTGTGCATGTTGTAGTACCCTGTGTTTGGTAGTTTAGTCTCCTCATCTCAACGGGATCAGAAGAGTGGGCCAGCAGATGGTCCTTCACTCCGGCTGTGTGTTCATCCTTCACTGAGGGAGATGCTCGCTTCCTACACCACATGCACACACATGCGCAAGCACACACCACAGCAAAGGGACTAATTAGGGCACAACACAACACTTGCGCACATTTTATGCCATTACAAAAACAAATACATAGAACTAAGAAAAAAATACACAAGTTTATCTGCACCCATACACATCGTAGTATAACATACACAAAAACAAACACATACAGTATGCAGCTTATATTATCAGAAATATATAGACATCTATAGTATATATTGATTTTTGACACTGAGAGAGTGGAGGAGTGGGAGAGTGGATAAGACAGTGGATAAATAAAACAATCGAGGAAGGAGAGTGTGAGACATTGGATAAGTGTGAGAATGGAGGTGGGAGAGAGGAAAGGACTAAGACAATGCCAGTATTGAAAAATGAGACAATGGATGAATGACAGAGTGGATAAGACAAAAAGGAGTGGAGTATGCCTGTGAAATTGGACAAGTGAGCAAGTGGGTGAGTAAAAAGAGTGAGAGAGTGGGTAAGAGTTAAATCGAAAGTCTGGGAGAATGGAGAAATGAGAGAGTGGAGAGATGAGTAAGGCACTATGTAGTGTGTGGTGTGTGTATGAGCGAGAGAGAGACAGGTGAGAGACGTACCTCTCCTGTTTGCTGTGGCAAGTAGGAAAGAGCAGAAGGAAAACAGATACATCAGAATGTCAGAACAGACAGATATACAGACGTGCCCACAGGCAAACAATCCTAACTTCTTCTGGGACCAGTGCAGTGCATTGTGATAAATATAAACGGCATTGTGACTAATAAAGAGTGTATTGTGCTCAAAATAAAATGTATTGTGTGATCCAGAAGGTGACCAGGGAGAGAAAAAGGTCCTTAATCATAGAGACACAACAGTGCATTGTATGTCTTCAAAGATAGATAGACATATAGACACAGGCGTTAGTATAATGACTTTGGTATATGGTGAGTGATTAAAACTATAACATTTCAGTGATACAACACACATTTTGCTCAAAATAGAAGGTCGGAAGATCTTATACAAATACCTTATGTGCTTTAAATAAGGCATTCACTCTCTCACTTATTCTCTACATTGCTTATCCTGTATAGGGTCAACCTTGTGCAACCTGTCAATCCATCACAGAGCACAAGCACACACTCACACAAATACTACACGGCCTTTGGAAATCCAAGTCTGTGGGAGGAAACCAGAGAACCTGGGAAAACTCACCATGAACATGCAAACCACCATTCTGCCAATATGAATACTGCTACAGTATATACGGTATATATATATATATATATATATATATATATATATATATATATATATGTCCTCTTAGTGCTTGGTGGATTTCCTCCGGGTATGCCGGTTTCCTCCCACAGTCCAAAGACCTGCAGATTAGGCTAATTACCGTTCCCAAATTGCCTGTTGTGTGTGAATGAGGTCGTGTATGTGTGTATGCACTGTGATGCACTGGCACCCTGTCCAGGATGTACCCCACCTCGTGCCCCAAGTCTCCTGGGATAGGCTCCAGGCCCCCTGCGACCCTGTATACAGTATAAATTAACCGCATATAGTAGTTCTTGTTTGAATCCACTTGTTTTTAAAGCTGGCGATAAATACACAGATTTAGTTGTTGGAAAATTTCAAGCAGCTTTTTCGGGGACAAGAATACCACACCGCATTACTGTGCGAGATTTAATAAATAAATGCACACGTGAGAATAAAAATGAGTTTCATTAAACGCATATTTTCCCATAACCCACTCTAGGTGGCCAACGCGGTGAGACTTTTTGAACGCACGTTATAATATTATGTATACTGCTACAAACATATTGAGTAATATTGAGTAATATGGTTAATATACAGTATGTATTGTGAAAACATAGAATGCTGTTCATTCTGACTTGCATTCATATGGTATGTTTATTTGCATTAGCATGCTAAACCAACTCTAAGTCTAACTCGCTTATGCCTACTGCAGTAGGTTCTTCTTGTTCACCCTTCATTGTTGGAGTGTGTATCGTTCCGAACTCGCTGAGCTGGAAGAAATGGGTTTAATTATGCGTGCCATTACTCTCCCATCTCCCCATGGCTGCAATATTTTTAACCCTGCTTTAATGGACCTGTCTGCTGCTGGGTGTGTGACTCAGCTCTTCTGCAGTGTAAGAGTAAGTCAGCGCTTTTGGAAACGACACAGGCTATTTATACTTTACAGTGGGAATGGTATGGAGCTGACTCAAATTACAACACTTAACACACCTGTCTTAGGCTACTGGCCAACACAACACCAGCTTTTTATTACTGTACAGCAAAGACTGAGGAAGGTAAGGGGAGAGAGAGAGAGAGAGAGAGAGAGAGAAGCAGAACGAGATGAGAATGAGAATATTAAGAGGAAGAGACGAGGACAAAGTGAGATTTTGAGAGGGGAAAATCAAACAATATAGGTGATCCATGTGTCTCACCTCTTGAAAAGCAGGATGGCGATGACAATGATGATGATGAGGACGACAGCCAGCACCGGCCCCATCACCCAAAGCATCTCCGGATCTTCTGCATGTCGGGACATGTGCACCTGCACCATGATGGGGTCCGAGAATGGGCTTGTAGCGAATGTTTTCTGTAGCACACACACATACACATTTACAGTCACATTCGAATACTGCCTTTATTATCAAACACAATTTCACCAAGACCTTATCAGGTTTTACTAGTGAATCCAGAACATTTTGTTCTCACTGGCAGGAAGGCAGTTATTGTTAAGAGTCAACAACAATTAACACGGTGTAGGAACAATGTGTGTAAACCAGACATTGCTATTTTTAATTGAAGATATGTCCCACAGCGAAACACTGTGTTTGTCACTTCTAGTTCTCTAAAGGTAGCAAAAGTAGAGTAGCATTTTGCAAACTTGTAAAGGAGCGGTTTGCTTTTTGAGCCAATGGCTGCATTTTAAAGGCTCCAAATGGTTGTGCTGGGCATGGTGCTACTGTGGTTTGGTGGAAAATGAGCTCAAAAGACATTCCAAACTGAATAAGGGCTAATTAATTAAAATAGTCATAAAAACAAACAAAAAAAAACACTAAAATGATGTAATCTTACTGATTTTGAACAGCTCTTTTAGATTTATTCCCCCTACCTATAAACCTCCACTCTTCTATGAAAGCTTCCCACTAGAATTTGGAGCATGGCTTTGAGGATTTGCTCATTTTGCCAGAAAAGCAAAGTGAGGTCAGACTAGTGAGTTTGGGTGATGATGGGAGCAGTGCACTCTGGATTCAGTGTGGTTGAGGTCAGGGCTCTGCAGAGGCTGATTTGAATGCTTCCACTCCTACCTTGGCAAACCATGTCTTTATAGACCTTGCTTTGTGCACAAAGGGCATTGGGCCTCTTAATTCAATTGAGGGGAACACTACACTAAGATATCCCATACAACTTTCTGGCAACAGTTTGGATAAGGTTTACATCTAGGTGTAATGGACAGGTGTCTACAAACTTCTGGCCACACACTGTAGTTTACATTATAAATAATGCCTATTACAAATCTCAGCTGCACCATACATTATGTAGTTCCAATGGCACGATAAGAGCTTATGTTGTCATGACGAATGGAGGTGGCTACAGTGGTGGCAAAATGTATTGAGACAACGAATGCCATGTATTATAATTCTTCATGCGCACAAAATATGTGATGTCACTAATTAGTTCGAGCCAATCTGACTGAAGATACTAACCTGGTTTAGTTAATGGACAGAGCAAATATGTGGCAGGACTTTTACTTTCTGAAGCCGTGGTGTCAACCTCTGCACAAAGACGGCTAAAACTAGGGAATTTTCAAGTGAATTGTGAACTTCTATGGCAAACTTTATGTGCATGAACTTCAGGGAGCAGGCAAGCAACCATGGACTTAACAAGTAACACCAGAGTACCGCAGACATCTTTTTGACTTCACGCCCAGCCAGATCCAGCATTGTTTTGATGAATAAACGACTTAATTTTAAATATGAATTGCTGTGTAGCAATTTCATTGCATAAAATAAAAAAATATCCATATTGTCTTGATTTGCATTATTAAAAAACTATAATTAAAAAATTATAATATCATTAAATGTACTTATAAATATTGTCTCAATACTTTAAGCCAACATTGCAATTAATAATTATAATATTACAAATTAAGTCCCAAGTTCTGGCACAATATTTCACTTATGGTGTTGGATCAGATTTTCATGTCTATGGGCATAATGTTTTGCTCATGTTGACTTTCAGTACAAGACAGTCTGTCCCTTGAAATAATGTACAGAATCATTTTCATATAAAGAGAACTCTATGGAAGGATTTAAAAAAAATTCTCCATAACTAGGCACATTTCAAAGGCATTTTAGTTATTTCCAAATAATGTAAAAGCATACACAATGCAAGTCAGATGTACAACTGGATACATCTTGGCCATTTTTAAGTAAAGAGAAATTACAAAGGAAAGAAGAAGCACCATCTTTTCTGAAACAACTGAAACCTTTTTTAAATCCACTGATGGCCCGGCTTTCCTTAATAGCAGATAGCTGTGAGCTGCTGACTGAAGAGGCACATACTGAAAGAGCTCTATTACAGGGAGTTACTCTGCAGAGGAAGTCAAACCCAGCAAATCTTCAAAGCTGCAGAGCGACCGGCAAACTCTCTCTACACTAATCGCTTTAGAAACGCCTCTCAGACGCAGAGAAAGATGGAGGGGAACAGCGGGAAAGAGTGTGTCGAGGGCGGCGTTGACTCCTCCACCCTGCTGAGCGCAGGAGGATACGCATCAGCGACCCATTGTGGATGAATCCCATCAGTGCGACACCTTCTCTATTCCCTCTGGAAACGTCAGCAGGAACCAAAAAATAACTTATAAAAAAAAAATCCCATCTCTGCAGAGGCATGTGAATCATTAGAGTGCAGCCTGCAGGCTTGGAGCTCTCTGGCGATTTAAAGAGAGAGAGAGAGAGAGAGAGAGAATGAGAGACGGGTGAGTTCCTTAGAGAGCTTTCCATAGAGGCACAAACTGAGCAGCGCTGCAGAAGATTGCTGTGTGCTTTAACAAACACCTACACATCAATGTTTCTGCATCCTGTAGGTTTTAAGCAGGAATGCACTGACCCCATTCTTCTAATTTTAATATATCAATATTTTAGCTCTAAGTATTGCTTATTTTAATAAAAGCCATGTGTAAGGATATCATGCTTGCTGATATACACTTTCAGCTGAAAAAATAAATAAATAAAAATCATGCAAACATTTGCTTGTGTGGTGACTGCCAATGTTAATTAACTTAAAACCCAAGCGGCAGTGATCTGTGCCAGTAAGACAGCATGACGATTAAAAAAATATATGTGCTTACGTATATGAAAGCCTTGCTGGTATGTGTTAACAGGGAGGCTTCAGACATCAAAGTGGATACAGTTAAACCTTGGACTGCGAGCATAATTTCATTCCGTAAGCGTGCTGGTCTATCAAAGCACTTGTTTATATCAAAGCAAATTTCCCCATAAGAAACTATGATGATTTGTTCCTCAACCCAAAATATTCATAGGCTCTTGTTGCAGTACAGATACTAAAGAAGAGTCACTTAGACACGAAATACATTTTAAAAATGCCTTATGCGCGCACACATGAGGTCACAATGTTATAGTAAACAGTACACACACGCAACAGTTGATTGTTGACGCACTGAGAGTGAGCATGGGAGATGATTACCCATAATCCCACAGGGCGAGAGAGAGAAGAATCATTGGTTTCTCAGTTGAGATCAGGTGACACTCGGCAGACAAAATGTTTACAGTACTCGTATATCAAGACCTCGCTCATTTAAGAAGTAAAAATTTATTTAAAAATTTTGCATGTCTTGCAAAAACCTTGCAAATGCTCATATTTTTAAGGGCTACACCTCGATAGCCAGTGTAGGAAATAGCTCCACACAATGAAGTACTAGATATAGCGGATTAGTTTTATATTAGGGGTTTCTTTCAAAGAATGTAAAAACTAAAATTGTTATATGAATAAATAATTGCTAATAGCACCATAAATAAAATAATATACTGTACTGTATATATAGTAGCTAACTAATCTGGAGAGTGGGTAAACAAACAAAAGATTCCAGCTTTAGTATTTAGGACACATCTTTCTTTTAACATTATTTATATCCATTCATATATATTGGATATCTCAAATACAGCCTTTTTCCATCTTAGAAATATTGCCAAGCTTAGGAGCATCTTATCTGTATCTGATGCAGAAAAGCTAGGTCATGCATTCATGACCTCCAGACTGGACTATTGTAATGCATTACTAGGTGGATGTCACGCATCCTCAATAAACAAGCTTCAGTTAGTCCAAAATGCAGCCGCCAGGGTTCTCACTAGATCCAGAAAATATGATC
>JAQQZT010000037.1:14722948-14745228 GCA_030068275.1 Clarias platycephalus | reverse complement strand
TACCCATACCCATGGGGACAGAAAAAAACAATTCCCATTCAGATCCTTTCTGTCTCAGACAAAGTGACTGTGATCGTAACACCATAATAAATAGTAACCTCTCCGAGCTCACGCTTCCAGCTTGACAATATAATAGCTCCTTTTTCTTTTGAGTGATATATATATATATATAAAGTATAGGTAGGTGGGACAGGAATCCACATAAATGCCAGGGCTTCCTAGAATCCTGGTGCTCTTACTTACTGACATGTACAGCCATCCACATGTTGTAAGAGAAAACATCATTAATCAGCACCTTCTTCCATTGCTAAACCTTCCGGTCCTGCTGCTCACATGCATATAGAAGATGCTTTTGGCAGTGAAACATGGGTAAGCTCCTACTGGTCTGTAGCTACTCAGTCACTCAGCTCCATACACAGCAAGCTGTGATTGCACCTTCCTATCACAGTCAGCTTTAAATCTTTCAGCAATTTTTCCTACAGCTGCTGATCAGCCAGACGAGCCTCTGCTCCCTTGGGTGTCAACGACCCTGTCGCCGGGTCACCAGTTGGCCTTCCTTGGACCACATTTTGTTGGTACTAATCACTACATACTGAGAACATCCCGTAAGGCTGGCCTGCTGTTTTGGAGTTGCTCTGACCCAGTCATCTAGCCATCATAGAGTCGTTCAGATCCTTTTTTTTTTTTTATTCTTGCTTCCAGCAACACATTGACTGCAAGAACTGACTGTTCACTTTCTCCCTAATATATCCCAACTTATTGACGGATGCTATTATAATGAGACAATTACCGTTATTCACTTCAGCTGTCAGTGTTTTTGTTTTTATTCTTGGTTACTAGTTTGTCTGATAAAATTTTAAAACTCTGCATCAGCCTAAATGTATAGTTAGCTAAAAATACAAATATACTGTATATGACTGTGCTGTGTTGTCGAAACATATTATTTCTTCACTTTCTCCCTGAGAGATCCTGTAAAAAGTGCTGACGTGTACCTCCATGCCTCTTTTTAAGCTTTCTTCACAAATAAAACTGTCAAAAACAAACACGTCCATGAGGAAGTCTTTCCACCTCTCTATAAAAATTTACTAACAATTGTGCCGGGAAGGAATGATGATAGAGAATTCTGAGACGTCTTCTTTTACACTTTGGGTCCACCAGGGGGCGGTAAGCCAATTTGAGAGCCAATTGTTTTTTTCCAAGGGGATTATTATAACATGCACATAATCAGACATGGACCAGAGCACACAGAGCATTTAGATGTCGTTATGGGAGGAGGGAGGAGATGGAGAAGATGTGGTTTGAATCGGTAGGAAACGAGTAATGATTCTTACCTTGATCCTATTATGGCCAGCTTACTTATGTGTGTTCTTTTATTGGCTTTGTGACTACTGTGAGCCAGTGACAATGCAAAAGCTGACAGTTATTTCATTGCTTGCCCATCAACTTCAAGAAATGATTGTTCACTTGCTGCATAATATATCCTGAACCACGAGGCAGGCCAGAGTATTAAGATAATTAATGTTATTCAACTGTCAGCTGTTTTAATGTTAATATTAAAAACCCCAGACAGTATAGCACTGAGCAGAAGTGAGCTCAGGAGAAAACAGTGTGTGTGTGTGTGTGTGTGTATGATCCCCAAACTCTCTGTATTAATAAAATTAATGATATGAAAATAAAGAGCACCATTGTGACAAGGAGTGTGAGGGGGAATCAGACCAGAAAGTTACAACGTCAGTGCAGAAGAAATAAAGGGAATTGGTTAAAAAGGTGTGTGTATCAAAGGGCTGAAATACTACAGGGTTTCAAAACCACAGCTCACGTGTTTCACTGTTATTACTTTTATAATGAGATGGAGGCATTTGTGGCTCAGTGGTAGGCTTCTCGCTTCTCGCCTGCCTGCCATGCACAAGGTCTGGCTTCGCATTTCAGTCAGTGCCCCTTACCCAGCCACTGAGCTGCAGAGGGCGCTGTTAGTGCTGATCCCGAGCCCCGATAAACTGGGAGGGTTACGTCGGGAAGGGCATCTGGTTATTTATGTGCCAAAGATAATGTGTGGATCAAACGATCTGCTGTGGCGACCCCTAATTGGGAGCAGCCAAACCAACAACAACCTTTGTAATGAGACTGAGAGACAAGCAGACAGACACACAGAGAAAGAGAGAGAGAGACACACAGAGAAAGAGAGAGAGAGAGACACACAGAGAAAGAGAGAGAGAGAGACAGACAGAGAGAAGCCAGCAGGAGCTTTAAACCCTTAGCTAGACATACAAACAGACCATCAATTGGTGTGTTTTTATATAACACATACAAAATCACCCATGCCTAACACGCACTCAGATTGACATATGATTATTTCCCTGTGCTCACACACCTCGTCCAAGTCGATGTCCTCTGGACTCTCCCTGTGGCGCTGTGTAGCCGTAGGCATGGGCACCACCACTATGTAGTACCACCTGCAGGACACACATCAAGATGTAAACCGTCAGTTTCGGTCAATGAGACACAGCCTTTTAGACTTATTATGAATTTGAGGTTGTATCTCGAGTATAATTAAAATCCTTTTATGAGATTAAATATGTGTTAGAGTAGGGGAAAACAAAAAATCTAAATGGACTTTATTAGCCTTAGACTCGAGCATGGAAACTGAGAACCTCTCTCTTTCTCTCTCTTTCCTGTGTGTGTGTGTGTGTGTGTGTGTGTGTGTGTGAGTGTGTGTGTGTGTGTGCGTGTGCAATTCAGCTGACGACAGCAGCTACACCTGGATAAAAATTACATGCCATTTTACAGCCTGAGCTCCCAAACTAGATTTATTGATTTCGCACTTGTAAGAGATTGGGTCTGGTTATTTCGTGCACTCTGCATTCGTTTTACAATCTTTCTGACTTTCTGAGTTGAAGCTAATATTTACCAAATTACCATTACAATAAAAAGCTCTGCTTATTTACTCTTGCTTTCGCATTAGTAGTAAAAAATTTAAAACCTCTCTGGGAGAATAGCATCGGGCTACATTTGACTGATTAATAGTGAGAGGAGTAAATCTAACTCTAAAAGTTGTAAAATAATCAATGGTTTATACAATGCTATGGAACCTGTTTGATCCCACCCCCCACACACTTTTGCTTTTATCTACTAACTGGATAAGCTGAGCCATGGTGCTATAAAATCACTGGAACAATGTGGTGCTTATGAGTATTGCAGTTACGATCCGTACCCTGTTCATTTCCATAATTCCAGTACTGTGCAAAGTCTTGAGCCACCCCTCATTTATTTATATTAAATGACATGAAATTATGTAGATTAAATGAAAGAAACGGGAACAAGTTTGTACTGCATTAGGCTGCAAAATTCATAAAGGTACAATTTAAAAATGTGGTTGTTTATGCAGCGACCTCATTTCCCCTCTCATCTGTTGCAACCACTCAGCATTCAGCATCACCAGTGTACTAATCACCAGCCCGATCATCTGTCATCATCTGCACCTGGTTCCCACTGCTTCATGTCTTAAGTTCGATTTGTTTTAACGTTTGAATGATTCATAGATATCTGTCTGGATTAACCAAAAAACATTCCTGGTCAGGTACAGGGACTGGACTGAAAATGAGCCAAATTTTGAGCTATTATACAATAGATTACAAATATAACAACGTCTGACTCTTTGAGGTGTGGCTCAAGACTTTGGCACAGTACTCTATATCTGAAATACATTTTACGCCTTAATTCTGTGATTCTTTCCATGTCCTTAGTGAGCCACAAACAAGTGAGGTTACTTTAGATTCTGCTGGCGTCTCATAGCGTCCAGACCACTGCATTATCTCAAATCCCTGCACTGCCTTAGACAAAGGGCTGTGAGTACATGCTGTGAAAGCGAAGGAAAGCCACTTGTTTAAGAGCTTGGAATGAGCATGGAAGAAATATGAGTAAAGGAAGAGACGGAGACTTTGACGATGACCCAGCAGTGGTCAGTAATACACGCTAAAGCAATATTTGGCAGCAACGAACCCACACACTTGCCCTGCCTACATAAATCTCAGAAACTGTGAGAGAGTGAACAATGACACAGAGATCTAAATAACTTAAGCCGGCGTGAACTCGACAGCTCTCCACGTTGCATCAATATGGACATGAAATAAGGCAAGTTGAGTCAGTTTCAGAGTTCTTCTCCTTCCAACCTATATATATATATTTTTCTTCTTCTTTTTTTTCTTGATTTATGTCAATCAATCAATCAATCAAGTTTTGAAAAGTCTTGAAATTACGTTTCTGATAAGGTTAAATAAATGCCGTCAAAACGATATTGCAAATAAAAAAATCAGTCTTTATGTAAAGCATTTATGCAGCTTAATGTTCGTTCACTCAAAGTCTGACGTATAATAAATATAAAGCAGTGATAACAAATGCAAGCATCTCATGTGTCTTGTGCATAAAGTGCTTGCGCATCTCTTGAGTGTTGTAGCGTTATCTCGCCGTTCGAAAATATTAATCATGGAGTGCATCATGGCCCACAATGCAGCAAAAACAGTACTAGTGAAAGCAGCAACAAGAGGGGAAGAGCGAGTATCTGCTTGGAAGTGAAACAGAAGTGTATCGAACAACACAAAGGTGGAAAATCGGTTAATCAGTTATTGCCCATGATTTAGGCAGGTCATGCTTGTACACTGTATCTACAGTACTTACTGCAGTGTAATACATTTCGTACAATGTCCAAACTATAGAACGTCCATTTTCACAGTGCAGACCTCAGACGCTAATCTGCTGCCTCCCAATTTAATGGTTCAGTACTTTTTGACTTGGAGAAGTTATTTTGTAGTGTATGTGCATTCACTGGCATCAGCTGCAGGTTTTGCTGGTGGCCCAGTGGTTAGCACTCAGTACTCTTAGGGTACCGTGCCAGAGCATGTCCTACATTTATAATATATTTTCTTTTATTATTATGAGCACAGGCTTATTTACCGTCTCAGATACAGTAGGTTGCAGTATGCCACGGTTTTACGATTTACGAGTACAATGATGTCAAACTTCAGGTTAGGCCTAACATTAGTCACATTTCGGAAAAAAAGTGTCAAGAGCGATTCTCCCATACGACTTCCTACTTTCATCCATGGCTGTGCAGTTCAAAGGATGGGATCAGCATGTGCTGCAGGTAACCATCGATATTGGAGGTGACAGACATTTTGACGTGTTGCCCTATAAACAGTAGCCAACTTCCGGATTAAGTTATGGATGGCATGCATATACTGTATGCTTCAAACCGTGCCCAAGTATGATGTACCATGGTTGAGACCACCTTTTCTAGTATGGTGCGCTAAACGTACTGGGCACAGTACGGAGTGTTCACATTGCACAATAAGTGTACCATTTTTTGGGGGGGTCAAGCTTACTCAAACTGTGAAAGCACTTCAATTGAAAGAGAAAAATTATTATGCTGGGGTCATTTATTCCACATTCCACTGATACCATGTAGTCAAATGTTGGGCCAGTGAAGTAATTCTTACTATCAGAAACCACCTAATATCTACAGTATTGCCACATTGTTTTGACAACCAGATGGTTGCTATGGATTAGTTTAAATGTTTTTTTTAATATACTGTATATATTTTTCGCTAATATCCTATACAAGGTCGCTGGATGCCTGGAACCTTTCCCAAGGGTTTACACTGGATACTCACACACACTACAGGTACACCTGTATTAGGAGCACCAATGAGCATAATGTGCATGTCTTTGGACCGCGTGAGGAAACCTGCACACCTGGAGGAATCTCCACACATACAGTACAGACCGGATGCAGGAATCGAACCCTTGACCCTGAAGCAGGCAGTCTGGGTCTATGAGAGGTGACGATGCAATGGCTGAGCTGCATTATTGGAAGATTTAGCACACCATTTTGTTCTTTCATCAGGTTGTCTTTTTAAGCTGGAAGAGCTTTGCCTTTTAAGGAGATTTCTGGCATCATTTAACGTACACCAGCTGTGCCAAGAACGAGCTAAAGTAATTTATAGGTCACTGTAATTTATCAACACATGCAGATGAGTATGCAGTCAAATCGATATTACTGAAATGTACAGGAATCTGCTGGGAACTTTTAGTTCGGTTTGTCCTAGGATAACATTTACACAGATTCTTCAACATATTAATAAATATAGCACTTTGTAAATCTCCCAGTGCCTGTTGTGAATCTGAATGTTAGCTTTATACCCATAGCTGTCATTATAACAACCTGCTCACAATATTGCTCCTGTAACAGGCTTACATTTCTTTTACTTTCTAATGAGTTCTCAGCGAAGAGGTTCGAGAGATGCTTTTCTAATCACCTGTTGTCGTGTATGTGACTGCAGGAAGCGTTTTAAAGTACAACAGGACGCAGCGGGGAGCAGCAGACAAAAATGTTTCCCAGTGCAAGAGACAATATCTATGGGTAAAATTTGTATCTATTCAGGACTGAGTATCAGGCCACTAGAGAGAGCGGGAATAACACAAACACTACAGATCATCATGGAAATAAAATGGCTTGTGATAGATCTGCCCGTGAAGAGATTAATCTCAAAGCGATTGGGTGGAATCTCGCACCGAAACTGTAAGATAAGCGCATTCATTTGCGAGTCAGGGTATTTTAGATTCTGCTGTCGTCTCTCAGTGTCCAGACCACTGCATCATCTCAAATCCCTGTACTGCCCCTAGACAAACGGCTTCAGAGCTCAGGCTGTGGCAGACACGAAATACTGGTTTAAATCATTTGAAATAAAGCTGTGCGTAAGAAGTCTATAAAATGTAAGTCACTGCTGGCACCTGGCATATCCCCTGGTCTGTGTCTGTGTCTGTCTGTCCGTGTTTTAGTGGGTGTGTGGTGCAGACCTGATACGAGCAGAAGCGCTGGCGCTCACTGTGGGCAGGGTTAGTGTGACTCTTCCACCCGTAGCAGACTCGTGGGCAGAGCGGCTGGGCTTTTCGGCGAGCAAATCCGGGGCTGTGCGGATGGACACTTGCTGCTGCAGTCCTCCCGCGCTGCTGCCTCTGTTCATCAGCACGAATGAGTACTCGGTGTCGGGCTGAAGACGGGTGATCAGTTTCCTCCGCAGATCGCCCTGCACCTCAACGCTCTGCTGGTTATAGAGGATCTGCCAGGGTGAGACGCTCATGTTAACACAGATACAGTGCTGCGACAGCTCGACAACATATCAAGACTATATTATACAAGAATGAAATGAAAAGAACACTATTACAAAGGGGAGTTCAAGTCAAACTGGGCCTCGTGAATGAGGGGGTAAAACCAAGAATCCATTTGTACATATTCGATTTGTAAATATTTAACACAAGGTTATGGGTTCGCTAACCACATGGCACCTTTGGTCCATTAAACAAGGTTTAAATTGAAGTGTAAACAGAAGTTATGAATTAATTTATGAATTCAAATGTATCCTAGACAGAGTCTATAAGTGAACGTCTGTCTATGTCTTCATCTCTCTGTCCTTCTTCTGACTTTCTATCCGCCTGTCCGTTTCTCTCTTCTGGCTTGCCTCTGTTTGCCTTTCTCTTTATTTTCCCTTCAATTCAATTATCAGCCTTTCCTTTTCCTTTTCCTTTTTCTCTCTCTTTCAAGGCTCTCTCTCCTCTAATCATCACCCTGCTGGTTATACAGGATCAGACAGAAGAGGGCGCTCACATTAACACATGGAGTGATTTAGACACATGCATGAGAATACACAATCGTCTCTCTCTCTCTCTCTCTCTCTCTCCACTCTTGTGCTTTCACAAATATCAGGGTTCCTGGTCCTGTAGTGACTCTGGCCTGCATGTTTTTATTGTTCCTGCTCCAACACACCTGAGTCAATTTGTCAGCTCTTTAACAGACCTTGATTTGTGCATGTGGGTGTGTTAGAGCTTATTCACACCAAATATGATTTGAAGTGCATTTGTGTGTGTGTGTGTGTGTGCTTCATTTTTGGCCCAGGGATTTGTTGTGTTATTTCCTTGTTTATTAGTTCATGACGTACCTAATGTACTGTAGGGTACAAACTGAATGTTATACTTGATTGCTTTTTCAGCGACAAGGAGGGTTTCCTCTCGTCTGGTCTGTTTGGTTCCACTGGTGTATGCTCTCCATGATCAGAATTGCCATTTATTCCTGGAGTCGGCCCGTACTGCATGTCTGCTATTTATACCATGGTGTTTGTTTCATACGTGTGTGTGTGTGTGTGTGTGTGAGAGAGAGAGAGTCACCTTAAAAGGCACTTGAGGCTTGTAGGTTTCGGGCACCTCCCATGTGAGCAGTACTGAGGTCTTTGTTGCTGCTTTCACTCCAAAGTTTTTGGCAAATTCTGTAAAAACGAAGAAAACATACAATGAATATATGCTGAACCTTCCTTTCCTCTTTATACACACACCTACTGAGAACGTCAGTGTTAAATATACATTTGAACCCTAAACTGTCTTCATGCTTTGTCTTACCGGAAAAGGGCCCCCAACACATTTTACACGCCATTATTTGGACACACAGTACAGCAACATCAAAGCTCTTATTCAACCAAGTGGAAAAATGTCACATCAGCATCCGCGGGTCTCTGTGCAGTGTCTTGGTGCAGGCGCACGCTTAGATTCGAGCATTGGGTGTAATGAGGTCCCTAGTCTGTCGGTTCCGCGTCTGTGTTATTACGATTATCTGTATTATAAGCATGACACTGGAAAACCTCTTAATAAGGCTGATTTATTAAGGACTAAAGATTTCCTGTCAGCCAGTCCAAGGGGAAAGTTGCAGCCTGCAGGATACAACATGGTCAAACGGAGACTTCACACCTAAGCAAGGAACTCCATGAAATAAACGGACCGGTCTCGTCCCTGGAGCTTGCGTTCTGGTCATCTCCTGTGATATTCGCTTAAAACCAATTTACTTGTTATTGCTTTTCAATTAGTGGACTCTCACCCCAGGGTTTTATTCTACACTTGCTTTTCTTTCCTCTTATTCTGTTATTGTTTTTATCTCATTCACACTCTCAGTGAAGCATTTTGTTAGGCAGTGCTTGAAATGAACTACAGAGATAGTGTCCATTCTTCTTCTTCTACTGCTTTTTTTTTTTACATTATGTATACATTATTAAGTGCATCACACGACAGCTGTACTTAAATATACTATACCGAGTATAAGAGATAATGCACAACGAAGTGTCCTGATACCAGATGAGTGGGATAGCCAGAGGTGAAGAACATTACTGTACATGGCTTCAGCAGACCTTATCTTGTTTATCCCATGGCTACTTCTCCTCCTTTTATTACATTATTTTTTTTTCGCTCTCCTTTTTCGCTTTCCTATATTTGAAAATACTGAGTTTACAGCCATTTTATTTTTGCCAGCTTTCTAATCCTGAAAAATCAGCAAACTCATCGTTTAATTACTGTGGATATATTTATTCATTCATCTTCTATACCGCTTATCCTGTACACAGGGTCAGAGGGGGATCGGAACCTATCGAAGGGCATGAGGCGGGGTAGGTAATGGTGCCAATCCATTGCAGGGCACACACACATACTGTACACAACGGGCAATTTGGGCACGCCAATTAACCTTATGTCTTTGGTCAGTGGGAGGAAACCGGAGTACCCGAAGGAAACCCACCATACACAGGGAGAACTCCACACACACAGACCCGAGTCAATGCTAACCACTACGCCACTGTGCAGTCATTATGTCTATATTATACACTAATAATCCCTTTCTGTGCATATTCATGATATTACTGTACATACATTAGTATGTTAAATGGCCATGAATACAGGACACAGAGCTAGACTGATCATAGCTGTTTGTCCTTTTGGCTTTATACAGGTGTGTGTGTGTGTGTGTGTGTGTGTGTCCGTAAGCACACGCCTTGCCTGTCCTCCTGCCACAGTGTTTCAGCTACCACCATCTGCTCTGCTCAGTATTAATAACTCTGTGTGTCGGAGTGTGTGTGTGTGTGTGTGTCTCACCAGGCACAGATGTGGCCATGGTCCTGCTCTGAATGCTGGGGCTGAAAGGTCCCGGTCCTTTCCTGGTGAAGGCTCTCACTCTGATGTCATAGGTGGTGTCGGGTTTCAGGCCGCTGATGCTCATGCGCGTCTCTGTTGTACTGTTGGTTTGATTCTTCATGCTGTTGATGTCACGGTACACAATGTCATAGCGCACAATTTTGCCGTTTCTCTGCATCAGTGGTGGTGGTGCCCATGCCAGAGTTGTCGAAGTGGAGCTCAGTCCCACCACACTGAGGTTTTGTGGGTAACCACTAGGTGAGTCCTCAGGGGTCATGACCTAAAGGGAAAACATTAGGAAGATTAAAAAGTATACTGAGAATCTTAAATATATTAAGTGTAATTCCAATTATATGGTGTTTGTTCAGCCTACAAAGCATATCTTGTGCCCTTTAGCAGGTACAGCAGCAAGGCAGGACATGTCGGAATCATGCACACAATCATGCAGTGTGTTTTATTATGATATCTTGCACAGAGATAGAATCAGGAGTCAACTCTGCAGTTCAGAACAAGAGATTCCACACAACAGTCTTGTCAGGATTGCGAGGACTGCAGTCCACAGCTTCAACAGGACACACTGTGGAGACCGGACCTATGCCTGTATGAGTGGCATCTGCACTCGGCAGGGGTGTTCCAGATCTGGGAAAAGGTTTGGCAGGGCACAGATGGACCTCTTCACCGATGCCAAATTGACTCACTGTCTACTCTGGTTTTCCTGGCAGAGTAGTGCACTGTGCTGGTTCAGGCCCCATGACAAGCCTCACTGTCTACTGTATGCAGGTTTTTTTCTGGTAAACCTGCCCAAAATGCACAAAATTCTGCAATCAAACGACAGATCATATCTTCATATCATTTAAGGTGCCATCATAGCACAGTGCTCACCGTCTCCCTTAAGTCTCATAAACGTCTCACAGCATTTTTGAAGGGAAGAGCGTAATATTCCCACGAATATCCGACATGTCCTGAAGTCACTTAAAACCTCCCTACAGCTCTTCCTTTATAAGTAGAACTGAATTGAGTCTCTTTGAAGCTTGCCATTCTGCTAGCAATCACTTGAGTAAAAAAGGAGTGAAAAACTAAATGCCTTGGTGATAAGATCGTCTTGCGTGCACTGACGGTTGGCATGACCTTGATGCTTAAATTCAGAATTTCTTTCCACTCTTAGTTCTTTCCAGTAGTGCTACCTTGCAGTACTAGTTGGTTCACACTAGGAAGTGACCAAGCAACAGATTACTGTACATTGTCTCATTGTATACTTTAACTGAGATAGAGTCACAATTTAAAAAACGGCAGCAAGCATTGATACGACAAGCGGTAGTGCGGTGTTCTCAATGCAGTACAAATTAGTTATCATGACACATTATGAACAGCGACAAAATGAATTGATTGGCTCAATTGAATCCCTAGTAAATAGTGTCATACACTACACACTATCCCTAGAATCTTTAGGGTCTAACATTACACACTATCCCTAGAAACCTTAGTTTCTATTACTACACACTACGCCTAGAAGCTTTCGTGTCTAACACTACACACTATCCCTAGAATCTTTAGGGTCTAACATTACACACTATCCCTAGAATCTTTAGGGTCTAACACTACACATTATCCCTAGAATCTTTAGAGTCTAACACTACACACTACCCCTAGAATCTTTCGTGTCTAACACTACACACTATCCGTAGAATCTTTATTGTCTAACACTATACAATATCACTAGAATCTTTGGTGTCTAACGCTACACATTTACTGTTCAACATGCAAAAATAACATGAAAAACATCTTTTATCTTTTATCGGGTTGATCCGATCCTGTTGTTCTTTCCTGATGAAAAAGAAATATAGAGGATATAGTAGATATTGTTGGTGCATGCAGTGTACATAGTGAATACATTAAGCTTGCCTTACATGATCTTTCAATTGAGCTTGTATTAAGCCTAGCACTTAACGTAACTAGTTAGCATTAGATGTTCCACTATTGTTTCTCATCTGAATTGAAAATCATGAATGGATGATTCAGACAAGGGAAAATTGGCAGGACAAGTTAAAATACATGAAGTAGATAAAATGACTGAAGTGGATTATTGGTATGTAAAGTCAGTGTTCAGTGTGACTCTTTAACCTCTTTCACATGCTCCTCTCCGGGTCCGGCTCGGTTCTTGGCGCTCAGTCTGAAGCTATAAGTGGAGCCCTTGAGCAGCCCGGTGACGGTGAAGTGGTCGTCGGTGCGCATGAAGTGGCGCGTGATGAACGAGCCTTCGTCTTTGTCATCTTTGTCATCATTATCATCGTCGTCCTGGCGTTTATACTGCAGTCTGAAGCCCAATAGCTCGCCGAATGTCTCTTTTGGAGGCTGCCACTGGATCAGAGCTGTGTTGCCCACTGTAGTGCTGATGATCATGGTGGGTTTACCTGGCACTGAGAGCATGAGGCAATAAGATATACTGACGCTGTATATGGACTGAATACTCATTAGACAACTAGATAGCCTAATCTAATCTAATGTGACATGCTACTTAGCTTAGCCAACAATACATCAGTGAAATCTAAAGTAACAAAATAAACAAATATTAAAATAAAACATAAGTGCAGTAAGAATAAGTACTAGTACCAGTTACTATTAGATATTATTCAAATATTCAAACAGACACAAATTAAGAGTGTGCTTAATGACAAATTCTAACTGTTTTCACAGCTTAACGATAGCCGAAACCACACCCGTACCTGCTCCTGTAGTGGTCACCACCTTGGCCTTACTCCGAGCCCCATCACCTTTAGTCGTATATGCTGCCACGGTAACTGAGTATGATGTCTCTGCCTGCAACCCTGTGATGAAGGCCTCCTGAGGAAGAAAAGCAGAGAAAATATACGTCTGTAACGCAAACAGCACAACACTATTTCATTATTTTCCTTCATGCAAACATTAACAACACACCTTTTTAACATGGGTTATCATCCTCTGAAAATACACTGCGACACAAATTGTAAAAAAGATGCGAGAGTTTTAGAAATATAAAAAAAGGATACAGGAGAAATTTGATGGGGCAGGAGGGGGGCTAAAATCTTTATTTTCATGTGACTAAAACAGATCAATTTCAATTTAGTAAACTGGCTTTGGATTTTTTGCTATGCACATCTAAACTAATACCTAGTAAATCTAAACAAGCTGGTCAACTTAGCATATAACATATAAGCGAGGATTATCATGCTACACATTAAACACTTTCTTTTACAATGGCTGAAGGGTTCAGCAAGTGCTCATGAGGGCAGTTCAATGCCAAACCTTATGAACTCAATTTCCGAACTTTCATCTAATCTGGCAAAATTAATTTACTCTTGCATGCAAAGGAGTCTATAAACAAACAAATTTTAAAGTATACTTTGCTTATATGTCCTTCTATAAGAAACTTTTAACTTACATGTTTTTGGCAAAACACAACAGTGAATAAATGCATTTCTTAGCAAAACACGACATATCCAATGAACCTGATCAAGGTGCTATCATCAACTGCTAAAGTGGCAGAGGTGCTGATGAAGAACTGCTGATGGTGACAACTCTAACAATTGTGAAAAGTGTGAACTAAACTTTTTGGATTCATTTTTATTTAATGATTCTCATCATCTTTAACAATCTTTGTCATTTTAAAGGTTTTTGTAAAGGTTTTGTGTGGAACAACTTTTTTCCTTGTTAACATTTGCTGCCAGTATGGCTCAAAAACACAATCAATACATGAGTTTGATTTTTTATTATTTTTTTTATTAAACCTCAACCAACATATTGATACTGAAATTCATATTTATCTTACAACCACAACTGTAGGCTGATTAATCATGTTTGACTAATCCGGTTGAGGTGGATTTATAGTATTTTATACAATAATTAAAAACTTTAAATATGTTTGTTTATATTTAATTTATATTTCAATTATATATTATAATTAATATTTTTACTTAATATTTTTAAATAGTTTGTTATACTTTTTTTCATCTTTTAAATTTAAAACTAGCTATCTCATTTTGTAGTGAAACCCATTAACTGAAAAAGTGTTAATACTGTAGCATACTGGAAAATACATTTAACGAGTATTAATACTGTACTCAAAGACATATTTTAGTTTCAGTATGGGTTCTGTTACAAGTTTCTGTAATACGAAAAATTCATATCCATTATCTTAACAGCCTAATGTTTCATGTCTTGTTTATTTCATTGACTCTAAGTACGTTTGAAGTATAGCAAATTCTACAACATGTACCGCCGCTTCCAGCTGCCTGGCGTTACAGCATGCAGAGCCTGAGTGCTCAGCCGTCACGGCGAGTTTACAGAGTAAAAGGGTTGAAAGAACTGGAGAAATGAATTCTCACTTTTTAAAAATCTCTTTAAGAGGGAGATAAAGCAGGAGAAAGTATGTTTCTCATTTAACACTTAGGGGCCTCTCCTCCCTCTAATTAGTTTCTGGGAGTTAAACAGTCTCTTTTATCTTAGGCAGATTGAGCAAGGCAAGTCAGATTGGGACAAGGTCGATACGGAAAGACTCTAGACCAGCATGGAGTCAACCACAGCCACCATGTGTAAGAGAGGAGTCCCTTTATCTGCCTGCAGTGATATCACAGTCACAGCTCATTAATCTCCATATCACAGTGAGAGACAGACAGACAGACAGACAGAGATATATATTATATATATATATATATATAGAGAGAGAGAGAGAGAGAGAGAGAGAGAGAGAGAGAGAGAGAGAAAAGGAAAATACTATACTCAATACACCTAAGAAATCATTAAACACATCTAGAGGGAAGGAAAAGGCATGTACTTTGATTATTTTTAGTCATACCCATTGGAAAGAATCAGTTCATGCATCGTGAATAAAGCTTGTTTGCTTGTAAATTCCAGTAACGTCAAAGTGAAAAACACTTTCCACTATGCTCACTTCCCTTTTATTTATTATTATTACTTTGGTGAATATCTTGGAGATTTGCCCTTGAGTGTAATATTAATGTTTTATTATTTGTATATCTAAAAGATCTCACAAATAAATCAAGTCCTTGTAACATAACTGCATTAAATGTACCCATTTTATTGCGTTCCAAACTTTTTGTGCTAAGCACAAGGTCCACAAAGACTCAATTCAATTCAATAAAATTTTGTTTATATAGCACTTTTAACAATGGTCATTGTCTCAAAGCAGCTTCACACTAAAATTGAAAGAAAATTATGGAAATGTGTGTGAGTGAGAAAAATGTGTAGAAATCTAAATGATCAGATTGTCCCTGATGAGCAAGCCAAGGCCGATGGCAGCAAGGAAAAACTCCCTGTGATGGCAATAAGAAGAAACCCTGAGAGGATCCAGACTCAACAGGTAACCCATGGCAGGAATTATTTGCAGACATTCAGTACTGTACTGTGTGTTAGGCAGCTGGAAGTAGAATCTAACAGAAGATGAAGTCCAGGTCGGCACCTGGATAAGTCAGACAGGTGCAGAGACTCTTTATGTACAGGTTTCATGTAAATTCCAGTTATATTAAGGACATAAGTGTTCCAGCATAAAATATAAATACATATAAATAATTCAAGTCAAACCATGACTTGTGAAGAAATTTCTCCTGAATAAACGTTTACTGTAAAAGTACAGTATGCTCATGAAACTCTTAGTCGCAGTGAAACATCTGAAAGGTGTACATTTTTTTAAAGAAGGCTGTACATTCGTGAATGATGATCCTAGCCGAGGTGGCTTGGAACCTCTGGAAACTCTGCAATCGCCAACTTGTGGAAGAATAGCGTCTGTCTGACGGAACTGTACACACAGTCATTCACAAACACCACTTGCTGGGAGTTGTTGTCACATCCCCGTACAGTCCTGACCTCACTCCAAGTGATTTCTACATGTGTGGGCCATTAGGAGTTCCTGGGAAGCCAGTGTTTCAAATGTGAAACTAGTGAAACGCTGGGATACGTGCATTAGCGTAGCAGGAGATTATATAAAGAAATTCAGATTTCTTTACTCTCATAACTGTGTTCTGTTATTCTGCACATTCAAAAGTCCCGGTTTGACTTGATCGACCATTTTTTCGTATTTAATGAAGGGAACAAAGTTACATTATAGTTAAATAAATGTACCGTGTGGGTTACTGTCATATTCATTATGGGTTGAGTTAAGTGTGTAATGAGGAATTATTAATGAAATTGTGCACATTATTCAAACTTTATATGTAACTATGGACTTAAAGCACTAATCAAAAATTATATGAGCGGTATCCACACAGGGTGGTTTTTCACTGAACAGGATGGTCACAATCTAAAAAATCTGATATAACCCTAAAATATCGGTGTGAAATTGTGTTTGGTCTGTAAATACATTTAAAACATTAAATAATACAATCTGAATTAAATATTGAAATAAATAAACATGACATTTTTTAATATTAGTATTATCCATGAATTCATAGTACCACCTAAGTCCACTAAAAGTCATTTTTCTGCACAGAGGACATAAGAGGAGACAGCATTTTAATCAGGGACGTAAGCAATGAATTCAATTAAAGTGAACTGCAAGCATAACTGATGAGTGCTTGGTCAGCTTATCCTTGAAACTGTCAGCACATTTTATTTACAGAAGAGCACATTAAATTAACATAAATATTTTCATAATTTAATTGATTCAACAACTCCAAATTGCTAATTAAAAGCATGATAAAAATGGCCTACATCCAGCGAACGCATTACAATTTTATGAACTTCATTTTATCGCTTCATTAAGTTGTGTGCACAATATAGATGCACCGAATGCAATTTTCTGCCTTTCTTTCTGTATTTTAAAAAAAATTCTGCCCTGCACATTTCGGTCCTGCTTTATTTCTAAGAACAATAACTGACATTTCTTCAACAGAAAATCCAATTGTATATTCACAATATAACATGGACTGTCTAATAACGTTTACATTTTCTTTAAAACTACACATGGTTACAGAACTTTTTCTTACTCAGACAAGTCTCAAAATCAATAAAGTGTTCCAGTTTACTGGACAGTGATTTTCTGTACAAATTTCAGGTCCAACCGAAAATGAAGCAACAGCTACCAACTAACTTTCTGAACCCTCTGCTAACGCTACATTAGGGGGGGGTGAACGTATTCAGAGAAAAGTGCTCTTTATGCCACTCCTCCCTCCACCACTCCTCTGCTTCAGTGCCTCAGGCAGGAACTAATGATGTCTGGATGATAGGGTGAATGCCCGTGTGTATTTGTCTGGTCACTGGTCACTTCCGATCACATTCCGGTTACCGATTTTTTTATTGGTGCATCTTCAGTGCAGAATAAAATAAAGTTAAATACAAAATAATATAATATTGCAATGGGCGGAAGTCATTTTGGTAAATTAAATTGAAGTTGCAGTAATTAATTTGATAGTTGCAACTCACTGCAACAGACTATTCATGCAGCAATGCCGTACAGGATATTGAGCATACACATTTTTACAGTTTACTTCACTGCTTTCAGGTTTCTCATTCATACATTATCCTATTAGTCTTTTTGATTCTTCATATTTAAATTGTCACTTGCTTTTATGTTACATCTTTTGACATTTGACAGCAGACTGCAGTTTCTATCCCTTATTCGTTGTGCATAAAAGATAAGTGTTTTTTATTTAAAGTCAATGCCACAAAAATGCTGTCTTTGAATAATCTGAATGGGGAGACAGGAAAATTGATTGAAGCATCTGCACCATTCATTTTTTAAATACACATACATTTTTTTTTTATTTGGACTTAATTTGCTGGCAGCCATATGAGCTTCGGTCCTTTACTTGATGTTTCTTGGTTGGCTGGTTCAGTTGTTTGTTGATTGATTGATTGATTGATTGATTGATTGATTGATCGATCAATGAATGAATTCATGAATGAATTAAATAAACAAATGCTTTGTCTTATGGTTAAATATAAGCATAATATAGTTAATCAAATTTCACACTTTCTTTGCATTGCCAAGCACTAGTGAAAAAAATGGGCATTGCTAACAAAAGGCTTCACCCATCTCTATATAGTCTTCACTGCTACAGTAGATTACCAGGTAGTCCCAGGAACTGTAGATTTAATTTGAGTGATTAACCTGTTCAAACTGCGCTCAACAACATGAAATGTTCATCATCATTGAAGAATCATTGTGAAACTGTAAATTGGGCAGAGAGGGAAAGATGCGAATTAATAAGAAGTTAACTTTTTCATCTTACTCACAGGTGCAGTAATACTTGCCTCAAACACGTGCACAGAGGTTTCCTTTGTGCACTTCAGTTTCCCCCACAGATCAAAGACGTGTGTAGGCTGAATGGTGTTTCCAAACTGCCTGCAGTGTGTGCATGAGTGAGTATGTGCTTGTGGGTTGCAAGAAGTTGGGGGTCCCAGGCAACATAACTTTCCCTTACAGCAATGTAGTCAAAGACCATTGTGACCAACCATTGGTTGCCATGACACTTTAGATAAATAGAGGCCAGGCTCTAAATCTTGTTTGGTTCCAGTTTTAGGCTTGAGTCAATGAAGCTTTAAATCATGGATACTCCAGGGAACTCTGTCACTTGGGGTGGAGACACTGAAGGATATAATTATCTACGAGATATAGTGGATCGGCCATGATTTGGGCGCTTTTCCTCCTCATTCTCGATGCAGGTCTGCAGCCCAGTGATTTCTCTGTGGTATAATCTACTCTTAGAGTCTGATGATGCAGAACTGAAGCAGATGGAAAGCGGATGGTGATATAATGACTCATATAGTCGCTTTCATGTTAGACAACAGAAGAAATCCAGAGTGCATATGTAAATCTACCCAAATCTCCATATGGTAAAGTGTCTGTTATGTTCAAATTGACCGCTTCCATCTTTTCTAATTAGACCGAGCAGGATAAAGACGTGACTATTAAAAAAGGAAAGTGTCTGTGTCAGGGTCAATGACTGTGAGAGGGACTACCTAGAAGTGTGTGTAATAAAATGCAGGCTTAGCTCTTGTTCCAATGTTAGTTTTAGTCTCTTATTCGTAGCATGGAAGCAAAAGAGACAGGATCTGCACTATTCATGGGGAGAGTTTGGCAAAAAAATCCTGGATTATAGCTACTTCTCATCCACTAGACAAGGACACCAACCTGACAAAACAGGCCACTCAAAATGATTCAGCACCACATACAGGACATGCCCAATCCGTCACCCAGATTTGTGACACAGCCTGTCTCAAATTAATCTCATCTCTCCATCACTCTCTCTCTCTCGTTCACTCTCTTTCTCTCTCTTTCACCAAGCACATTTCATTTGGCCTTTCAATACAGACAACAAAATGCCGCTATTCATCGATTTACATGCAGACAGAAAGAATGAAATAGTGCCTATTAAGTCAGTGACAGAGACAATGAGACCAAACACATAATGAATAAACAATTCTGAGAGCCAGAGAACGACGGGAAAGGGAGAAGGAGATAGAACTAATACAAATGACACGGAAACACGGCACTTTCTCCTTCACTGTATGAAAAAGTCATATTCACATGAGATCATTTTATAAAGAATAAGATGGGGATGTGAGATTAAAAAAAGTAGACTCAGGGAATGCACAAACAGTGTGAATAAATTATTAGGAAAGGGACAATATGAGAGGAGAAGATAGAAAGATAGTGAGGGAATGGAGAGAGTGAATAACCAATTAAGGCAGATGGTGTGTGAGAGAGAGAGAGAGAGAGAGAGAGAGAGCAAAATGACTATAAATAAAAGAGCGAAACAAAAATAAGGTAGTTTAGATAAGGAAGTTATAGAAACAAAATGATAAATCAGTGGTTAAAAAGGAAAGAAAGGCAAAACAGAAACGCCAGAGTTGAAGAGGGACTGGAGAAAAAGAAAAATAGGAGGATAGGAGGAATAACCACTGGACTGTAGTGCAAAGATGTGTGTGTGTGTGCATGTGTGTACATGTTCCTTCAGGTCTCGTCCACTACTGAAGAATGTAAACTCCTCCCAGGTCCAAAACCATATCACTCTGCAGTAAGCATGACCGTGTGCGTGTGTATGCGTGCGTGTGTGTGTAGGTGAGGGGTTCTCTTTGCACGCACAGATAAGAGAAGAATGCAGATGATGGTGGAAATAGGAGGTGAGAGTTTTATCTGCTGCAGTTAGATTGGAAAACAAAATGAGGCGAGCAGAACGGCACACTGATGACTAGAATGACCTTTCGGGGAGATAGAGAGAGAAAGGAGATGAAGGGGAAGCCAATGAAGATGAAATAATCCCAGCTTGTCATGTCTCAGACTGGACAGTGGGAGTTGTTTTATTTGGCGTTTGAAGGGTACTTTTTAATTGGGTTCATTTAATTTACACATTATGCTTCTTTTTTTTATTTCTTCACTGCAATGTTAGAGTTAGTCAAAGTGAAAATGCTTATGATATAAACAATACTGCTGGACTGAGACAGGAATGGAAGAGAATTCAGTAAACTGTTTTGTATTGAAGGGAAATTATGTTAAAGATGACAGTGATGGATTGTGTTCAGCACAAGATGACTTAACCAGCAGTGTTATTGTTGCTCCCCAAATAAGCCTCGGCGCATCTGTCGTTTTGCAAATTTCTATCACAATAGACGGCGATTGTAAAGCAGGCCAGGACTACTGAGGGGAATTTTCTTTTTCACTGGCTCTAGGACGTAAACTACATCTCAACGGAAATGAGCTAGTGCAGTAGAGAATAAACTCTCGCTACGTCTCAGCTGTGGCTGTGTCCCAAACCACAAATCATCCCAACAATCAGGTCATCTCCCACGCAATTGTTCCACTGTGCTATTTTGCCGAACGCACGCCGTCTCATCGTTCTCAAAATGGTGGTTGCAAAAGAGTCAGTGATGTATGATTTAACCCATTATACATTATTTTGGACTGAAACAAGGCCGGTTAGGTATTGCAGGTGTTACCTGAGCATCGGGTAGTGCTATGTCCAGGATAGTGGGCTGCCCTCGAGGTTCTCCGTCCTCCACGCGAGAGTAAACCACCTGATAACCGCGGATCTCTCCGTGCTGCTTCTGCACCAGAGGAGGCTTCCAGGCCACATGGAGCGCTGTAGAGTTCACTGCTTCCACTTCTACCCTGCGTGGGGGAGCTCCAGGCACTGCAACAAAGACAAACAGTTAGGGTGTTTTCACATTAGGCACGATTGATTCGTATTGTACCATGCTCAGGAGCGATTGCTCGCCCTCCACACTGGCCAGCATTCACAATTTTTTTGGTGCTCTGTTCTTGGGGACACTTATACATACTTCCAGTATGTACACCCTCCGATACAGCATGTGGCAGTATGCACCTACTTCTATGTTCTTATGTACTATGACTTCAGTTCTCAGACTGCTTCCATATCTGATTTGATCGATACCTGAGTATGCCGTACTATGCTCGAGACCACCTCTACAAGTTGACTCGAGCACAGTTCCTGGGCACGGAACTATTGTGCTATTAAAATGAACCAGACTTTGGTTCATTCCTCGGAGATGACCCCAGAGCCATAATGTCCCGTAAATTTCCCCTTTCATTCTAGCTGATACCTTGCACTCTCTTCTTCACTTGTCTACCACACTCCCCATTGCTCTGACCAGTTGACCCTAAATATTTAAACTCCTCTACCTTCCCTACCTCTGCTCCTTACAACTGCACCCTTCCCCATACCCTATTTCATTTACACACATGTACACACTTTCATTTACACACAAGTACTAATGGCACTTAGTAGTAACCCAGTGTAAGTACAGTATCTATCCAGTGACGTAAACTTCAAACCACTTTTTGTAAGTCACTCTGGATAAGAGCATCTGCTAAATACCTAAATGTAAATGTACTTCATCTTGCTCCTACTGATTTTCATGCCTCTTCTCTCCAGTGCACCTCTTTAGACTCATCTCAACCTGCTTTCTACTCTCGCTGCTGATCTTCTGCAAACATCATGGTCCATGGGGACTCTTGTCTAACCTCATCCATCACCACTGCAAACAGGAAGGGACTAAGAGTAGATCCCTGGTGCAGTCCCACCTTCACCTTAAACCAGTGGTTCGAACCAACGGCACACCTCGCTGCTGTAACACTGCCTTTTATACATATCTTCACATACTTCTCTGCCACTCCTGACTTGTTCATCATCAACTATAAAAACTAACAGGGGCCTCCGAGTGGGCTAAAGCACTCGCCCTATCACCTGGGAGCGCAGGTTCGAATCCCGGTGATGCTGTTTTCCTCTCACAGCCGGAGGCACAGAGAGAGCTAAATTGGCCGAGCTCTC
>JAQQZT010000037.1:14670057-14698266 GCA_030068275.1 Clarias platycephalus | reverse complement strand
GCGCGCACACACACACACACACACACACACACACACACACACACACACACACACACACACACACACATATGCAGGTTACAAATAGGGAATTTGATCCCGATTACAGACTCATAAATATATATTGAATGTCATCAAAAGGCCAAGGTTCTGAGTGTGTGTTCCATCTGTTGGCACATTTAAGGTGTGTGGTCTGAGTTCAGATCAAAAGCAAAAGGTCTCCATTTCGGCGGATATGATCTCTGCTCTGCATGTGTTATTGGAGCTTTTGGTTCTGACTCTTATCAGGGTGAGTAAACAGGATGGGGGAATAAATAAGGAACGAACCACAAAACTCACACCCACCCACCCACCCACCCACCCACACACACACACACAAACACACACATAACAACCACAAAACTCACTATATGATACCCTAAGCAAAGGCAAACTCTGTCCGCACTTTCTTCAGACAAGTAAAATAAGGTCAGACAAAACAATGTGTCCATAAATCCTTCTTGCACTACAATTTGTGACTCAGATTCAGCCTAAATCATTTTAAAGCCAGACAAAAATGGCTGTTGGAATAAGTGTCTTTTTAAAACAGACATTATAACTGGTGTCTCATCTTACTAGCATATCATTAGCTAAATTAGACGATTTCTAGTACTGTATATTAGCTCCAGCTAGCTGTTTTTGTCTGCTCAAACAAGCAGAAGTTGTGTTTTAAATTGTTACCAAAAAAAATAAAATAAATAAATCTGTAAGAAAAACTAAGAAAAAAAGAGAATAAGGGACAGTTTTTCTCTAAAAAAGTTTTTAGCATAGATTAGCATAAGCTGTTTGTCTCCACTATTTCAAGTACCATTGCCTTGGTGTGTTGTAAACCTGATGCATATTACATTCCCATACTGTACCGCAAACAAAATATAGTGCTTGTCTGTGGTTGAGTTTTTGAGCGAGAGTTTTGCTAATATATGATCCCAAGGACATAACCATCACTTTTAGCTATGAGTAAGTATCTTGAGTTCAACAGGGCTTTATAGCACAATGTTATAAACACTATTTTGCCAAAGTTAGCTCCTCTAGCTAGCATTAGCATTATGTATTAGATGTATTAGATCATGATTTCAGTTATTACCTTATGTTGGCTAGCTAGCTAGAAACCGCAGCAAAGCTTACATACACAGGATGAGCCTCTTGTTTAACAAAGCTAAAATATAGGGTAGGCGACGAAAGGTTTTACCGGCTGTGTATGCAGCTAATCACTAATTACAATGCCACAAACCAGCTGATCTTCTGCTAAAACACTAAATCAGGCTGTTATGGAGACGGTATCCAGGATCTCAACTCATACTGGTGTTTATTAAAACTCTAGTTTAACCACACTTACAACTGGTTGCAACTTGTTTTATGGCAAATCTCATATCTGTATCTTAAACCTCACCAGGACTACAACCACACGATGCCCCAAAGTAATCCTTTTCTAAAGGAGGTAACCGAGCTCACAGTAGATCATGGAGAGGAATCAAGCTGTGGTGTGAAGAAGAAGCATGTGAATACAGAATACCCTTTGAAATATTCAGACTTCATCCTGGAAATCCCCCCTCATCCTGCAGCAACCTTACAAGTACACTGCACACACACCAAGTAGCTTCACTTTATATTCTTCTTTCTGTCACTCACCTTTCTGTTACAACTTCTATTACTTCCTAAAGGTACAAAAACTTGACCTGATACCTGACTCGTACCTTACGTACCTTACTTTATTATCGCACTTGCTGACTACTCCTTTACTTGTTCCTGACCTTAACCTCAACCATAGTAGACCCATACCTGGAGGCTATACTGTTCTTGTCTGATTTGTACTTGATCCTTAAACAATTCTTCTATGACTCTCAGATGTAATCTCCGTGTTGCAAGGGCACACCCTTGGTAAATTTAGTATATGCAATTTGTTGCATAAAATTGTTGTATCATCTGTACATAACACGTACCTCACTTGAACTTCAACCTTACAGTACCTATAGATGTTTCTCAGCTTTCCTGCTAAGATCTTTATCCAATACATAAGATTTACCTGGCTAATCCTCAGCTGTACAAAAATCTTTGTTGTTTCTTCATGTGTACATCACTCTCTCCTCTTCTGTACCAAACGTTTACCAAAATGAGTACCTCCTAACCTTAACCTAACTGGATCTCTCTCTCTTTTCTTTCTCTCAATCTCTGTACTGCTTATACTGTTCACGGTCAGTGCCTGGAGTATTATAGCACTTGCCTTGCACATAAACCTAACATGTATTGGATTATGACCTCACCCTTACCTGTTTGTACTGTATATAACCCTCATCTGTACATAAAGCCGAATCACTTTGCAGGTTCAGAATCTTATTAACACTCATTAAAAATATAGTTTGTAACTGAACTGTCATTATTTTAACTGAAAAGACCAACTTACGAGACAAAAAATCATAGCTTCATATGTAGTACTGTATGTTAAGGCCTGCAGTTGTTTTCACTGCAATCGCAATTCTCCTGTCAGGCACTAAAAATTACAAACTGTTTTAATAAGTCAAAGATACAATCAAAAAGTGCAAGACCAATGGGGTTAAGACTAATGACACACAGATCACTTCATTCCACAAGCACCAGACTCCAGTCCTGGAGGCCAACAGCACTATAGAACTTAGCGCTCTACAGAACACCTGATTCAGGTAACCAGCCACATCTCATTGGTGTCTGTGTGGTCCTCCAGGACCTGGGTTTGGAAACACTCATTTAAACAAAGAAAAATGCAGTAAAACTATTGAGCGTTGGACTCATCCTCCCTAAAAGAAATGAGTGATTGCAGTTTTTAGTTCACATAAGGCAAAATAATATATATTTCTGGGAATGTGTTTCTCATCCTGGTTTAAATGTAGCTGTAGAGCTGTAGAGAACAGAAGGAGAACAAAGAGCATTTTTGACATTTTGAGTTAGTTACTTGTCACCTTGTGCTTGGAATGTTTTTTTTTTTTTTTTTTTTTTACATTTTATTCTGCACCACTGTTATTTTCTCCCCCGTGTATAATCTGGGCATCACTTACCTCTGACATAGAGATTAGCCGGAGCGGAATATCGTGTTCCGGCGCTGTTCGTCGCCACACACTCGTATTTTCCCTGATCTGATTCCTCGCTGTTCTCTATCTGCAACGCACCTAAAAAACAACACAGCAGGTCAAACAACCACACAGGCACATTTGCTATATAACAAGACCACAGTCATGCCCTGACTTGAGTTTTTTGACGCATCAGAGTCAGATTCATGGGTAGAGGGCACAAATCTACTTATGCATCCTTTGAATAAAAGAGTGTCTTTACAGGGTTCCGCTCTATGCAAAAAAAAAAAAAAAAAGACTAAGCATTCATTCGTGTCCACCAAGTCTGTATTATGTTGGGGGTTGTTCCAACATGTCTGTGTTGCCGTATGGATCTTACTGGATTAAAGGCAAAGTCACTAGCAGCCTTTTTAATACAGCGATTGCTGCCAAAATGTACAAATAAGCTGTACCTGCAGTGATATAATCATCTCTTTTTGTCGTTTTTAAAGTTCCGTATGCGTATGGATATAGTGGCTGATTTTTTTTGGGTCATCCTCCACAGTTGTTTTTCTTTATTTCCTCCACATCTCTGCTGCTATTCCTAAAAATGCTAAGTAAGTTAGCAGAAAGTGAAAGTTTAAGAGTCAGTGAACCTTACAGTATGTGAGTCAAGAATACCCCGTGAATGGAATGGCACATATACTACGCCTAGGGGCGAGTCATAGCAACCAATCAACCTACTGATGATTTTTTTTTTTGTTGTTGTATTCTTAGTTGCTTGGAGAAAACCGAACTACCAAAAGCAAACCCTTATGGACAAGGGGAGAACCTGCAAAAAAACAAAACAAAACAAAAAAACCCTCGACACAGAGAATAACACAAGCTCAGGATTGAACTAGGCACCCTGGAGCTGTGAGTGCTTTCTCCTGTGCCTCTGTGCCACCAGCTGGCACCAGTAGACTTAAATAATGCTGATTCTTTCCACATACTCAGATGTAATTATGTCTGAATGAGTGGTGCAGTGGAAAGGTAGTCTTGATGTCAATCAAGTTTGCATATTAGAATATTAGGCGATGTGTGGACAGTTTGAAGATTTGTCACCAAGTTCAGTATTGCACTTATAGTTATTAAATACTAAATTATTGTAATTTTAGTCTCCAAGACTTTGAAAGCTATGATTCATGTGTACAGTAATTATTAATAATGGGCAGATTTATTCCACTGGACCAATTTTTCAATAATATAATCAGTGAAATACAAGCTACCGGATGAATAGACAGCCTCGGTATTGTGGCTGAGGTTGGATTACCTGTTGAGTAGGATCCTTTGTGTTGAGCTTGCCGGCTACAGAATGTGGATTCTATAGGTAATCTTTAAGCTTTAAGTCTCTTGATATAATTCTCGCTTTATTTTATTTTAATTTATAGAATGGTAATAACTAACAACCAGGCTACCTTCATGATCAGCTATTTCTATTTCTATTTCTATATATTCCTGCTAGTTCTATTTATGTAATACCTTCCTATATGGAATGATTAGCTATTGTTTTGATTCAACAATGAGAGTCCCAGTTCGCCATGCTAGGTAACTCATTTTGCTACTTAATATGTAATTTCACATCAGCTATCTACCTCAAGCAAACCATTTCCAATAATATACTGCATAAAATGTATTATTAATTCATTTCATTTCACCTTTTCCGATCTTGATCTTTTCTGTACATATGACTTTGAGGTTTAAACTCAAGCACCCACCTGATTCTGGATCTTTTCTTTTGACAAACATATTTCACGACACATTTAAATAAAACACATACATGATGTTTAACTGTGACAGACAGTTAGTCCTGTGAATTTACATGATGTTTCAGTGTAGTAGCGCTTATGGACCTGCAACACACATCATGCATTCGACTGATGGAAGCACACATACAGTATTAATAGAAGCCATGTTTGAGTGCTGGATTTCAGAAGCACTTCCTGAAATGCATCGTGGGATGGGTGTAAGTGTCCACATCGACAAATTAAAAGAGAATCAAAGAATTATGGGATTGTAGAGTCTTACCGTAATATTCCATCAATAACAGAGCTCAACTCATTAATATCTTAATATCAGCCTTTGAATATTTGATCGATATTTTTTCTTCTTTGCAGACATCAAGCTCTCAAATGAACACCTGAGGATTCGAACACACGTGTGCGCATACTGTACATTCACACTTATTCTTTCTCTTTCTCTGTCACAGCTGCAAGATTTAAAGTCATTCCCATCAGTCTGCTGTGTGTCTGCACAGAATCAGAACAACAAGTGATGCAGAAAAGCCTGCATGGCTCCAAATGCACACTTCATCTTTCACTTTTTTTCGAGCTTACATTTAATTAATTCAATTCTTTTTTTCAACATAGCCCTTTTCGACATACTCCCCTCCCCCTCTGAGTCTCTTTCTATTTCTCCTCCCTTCTTTACCCCTTTTGCTCACTGCTCACTTTTTACATCATGGATTTTAAATTTAGAGTCTCTGCAGTAAACAGATGGAGACAGCAACTTTCAAATCCACTGAAGGACTGGACGCTGAAGGTAATGCTTTTTAAGGCAGCACCGAGTCTCCTTGTTTCTTCCCCTGCTCTTATATATGCTACTGTGAATCACCTGACTACATAGATTAGTTTAGTTCTATCATAAAGGTTCTTCAGATGGGTTTAACAGCCACAGTGAAAGTGATAATCATGACATACTGTACCTACTGCAGGTTTCAGAATGATAATAACATTTACATCATTATTTGTTGTCTTTGTTTTTGCGCATGCACAGATTTGGTTTGTCTTCATAAAATCCTTACTAGTCCAGTTGTGCCAGTTCACACTGACCATGCCAAGGAGACTTTTCAAGAAAAAAACAGTGTGTGAAAATAAAGTAGGGTCACCGATCATTTTGGTGATTCAGAGAACCATTTGGTGGTTCAGAATGACTTGTTGACTTAATTGTTGTTTACTCACTTATCTCCAAATCAACTGAGATCTGATTTTCTGATTTAGATTCTGCACTGCACGCCCAATTCAAGTTTACATCCCATGACAATAATTCGATTTTCCTTGAATGAACGTATCCCTGTAGTGGAATGTAACTTTGTCAATATCAGGTGCTGGTGGTTAAGAAACAACACTACATGTAATGAGATAGGGGTATATAGTTCTGTTTACAGTGTAAACTATTTGTCTCAGCTTAAACAGTGCTGCCATAAACACAGAGATTCGAAATGATGTTACAATATGAACTTTTGTCTTTGTAGCCCATTCAGACTTTTCAACCTTGCCCTTACTGGATGCTAGATATGTTTCAGTATTATTGTTTTCCATGAACTATCTTCATGTAGTGATGTTGAAGTAAACAAATCAGGCAGATGATTGAAGTCTTCATGCACTGAAACGTTGGATCAGAAAGGAAAAGAGAGAGAGAGAGAGAGTGACAGACAGATAGACGGAAGCAATGGTAGACTGTGTGGCGAGCGGAGGAGGTGGTGATGATGAATTCGGATGTTTTGTTTCCAAGATTCTTACCTCTGATTGGTGTACCACCTGGTGAGGTAATACAAACGCAAATCAGATTAGAGAGAGAGAATTAGTATAGCAAAGAAAGAAAGGAACAGGAAAAAGAGGGAATGTAAGACACATTTCCTGGTCTACATAAGTGCTTTGTGAGTTTGTGTGTGTGTGTGTGTGTGTGTGTGTGTGTGTGTGTGTGTGTGTGTGTGTGTGTGTGGTGGGATCGGACTTTTTCTGCCCCATCATGCTTCACTCCACACTCGGATCCATAATTCTCACTCAGCTCTGCTGCGGCCTTTAAATTTTGCAGTGGCTCTACACATATGATGCAATACAGAGAAAGAAATCTTCCTCACTGCACTGTAATCACATGATCCCAAGAACAGACGTGTTATCATGCTGTTCAGTGTCAAAGGTCTTGAATTGTTGTTTTGATTTCTTTCTTTCTTTTTTATTTTTATTTTTTTATTTAGCTTTTTCATATAATTAGGATGCTGATCATAATGTTGGATATCTTGCATTCAAACAGCATTGTGCTACTCAGATCGTAAGAAATAATTGCTAAGTTCAAAGAGCAAGTCATTGTTAATAATTATATTGTTTGATGCGCTGAGATTCAGATTGCAGGCAATGTTCAAGTCAAACCAGGACGTTTGATTGTGTGAAATGCCAACACAGTTACGAGAGTATAAAATCATTTAATTTGGCTATATAAGCTCCTGCTACACTAACTAGTTGTTTAATGTTATAACTAGTGTTTCAAAAGTGCTTGGATACCATCAAGGAAGAAAGTTTTCTCAGTGTTCCGGAGTCATGTTCGGACTGCTTGCTTCACATATGGAACGCTGGCTTCCCAGGAACTCCTTTATGTGGAAAGGGCATGGAGAAAGGTCAGGACTGTACAAGGATGTGGCAATAACTCCCCGCTGAGTTCCTGTAATGTGCAAGTGGTGCGATTGGCAGTATGAGGCTGTGCAATGTCCTGCATTTTCCTTTGGTGATCAAGTTTTTGTTCCATTTGCTGAATTTTCTGACCCAGCTCGGGCAGGATCGCCATTCACAGACGTATGGCCTTCTTTAAAACGTTTTACTGCAGCTAAAAGTCTTAACATTAAGACACAGTCTTAGCATTACCCTATTTTACGCCTTCATTCCCAGAAAGTCTCGGTTTGACTTGAACGCCCCTCGTAATTAAATTGTAATTTTCGCTCCATGGAGTATTTCCTTTAGAAATGTTTCAAAACAAAAAATATTCCCTGTATAATTTTTATGCAAATTATATACACAGTACATAACCTTTATGTGACAATTTGACATGACACGAATCATGTTATTATTATTATTATTTTTTTTACATCAGGTAAAACTCTAGCTGTATATGTTTGCTAAGGTAACAGTGTACATATATTTTAGCTCCAATGCACCCGAAAGCATAAAATTAATGGGTGTTACAGAATATGGAGACATTAATAAATAGAATGTCTGAACTATAAATCATCTGTTTGTGTGAAAACAGCATTCTGCTCCACAGCGGTCATATATGGGCTAACGCCAAAGCATAATGTACATCTGAAAAACAGCATCCAACATTTGATATAGCATCATACTGTACATCTGGTGAAAAAATGCATCCAACATTTTCTTTTTTTTTTTTCATGCACCAGCCAGCTCTTCCCTATATACTATCACATCTACCAACCAGGGAGAGTGAAGGCTACCACATGGTGAGCTACAGAGGAAGCTCTCTCTCTCTCTCTCTCTCTCTCTCTCTCTCTCTCAGATGGAAGTGCTAAATTTGCTATGTTCTGCACGCATGAGCTTGCAGATGCTCATGATTGGATATTATTCCACTGTAAAAAATGCTGTAAAAACAACTTGGGTGGCAAATATAGTAGTGTAAAATTTATCATAAAACAACTGTAAAACATGGTACTGTAATATCTTAATGTTGTATGAAATAAGCTGTAACTCATTACACTTGCTCACTTGGTAGATGCGGAATACGACGGAGTTAAAGGTTAAGGGTTTGCCCAACCATGACAGCTCGGAGGCTCTGGGATTAGAGCACGTGGCTTTCTGATCTGTAATGCAAAGCCTTAAATGCTGAGCCGCCACAACTACAACTGTGAAATAGCTCGCACAGATTTAACCAGTTCTACCACAGATTTAACTCCAATAAAAGTCTGCATCAGTTTGGATCATTACAAGCTAGTTGAGTTAATTGTGGTGGCTCGGGAGGAAGGTTGTTATCTCTCGAACCCCAGCTGCATCAAAGTTGATTGGGTCCTGGATCAACCAAACGCACTGGCTTATGGGTTATTTTGTGTTATATAACATATTACGAGTCTTTATTGTATATGCTCTACTGGTTTTTTACAACACACAGTGATATACAGTATAGCATATACTGTAGCTAGTTGAGAGATTGAGAGAGAGAGAGAGAGAGAGAGAGAGAGACAGAATTCACCATCACTCCTTCCCAGTGAGCACAACTAACGTTGCTCCTTTGTTCTCCTGACCCCAGACACCTGTCATAAGATCATACCGTGCACTCCTGCCCTTTGTAAATATGGAAGACCGCTCTGATGAACTAGCTTATGTTAGAAGTGTTTACTGATCTTTAATTATGCAGCGTCTGGCTAGCTGCTGAGTTTTCTGCAAAGTTACTGTAAAAGTTCAGTCGGTGCACTGATGCTGTATTTTAGCCTATAATGCAGAAATATAAATGGACTAAAATATGGCTCTCTCTCAGTCTCTCTCTTCTTTCATGTTTCATGCCTCGCTTTTTTATTTTGTGTCTGCTGTTTCCCCCTCCAGTTCTGTCCATGTCTCTCGTGTGTATCACATGCATATCTGCTGGACTCTAAACAAGTTGTTGGTCAACTTTTAAGGAGCCATCACTAATCCACTAATTATGGCTAAACAGAAGCAAGTTCTGCCCTTGATAAGACTCTTTTTGTTACACAGCAACCACCCCCACCCTGCACACACATACACACAAATTATTGCTATGATATTTTAATTGGAGTCACAAAAAGGTCCACATAAAAAAAGGATTAGCATTTCCTGGTATAACTAGCCTTAGACATCTGTCTTATTACTTTAGAGCAGTTCTAGTTTTAGGAACACGTAATGCACTTAAATGACATAAACGTGCATTCACTGTATGATGGATGGGGGAATTTCCTAATGATCAAACTGCTCAAAATAAGAGCGTTGGGTTACTGCTTAATCTGTGTTACAATAATTAACGTTTGTTTACTTGTAAAGATAGTGAGTTGAAATTCTCTTCCTGGCTAGGGATTTGACTGAATGTAAAAGGTCTGAGTGCACTACCAGGAACTGTTCTTATTCCATAGTGAAACCATGTCTAATAAAAGTGTTTTATTTACTAGGGATAAAAACACCTCTCTCATACAGGAGTGTGATGTCTTACTACTTTCACCTCTGACTGCAAACCATATCAGCAGTCCGAATGCCATGACAGACATACTGATATGGTTTGGAGTCAGAGGTGAAAGTAGTTTTAAATTCTTACCGGTACTACAGTATGTAGCTTAAAGGTGAGGAGAATAAACCATGGAGGTGGTGCGCAGGCCTGTAAATCTTGTAAGGTTCTCTTTATGTCTCCACTTATTCCAATTTAGTGCACCTTCAGCTAACTTATTCAATTCAATACAATTTGATTTGTATTGCGCTTTTAACAATCAAAATAATTATTTAAGTTTGTATGAAATGTGAATGTGTATGAATCAAAATGATAAGATTGTCCCTGATCAACAGGGAACCCATCCTCATTTGGGGGGGTTCTAAGAGTTCTGGGGTTGAATCCCAACTAGTATAAAATGAAAAGCTACTGTAGTTAGTGTAGAGTCCCTTGTTCCACACACCAAGAAGTGCCCTAGTTCAGGGGATACAGAGGAACTTAGGATTCAGCCTTGCTAGTTAGCTTTGTAGCTCATAAACAAAGCATTGAGATAAGTCCTGAACCTGTCAGCTCATTGGCAGAAGCTTGGGTTCCCATTAACTAGAAGTAATGAAAGATCAAAACATAACACGGGCGGTTCAGCGACACTTCGGAATGATTTGTTTTTAAGAAGGCATAACGTTATCAGTTGTGTTTCCTTGCTGAAAGTACGACTGTGACTGGGTGTAAATGTGGGTTTTGGCAGGCAGCTGCTCTTCCATCTTTCCAGTATTGCGTACCACTAATGACTCTTTTAGTAATACACAGAACCAAAATGTAAAGGTCTCCTTTCACCCAGTATATATATCTTATGCTAATCAAGATATAATATAAAGATGAACCAAAATACCAGAATGCAGTAAAATAATGTGGCAGCTATTTTGGTCCCTCAACATTAATCATTAAAGCCTAAGCTCTATTGAACGGCATTCCCATTTACCAGTAAAGTATAAGTCTAAAGTGACAAATATCAGCTCCGGAAGATACAATTTCTTGTACTCCATTTTATACCTTTTGTAAATGTGTTTGTATTTGAATAAAACATAGAGAGAGTCAGAGAGAAACAGAGAGTGAGAATATAGAGAGAGAACAGCTTTTTGTGAAATCTATTGATCAACATGAGATTTTTAGGGATCATCTACAGTAAGCGTTTCATAAGCGTGTTTGATAACTGACAGAGTGAAAACCGTTCTTTGTAGTGCACTCAGACTTTTAGAGGAGTCAGGCTAGTGGCTAACCTAGTTAATGATCTCTGTGAACTTTCCATCGAAGGAGGTCATGTTGTCTGTAGAGAGCCGCCTCTCAACTAATTGCAGTCTGCTCAAGTGAGTGAGGAGAAGTGAAGCGGATGCTCACATGACCAGCCAGAAAGAACCTTGTCTTTTCATGTTGAAGAACCTTGCCTCCTAATATATATATATAGACAATCATTTTGGGAACATTTAATATATATATAAGTGAATAATACTTCAGACGTTGACGAGCTTCAAAGTGACAATTGCCAGTGTTTGCACATATACAGTAGTAACAAGCCTGTTTGCTCTGATAAACTTTACAATAAAACTAAACTACTTAAACAGATCAACTCCAAATCAAATGTCTCTTTACCAAACAAGTGCATATTAATTGTAATCGTTTAATTTTTCAATGAAATTTCGAAGCACATTTTAACAAGTTATATCATACAATTGTTCGTGTGTTTTGCTGATTCTCATACCTGAGCGCAGCTGTTTGATTCGCCCATTGCTGCCGTTGATGTCGACAGGGAGAAAGTCTTTAAACCAGAAGATTTCAGGATCAGGGTTCCCACTTGCCGCACAAAGAATGGTGGCTGTGCGGGTCTTCTCCACCACTTTTAACTGAGGTCCCATGTCTATAGTCGGGAAACCAAGAGGGATCTGGTCCTCTGCAAAGACACACATGGTGTTAGCAGTCTGTCTGGACAAATCTTTTTCTTAATCCTTAAAATAGCTATCTTTATAATCTTCTTCTGACGGTGAATAGCATGAATAGCTATCTTTATAATCCGTCTTCTGACGGTCACATGATAGAATTAACGAAGGTGCGACTATACTGACATGTTTACAGAAAACATTATACTACACATTTTAATTTGAGTTTTAAAAAAGGACACAGACAACAACTGTCGAAGTGTCTATACATTTTTGGTCCCCTCTGTATTTGATATTATAAGTTCACTTATAATATAAGTTCACAAAAAAAAAAAACACACGAGTACATCGATCATAAGCATCATTGTCATAGAAAAAAAAATATAAGTAACTAAATTGGCTTTGTTTTTGCTTGCCCAGGTTAAAGGTTAGTTAAACAGGTAAGTTAGCTTAGTAAAGCAAACACTTGTGCTTGTGTGCGTGTGCGAGCGAGCGAGTGTGTGTGTGTATGCGAAAAGCAAACAGAAGCAATCTAAAGGTATGTTATCAGTCTCTCCCTGACAGCTGATAGTGTGGGAAAGACTGGCCGGGTGTAAATAGAGCTCAGTGAGTATAGAATTTAAGAATTTATGCCTCGGTAGTGTGTTTAACACTAAAACGCACCATATACACCAATGAATGTGTGTTTATGGCTGAAATGGAACTGAGGGCATTAAAGGTCTTAGTATGTTGATGTCGGTGCAAAATTAAATGACTGAAATGCACCTGATTGCTGGTTCGTCTTTACCAATATGATACTTGTATTTAAACCAAACAAAAAAAGGAAACAGGAAAAAAAGATATCTTAAGTTTCTGAGTCTCTAGACTTGATTTGAAAATCTGTGCAAATTCTAAATACTGTACAGTATGTCAAGAACAATGAGAAAAATATCACAGATGAGCGGATCCACAAACTGATAATAGAACACTGAATCTATACAGGTTATTTATTCACTGAAAGGGAATTAGTTACAGTAATTAAGGAAAGTCTGTGGAACATAACTCACACTAATGGTCTCGTACATACATAATGTACATTTTTATAGCTTGTAGGTCTGAAGACGGCTGTGCTGAATTGGGCTTTTCTCTCAGTCTTTTTCTTTTCATCTGTTCGGACACACTAACCCTTTGCTCGATGATATGAGTAAAGATGCTGATGAAATCGCTGTTCTGTGCTCTACTGTATGTATGTCTTTGTGATCTCAGTGAAATGGCACGGTAATGATGTAATAGCATTTCATGGGTGGCGCTCACGCCAGGTGTGCATAGAGACTGGGTGTTAGCATGTAACTTGAGTGTACTGTTACACACTGCTTCAATAAACTGTCCGCTTCTCACACTTCACCATTGTCTCGGTTCTAAAGCCGAGTGTGGGAGACGCCGGGACACCCTCAATAAATGGTTTAAGGTAGGTAGGGAGGAACCTCTGTGGACACAATGAAACCAGAGGAACTGGAAGACCCTAATCTGTTTTAGTTTTAACCCACACACACACACACACACGCACACACACACACACAGAGTGACGCACAGAGAGAGATTTGTGCAGTAATAATGACACACACACATGTAGGGAATGGAGTTAATGCCGCATCAACACCAGCCATTGTGAAGAACCGCAGTGCTCTTCCTATAAGTGTGTGTGTGTGTGTGTGTGTGTGTGTGTGTGTGTGGTCTTAGTATAATACATGGATCACAGTTTCACAAACATGGCTGCCTTTCAAACGCTTCTAAGCTTTAACACAATGTTTCTAAAACACCATGGGAACAGTTGTTGTGTTAAATATTCGGAAGAGGAGCTGAAATATATATTGTAGCTACATCATTAAAAAGAAAACAAACAAACAATAAATTAATTAATAAATAAATCGGTCTGTCCATTGGTATCCTTTTTTTTCTTTTCTTCCCTTTTATTAAGCTTTTTTTAAACTGCCCTCCATGGACGCTGCATAGTGGGAGAAATCAAACTCCTCTAGAACTTACCATCTGGAACAGTCAAGAGAATCAATTAAATGTATATATTTATTTATCTTATAGTCGAATATAAGTTTTATTAAATTAGTGCATTATGCAGTTGGTTCCAGGTTTGTTCAAGTCAGACTGTGACATGAACACAAGAACACAGTTATGAGGTCCCAGTATTTCACTTGTGCTTGGATGCCATCAAGGTGGATGTTTTCTCAATCGTCTGAAACTCTGGCCTCCCAGGAACTCCTTTAATTGCCAGGACTGTAAGTGGATGTGGCAATAACCCCTAGCCGAGTTCCTGTAATGAGCAAGTGGTGCTGGTGAATGATTGTCCCTGCAGACAGATGTGTCTCTTCCACAAGTTGGTGAAAATTCTAGCAGTTGATATTGAAAGATCAGGCATTCCACTTCATGGGAACGACTGCAGTGGGCTCAGATCACGATTCTTTAAAACATTTGCAGTGTTCTTTTTTTTTTTTTTAACTGCAGCCAAGAATCTCATCACCATACTGTGCTTGAAGTCTTCTGTAAATGTCAATCAGTTTCACGAACAACATCTTAAATCCCAGTTTGATTTAAATGACCCTCGTATATTGTAAAGTACTTTGGTTTGAGTGCACATACCTTACCTTTAAGGCCGTGGTACGTATGTGCACATACTGTAATAATTACACCAGTTATAGCTACACTGATTTCCCCACATACAGTAAGCTAGTAACACTAACATTACCGGTACACTCATGTTTTTAAATAACTAATTATATGTTCTTGCATTTAATTGTTTTGTAAATAAAACATTTGAATGTGACTAGTTTTTCAGTTGATATTTGGTAGTTTAATTAATGTAATTTGTAGTTGGAATACCAACAGTCCAAAATCCATAGTGATGCATGGCATTAAATACACAGATATCATTGAAAACACAAAGCAGAAATAGAAAACATGCTGGAGAAAAATAAGGAATACAGACAGCTCATAAATGCACTATGCAATGCACAATGCAAGCATGTTTTCCCAAATAAGATGTACAAAATACAACATTCATGCTTTATTATGCAATCTAGGCTTTCAGGATACCAGTATATGAATTATATGTAAAAGCTGGTTGCAATATATAGTAATGTACGGTGATGTACACTAAATGTAAATGGAATTTAAAAGTACAGTATGTGTCATGTCCATGTCAGGCTCATGCGTTAATTCATTCCCATGAAGAAAAAAAAAATCACATTTCACAAATGTACAGTAAAATACAGTCTTACATGAAGAAAAACAGCAACACGCTGCTGGTAACCAACAGATTAGTCGCCTGTCTGTATGTTCATATAATCATCTACAATTCAAATGCTCAACATGACCACTACAGGTGTTAGCGAATTCTGCTAAAATGCTGGCCTTTAAATGTTAACACACTCCTGTCATTACGTAAATGCTGTGTCTCAGTAGACATGACTACTGGAAAAGAAGAATGTAGAGAACATTTAATTTGAACTGAAATGGCCCTAGGAGAGAAAAAGATGAGGCCTTTTCTTCTGTATAACAAAAATATACACACATGGGTGTTCATGTATGTGTGTGTGTGTGTGTTTTCCCCCAGTCATTTAAGTATCAAACTGTTTCCAAATAGCTATTGCCGCCCAACATGCACAGAACCACACAGACACACAGACAGATGCCGTTGTATTAAACATCATGCCTTCACTACGCCATGCCACACACTCCTTAAAAATACACACTGAGACAGTTTAATTCATAGGTCCTGTGTGAATTACCAAACACCAGGGAAAGCGATATATTGAGGAAGCCTTTATGGCTTGATTTCTGTGTGAAAGGTGCCACGAGAGAGAAAGAGAGATAGAGAACATAAATGGGGCAAAGAAACAGACAGAAAGAGAAAATGAAGAACAGTACACGTTATCTGAATCTCTACTCACGGCTCTGCCTTTGGACAACTTGGGTATCTATTGCTAGGTGAGCCATATCTTAAACTTTACAATCCCATTATAAACTTTATAAAAACATATTTTTGGGGAGTTAATAGCTTTTCAGACAAACTAGATATCTGAGAACCCCCGAAACTTCACTGAACATAACACAGATAAGTGGTATTGCCCGTCGGGGTCTGATATACAGTGTAAACGCAGCATGTATGCTCGTGGCTATTTCTGATGAATATTTTCATAGCATCTGGATTTATCAGTCATGGTATGGATGGAGGTGCTTCTGTACATTTCCCCCACGTTTTCTACTTAGAGGTTTTTGTGGATTTGTGAACATGTTTTTGCTGTTTGATGGGCACATGGTTTCATGGTGGCTTAGTGGTTAGCTTTAACACCTTCAGAGTTAAAGGTTTAATCCTTGCCTCTGGTCTGTGTGCGTGGAGTTTGCATGATCTCCCCATGCTTGGTGGGTTTTACTCTGGGGACTCTGGTTTCCTTCCACAAGTCCAAAGACATGTAGATAAGGCTAACAGGTGTTAAGTGCTTGTACTGTATTGTCTGAGTCTGCTAATGAGCCCAGCGAGTCCCCTTGGATAGACCACATGTCTCCCACGAGCCTGTTCAGGATAAGCGATATAGAGAATGAGTGAGTGGACACATGTTTTTGCAGTTTTGTGGACACATTAAGCAAGTTATTCAGTACAGGTCTTAAAAATGAAATTTGGGTGACATTACAGCACATATGTGTGCTTTCCCTCTGTAATCAGATCTGGACAGATGACAGGCCTAAAAAACCTCAGGGAACATCAGCTAACGGAAAAGAACAACTGTTCACATACATTTTGGGAAATTTGCTGATAACAGCACACGGTCTCATTAACTAATAGTCACAAAGCTAAGACGTACCTGTTAGCACAGGATTAGCAAGCGTTTTACTGAAATGTGACAGACAGTATTCTTGAAATTGGCTATTTACGCTCTTTCCCTACACTATAATCTGTTTCTTTATGTCTCGGAGAACAAGAGATGGCAGAAGCAGGCGTGGAGGTGACACCGATATGGCACGTCAGCCACCTTTCCGAACGCTACAGAGGAAAGAGCAGAGTGTGGGAGGACTCACGCTTCGCTTCTGCTGGGAATGAAACACAGCGCTCCTGCTGTCAGGTCACAACGTTGCCTTACCTGAACACACTTCCTCACTTACTTACAGTGCTGAGTTTCAGGCTACCGGGATAAATACAAAGTGACAGTTTGCCTCTGCCTGCTTTTATGCAAATGGAAAAAAGTTGTGTACAATAAACCTGTGTGGATAAACAGGAGATGTAATAAAGGCAGATTGAAAGAGACTGTCTGGAAGAAGTGATGCTGTAGACAACGTCAGTTACAGTCTCTCTTCAAATGCATGTGTTCCTCTTTTACATTTTTATTTACTTTCGACAGCATTGTTGTGTGAGCCTTACACATATGTGTATTGGACATTATGGCTTGCATAAAAGAGTTGAGTAATACATTCAGGTGTCAGCTCTGTGGGGAGCTGTCGACTAGGGGTGGTGATAGAAATAACAATGAGGCAGATGGTAAAGGATGCATGCTAAATGCACTCTGTTAGACTGAAGAATACACCATATGGCCAAATGTATGTGGACACATAATATTCATACCTTTGATGATCCTTCCTCAAACTGTTGCCATAAATTAAAACAAACACAATAGCCTAAGACGTGCTGATGCATTACTGTTATATTTCCCTTTACTGAAATCAAACGTCCCAAATCTGTTCTAGTCCGTGCAAAGTGAGCTCCACAAGCACGAAGATGCTGAGTGGCCTGCACAGAGCCCTGATCTCAACTCAACAATGACCCAAACCCCTCAGACTTCCCTTAAAAGGATCTGAATAATTAAAATGTTAATGTGCAGCCTTTTATATGATTGTTACCTTTGAACAAAATGACTAATCATCTCCTGTAGGTTTTTATAATTTTTTATAATAATAATCACAACAATTGTTGATAATTCTAATGCTTAAATAATGTTCTGTGTCTCCTTGTCTTGCTCTCTTTTAGTCCCTGTCACACTGCGAAGAAGACCCTAACGTTTCCACTGCATCATAAAAATATTGAGGAACGCATTATTGAACAGGGTCAAAATGGGGAAAAAATGTCGTAAGCAATACAATACCAATCTTTCCTGTCTGCGCTATGCTTGTAGGTTAGTTACACTGATAGCTGGTCAATGCTGTTGTTTGCGCTTCTTTATTACGTTCTTCCTAGATCTCGTTTTAATCACCTTCTCACCAGCCTTTTTGTTTTCATTTCTGACGTCCAAAAAGTTCCACATCAAGGGAGACATCACTGTGTCCATACCGGTTTCTACTGTGTTCCTGCCAAGCTGTACAGGTTCATACTGCATTGACACAATTTTTTTTGTATATGTAGTGAAAACATGGCTCAGTGTGATGGAGGACTTAAGACTTAACGCTGTTATCAGTTTAAACACTTCTAGGCGTGTCATTTATTATGTTTTAAGCTTTTGATGTTTTTGTTCTGAAATATGTGCAACCTTTTCCATCACATGTGTGAGTGCCAACTACTACTTGTGTATCCTCACTCACTCACTCACTCACTCACTCACTCACTCACTCACTCACTCACTCACTCACTCACTCATCTTCTATCCTGTATTCAGGGTCGCGGGGGGCCTGGAGCCTATCCCAGGAGGCTTAGGGCACGAGGCACGTTACACCCTGGTCAGGGTGCCAATCCATCGCAGGGCAAACACACATACACACACTCACACACCCATTCACACACTATGGGCAATTTGGGAACGCCAATTAGCCTAACCTGCATATCTTTGGACTGTGGGAGGAAACCGGAGTACCCGGAGGAAACCCACCAATCCTCTCTGATTGCATGCTGAACTTCTGCTTTTTTTGAAATACTGGTTAAAATTAACAAGTGTTAATTCTTGACGATACTCACACAGTTCATGTGCTTAACTTCTTAATTGAACACTCAGCAGAAAAGTAATTGGTGGAAACACACAACCATTCAATTTTGTTTGATGGCTTGGAGGAAAGCTAGTTACCGTTAGCAAGCGAGTATTTAGTGAAGTGTGCGATGAGGTGTGATGAGCTCAGCTTGTTTACTGCTATTAGACGTACAGTGAAAGGACAAGATATTAGGTATATGGTCCTGTAGTCTAAAACACTTCAAGTATAAACTGCAACCGCTGACACTTTCTCAGTCTCCTCTGGTGCGAGTCAATGTTTTTAATCGGCTCGATGAACTGATCTGATGAGCTTTTAGTGACTTCCAGAGCCAAGAGTCAAAACACACACACATACACACTCGCACACTGTCAGGTGCAGTTTTACACTCCATCTAACCCACAAAAGTGGAAGAATTCCCTCTAAAAGATCATTAAAACACCCCAGGCGGATTCCTCATACACATACTGTAGACATACACACACAATGGCAGTTGACTGAAGACTTCAACAGATGAACATCTACAGCTGAAGAGTTTCCCACGCGGCCTGCGGCAGCCGGTGTGCGTTGCATGTTCTAGGATTCACGTTGCATTCTCACGGGCGTTATACACACACAGTGTTTAGACATGTACATCTTCATGCTCTGAAAGATGATGCCATGTTCATCCAAAGCCTGGCCTCATTCCAAAGAGAAAGCGCTGGCGAAGTCGAAGGCGAGACAAATTGCATGTCGAGTACTCTACTCACGCTACATGACCGCATGGAAAGTTCTTGAGTTCACGCTTTCTTTCCTCACTTTTATTCTCATTAGGAATGAAGCTCCTTGGTAAACGACACGCATCCCTTAATGTATTAATGATTAACGAAGGTATGGGCGTGACGAATGATCAGAAAGAGAGAAGCACACTACACAGTGCTCGAGCTGCATTAATCGCTTGGAAAAAGAAACAACTTGATACATCTGCACTCTGCTTTTAGTTTTCCTTCCTCCCGGGTACACCCTGACCCGCAATGCCCCGAAGGAGAACTGCTTCCCATCCGTGTAAACAGTGAACAATTAACATGGCTAAAGAGAAAGAAGAAACTGATCTGGGATTAACAAATAGTTCACATACTTGGTGAAACTTCAGAGCCACAAACTTTGCACAAACACAAGTAGGATTAGTCTTCATGTTTCCTCAGCTTATCCTCAAATCACATTATGTGGCAGTGTTTATCATGTGGCAATCTAGATCAAACGTTGGGTATAGAATGGGCTTGTAAATGGGTTTTTCCACATGAGAGAGATAGAGAAAGAGAGAGACTTGTAAAAACCAAAATGGCAAAAAAGTAAAGTGGAGAAATGCCCCCCAAATCATTTTTGGTTGCATAAGTTCCCATAAGGCCCATATGTAATCAGGTCATGTAAAACAGACCGTTTTTGTTGTTGCTACAATCAGCACGAGGATCATTATTCTATCAGGGACATTCTTCAACACAGTGGTGGTATTAATGAGTAGGGTTGCATTTCTTTTAGCTTTGGTTCAAAATTCATTGTTCAAACGTCTCCTTAGTTAAAAAGGTTTTTCTTCTACTACAGTACATCACTGCAAACCACCAAGAAAAGAAAAAAGGAGAGGTGTTCATGGTGAGAGAGTGAAATAGACAGATGCATGAATAAAAGAAAACAGCAATTAGTATAATCAGCTTTCAAAAAGTAAGGGAACTCATAGATTCATAGGTCAAAAGCTTGTGGACACTTCACTGATCACAGGCATGTATGCTTTTTAAATAACCCTTTATACTGCATAAAGTACTGTCCAAAAGCCAGTACTCGGGTCACCTTGCAAGTTTTTTTTTTTTTAGATTTGGCTTCCAAAGAGGCAGACTTAAAAAAAAAAAAAAAAAAAAAGTGTTTAATTAAGTTTTTAATGTAGCTTTCAGGAATAGTTCTCCAGACTTCCTTAAGGACTTTTTCTGGTTCTAAGTTTTTGGCTTTCAATTTCAGTGCAGTCCCTGTACCTGCTCAGCTTCAGAGGAATATTATTAATTTGTTAAGCAATGCCCTATAAATCATTCAATAATAACAACCATCTAACTTAAGGCATGGAAAGAAAGGTAAGAAACAGGTGCAGATGATAACAGATGATCAGGCTGGTGATTAAGTCTACTGGTGTTGCTGAATGCTGGGTAGTTGGAACAGACGAGAGGGAAAATGAGGTTGCTGCTGAGGTTGCTTTGAATTTTACCTTGCAGTCTGGCAAAGTAAAACTTTTTTTTTTCTCATTTAATCTACACTATTTAATTTTATTTAATATGAAGAAATTATGGGTGGCTCAAGACATTTGCCCACTCCTCTGACATTTTGTCCACTCCTCTGAGATGGCTTTATGCTAGATTTTGGTGCATGGCTGTGGGGATTCGTTCATTCACCCACAACAGCATTCGTGAGGTCAGGCAGGGATGTCAGGTGAAGTGACCTGGGATGAACCCGGCATTACAATTCATCCCAGTGGTGTTCAGAGGGTTTGAGGTCAGGACTCTGTGCAGGTCATCCGAGTTGTTTCACTGCAACTTTGTCCAATCAAGACTTTATAGAACTTGCTTTGTGCACAGGAGCATGGTCATACTGGCATCTGTTTGGGCTTGTTAGTTCCAATAAAGGGAAACTGTAAAGCTACAGCAAACAAACACATCCTATCCAATATTGTGCTTCCAGATTTATGACAACAGTTTAGGGAAATCCTACTGTTGCCATAAAGCTGGAGGCACAATATTGGATAGGAGGTGTTTGTTTGCTGTAGCTTTACAGTGTCCCTTTATTGGATGTCTGTACAATATGAGGGTGGTGGTCATGTGTTCACATACTTTTAACCAATAATGTGGTGTATTTCAAGTTATTTCAAATACAAATTTGTTAGTTCTTGTACGTTATTGTGACTTATGTGACTCTGATGCTCATAATGAAGACCCAAAACACTCAGTGATGTCTGATTTTACAGCATGGAGCTGTGGAGGAGTAATAATTCAGCATCTCACCATGTCCCACGAGAGGACGGCTTCACTTTCAAGTCTGTTTTCTCTTACTGTTTTGCCTTCTATCATCTCAGGGAGTATTTCCTTTACACATTGGCCTCTGGCTTTTTGAAAGAGTGATCTCCATCCGCACTTGACTGTCTGCTAAGCTGCTGAGTGACCAAAACAACTGTTTAAAACAACTAAATAAATATATATTTGTAGTGTGTGAGCAAAACATAATGATAGAATGACAGTTGTGGAGCACGGGATAAAACAAAATGCGTGCAACAGAAAACCTGAGCGAAAGACGGAAAATATGCACTCGCTCTCCAACACTTAAAAGAAAGGACATTTGTGAAACAAGTTTTTGTAATTAAAAGTATAAATATCGCTGCTTTCATTTCGTCTTTTATCAGTTTCCAGGATTCCTGCAGGGGTTTTGTTTGTGTGTGTGTGCCTTTGTGTGAGTGTGTGTACAATAAAGTGGCCTTATCATTTCTGACAGCACATCTGCGATCACACAGTAAACGACCTTCTTTCCTCATAAAGCACAAATGGACAGAACAATGCTATCAGATACAGACGGTTTTATGTCTCTAATGTCTTAGAGAACATGGAGTTTTGCACTAAAGCTAAGCTAATGCAGTAAACAAATAAAAAAAAAAAGGCAAGCGATTAAGCAGCCATGTTGCGTCACATCACCCATAACTCAACACTACACAGGTGGGCTCTGGATACGCTTTCATTAATGGTGTAATTACTAGATTTTTTTTACCTTTGTTTCCAAAAAACTAACAAAAGTGCTGAGTCACTTGTCCTTTTCCACCTAACAATAGACGAGCACTAAGCATACTGTTAAGCTAACACTAAATATACTACAAGCATGCTACAATTAGCATTTGGAAGCAGATAAACATTAGTTATGAAAACACTGCTTTTCATAATACTACTGTGGTACCTCGGCATATGAACGTCCTGGCTTCAAAATTTTCACTTTAAACTGAAATTTAGAAAGAAATTTGCCTCGGTTGCGAAACATTTCCAGCATATGAGCGACCGAACCGAGCCAAACCGAACGCCGGCTAAGTCCAGGATGTCCAGGAGCCGTTCAAAACATCTTTGCGGCAGTGGAAAGACAGGCGGAGCGAATTTTTGCATTTTGTGCAAGCTTTCGTGAAGACATAGCACCATGGGTCTCAAGATATTAAAGATGTTAGAAGGAAGATTTTCAAAGCATCTTCCAAGAGAAATCATAAATTAAGGTTAAGTGAGGTTTAATGTCTATTTATTTCATATTTTACTTAATTACATTTCTTTTGGAAATGTTTTGATTGTTTTTATATGCAAAAATATGATTATAGTGTTGGAAAATGATAATATTGGAAATATTTCAGGTGGCTGGAACGGATTATCTGCGTTTACATTAGTTACATGCGTTTCTCGATACAAAATCTCACCTTAAGAACTTGCCTCCAAAACGGATTAAATTCATATCCCGAGGTACCACTGTATACTACTACATACTGCTACAAGTGCCATTTTGTGTATGTATGTGTGTGTGTGCGTGTGTGTGTGTGTGTGTGCGTGTGAATAGAGACAGACAGGCTCCTCCCGTGCAGCAGCTCAGTGTGAATGAATGAGAGACGCCTGAGGTGTTGTGTGCTCATTCAAGTAACACAATATCTGCGTCTGTAACCAGGTAACAACATTAAAAACACCCACATACAAACATGCACACAAACACACCATCGCATATAGGACACGACAGCGAGACATGTCCTCGAAACAATAAAGCTTGACAGATTCATACGCTTCACATACACAAGCATGTGTACAGGTGAGGGAACACTATATGAGGTCTTACTCCAGGCAGAATGGTTGTAATTCTAGCTGCGTGGGGAATTTCCATGGTCTGTCATTTGAGTGCAGACAAATAATGCTTCTCCTGTACATTACTTGAACCTTAACCCTTGTGTCAGAGGAATTTATTTTTAATTTCCTATAACGCTTAATATACAGTAGATGTGGCACAATCATTAAGATTTAATTCATGTTAGTGTGATTTTAAACAAGTGTCCATGTTTACCTCCATTCACATAATGTTTTTGCCCTTGGTGGTGTTTTTCTTGGCCTACGGTTCATGTGTTGACATCTTATTGTAAGACTGGTATAAAATTATTGTGTTACAACTCATGTTGGGTTACATCGCCCAGGCTGAGTGATGTGCGCACAATAAAACTATCTTCGTTTGTTGAACCCTGCCTCTGAGTCTCCTGATTCCGTCGTCATCTAATTACCTGGTCAAATCCAGAAGGATTTACAACAATTTCCGTGACTCTGACGGTGATGGTCTCCGTCAGCTGTGACAACTGATCCAGGCAATCCAGCTACCTCACCTGCCTGAGTTCCTCATGACTCCAGTCGCTAGAGGTCCTGCGCGTGACAGCAAAGCTGAGTTCCCAAGTAATTTCCTCATTAAAAGGATTGGCCAAATGTCCTCACATTTGCAAAACACTTGCATAATCTTATCATTATGGAGACTGTTGATCACCATAAAGTAATGAAACCATATCAGTCACTTACAACGTTCAACATATGTGACCCTTCACACCAAATCAGAAACTGAGTCGCATTTTGGGTGATTTGAGTTATACAGCACAAAACTGACATGTGCCACTCAATACCTGACTTGAAAAGACACATATGACTTCTAATTAGCTTTATGAACTTACTTTTGTTTTCATTCACACAAATGAACAGAATCCTGTGTGTGACCCTCTAGCTCTGTTCTCCTCACCTTCATACTCGTATCAGCTCCAGTATATTCCTAAATGTAACTGTCTCACTCTAATCCCAGTTCGGGGTTAACTCTACTTAACCAGCTCAGTGTTAGAGTGCTCATACAGGACATGCTGTCATCAGCATAAAGTAGCTGTCTCACATGCGAAAATCCCTGAAATCCACCCGCACTCAAGCCTTAAGCCCTGAAACCACACACTCACATGTCAACCCCTGACATCATGTTGGAATGATTCTTCAAAAGACATTCACAGTCATTATTTCTGACTGTACCACATAGATGGAATTTTAAGAACTTCATATTAAATGTGCTTGCATGTACATAACATATATAAAAGTAGACTAAAGTCAACCGACTATACGTTTTTTCCTTTCATTAGAGTGTATTCAGGATAGATTTAAATTAAATGTACCGGTAAACAGTTCAAGTGCATGACACTTTATTACAGGAGTAATCATTAGCAAATTGCTGCGGTATAAAGAAATAAAACACTTTTGAATGCCCTGTTATAATAAAATTGTGGACTTTATTGGCCACATCACACCACCTGGGCATCGTTTGGTTTCCTGTAACACCGTGAGCGATTACGTGCCTGTCCATCTAATTGTCTGTGATAATAAAAAAAAAGCATCCTTGTCTCAGGTTACGATTCCAAATTCCATGTTTCAACATTTTGTAAATTATAAAGAGCCTTAAAAACTGAACTACTGTAGGAAGCATGTTAAGATGTGCATTACATTGCCAGTACAGTATGTCACTCTTTCTATAAACAGGTCTATTAGGTGAATTATTTTAATAAGCAGCTGTAAATACTTGATATGATCTGTAATCTGGATGTGTATAATCATTACCTGATTGCAAAACCCAACATGCAGTTCGTAATCAAATGTGCTATAAACAAGGCTGACTTAACAGTGTGGATAGCAAATATGGCTTTCGATAATCAGTTGATTAATCTTCAGTTAGAGGTTTAGGTTGACTACAGTATACGCAGTATATTGTACACAGTACAGTGTTCTTCAGAATCGTGCCGATGGGTGAACGATTCATGTTAAAGGAACAAGCAATGGCTGCCATCTTTTCAGGTCGCTCCATTTCCTCAATTATATTCACTTTTGTCTCCATCGTTATTGCTTGGAATTTCTTAGCATTACATTTCTCAGCTTCATCGGCGCTACATTGTATATACACACACATACAGTATACTGTATGAACATCAAGCGCTTAGCACCAGTGTCATTAATACTGCATATATATTTTTTATTATAATTATTATAACTGAAATACACAGGATATAAAGAGTAAATCCAGACTTGCCTAATCTCAGTCTTATCAATGTATACAATGCATTTCAAGGATGTGTACAATAGACTATCAGTCTATACGACTACTTTCTAAGGACCTCATCGTTGTATACGTGTCCCATCACAGAGATTGAGTCCACTGGATTGAAACAAAACTACCACCATAACAACGAATGCTGGTCACCGGCTATCACGCAGATAATTAAAAGAAAACCACACTGATGCTGAAGCGTTTAATGCACTTAGCTCCGACTTGGAAACATTCGGGTTTTATTCTTTCATTCAATACTCATAAGCGCAGCGCCTGCCAACAGCGTCAGCAGTCTTCCGGCCAAAAGATGCCGACTACATGATCTAAGGGCTCACGCTTGAGGGTGGGGTAAACAGGGCAAGGTGTTTTAAAGGGCAGTGGTTAAAGAGGGCAGAGACATAGCGAAGATATTTAAACTATTGACAACTTTGTTCAACAAAATCAATCCATAAATTTTTGTCTGAGAAATGCTGATTTTGGGAAGTCAAACAAGCCTTAGATTCATACCACACGCACAATTGGTCTAATATATCCAGGTCTAATACTTCTGGGCAATTTGGACAGTTATTGCAAAACACAAACAGCTAGGCCTACATCGGAAAACAGAACATGTCATGGCTTATAGTATTTTGAGTGATTATTCAACAAACAGAGCAGCAGATTGCTGTTGCTGCCTCACAGCTCCTGGGTTTATTCCTGAGCTCTGTAGGATTTTGGCATGTCCTTACCATGCCTGTGCGGGTTTCCTTTGGGTTCCCTGCTTTCCTGGCGCTTTTTAAAACGTGCACATAAGCAGATTGGCTTCAATAAATTGCCTCCAGGTGTGAAGAAGTGAGTGAAAGTGCATATGCGTATGTGTGTGTGTGTGTGTGTGTGTGAATCCTCATTGTTCCCAAGAGATGTTTCGGAACTACTCCATCTTTAGTCAGGATAAAACAGCTTCAAAAGATGAATGGAAGTTCGCCAAGAACGTTGTCGAGGACGGCAACGTAATGCGTGGTTAGAAACCCATTTCTTCTTCCTGCCTTTACAGGCCTGATGTTGTGGTTATTGATGTATTTGAGCCCAGTCTTCAGGGTTAATGACACAAACACACACGAGTGCCAGGCGGAGATGTCAGCAGGTAAACATGCTGCGTCTGCATTCTGCACTGTATGCCCTGAGCAGATATTAGGGCCATAAACCTCGCACAGGAGCTTTAGCGAGTAAACACTCTGCAGTAGTGCTCTACTAATCGACAGCTGAGTGTGATGATCTGAGTGCACTACCGGCTACTGTTCTCACTGCATCACTCATCAAGACTCCATCACTCTCCACTAACACGCCTCCTGCACAGCATGTTCCTACTGACTAAAGGTCCTTCCCTGGGTTCAGATCGGATTGCTCAGATTGAATCATCCAGGATCATTCCGTAATGGTCCACACACACACACACACACACACACACACACACACATAACACACACACACAGTGGGTGCCTTTCAATCTCTGTGTCAAGCAGTCTCGTGAGTGTTTGTGTGCTGGGGAAAAACAGTGCACTATAACATTTTGATGACTGAATAGTTTAGTTCTCCTTGACGTTAATTACAAATAAATACGCGGAAATAATTAAGTATGAAAAACAGAACTAATGTGCTTACTAAAAAGTAGACAGTAAACTGTGTATTGCAAATTGCTTAGTTGCAGAAAATGCTTAGTTGCTTAAATAGACATTATACTTTAACAGAAATTAGAACAAACACACTAAAAACAATGAAAATGTTTGACTAGTAAACAATGCCTACTATAAATGTCTATAGAAACAATGTAGACACACTGCACTTTTTTATTACGCACACTAAGAATTTAATAATAAAGTTACATACGTTAAATATGTACATGCTTTTCATGTTTTTGCAAACAGTCTGTGCATAATTCCTGTTTGTGGTTAATGTGCACAAAAGAGAGAGAGAGAGAGAGAGAGAGAGAGAGAGAGAGAGACTGATGGGTAATCTTACTGAGTTCAGACATTTTGTGTTTGTGTGTGTGTGTGTGTGTGTAACATAAATCTGTAATCCTGTAAATGTAAACAGACATATGGAATGCTGCTAAACAAATTAAATATCTCACACACACACACACACACACACACACACACACACACACACACACACACACACACACACACACACACACACAC
>JAQQZT010000037.1:14633973-14646492 GCA_030068275.1 Clarias platycephalus | reverse complement strand
ACACACACACACACACACACACACACACACACACACACACACACACACACACACACACACACACACACATTAAGGGGTTAGGAGTGCACTAATGTATTTATACTGACACAGTTAGGTCCTTTATCCATTTAAGTCTGCTGTAAGGAATTAATCTTTGCCTGGACCATATTGGGACTGATGGAATCAGAAACCCAAGAGAGATGCATTACACATACATATATGTGTGTGTGTGTGGTTCCCTGGAGTACAAGGCTTTTACAGAGGCCAGGTTGGACTCAGATGTTCCTGATTCATCCCACTGTGTGCTTTTTCAGCTACTACACATCTAAACATGCTAACAAATATGGGCTCATATTTCAGGATTTTGTCTGGTTTGTCTGTTTTGTCACTTGCCATAGAATTATTTATGCTTTTCTCCTGTTGAAATTTCCCATAATTTTATGTAAAGCACCCGAAAATGTGCTTCTTCTTTTTCTTCTTCTTCTTCCTCTTAGTAGTAGGTGGTACGGTGGCTTAGAGGTTAGCACTGTTGCCCTCCACCTGCAGGGTAGGGGTTGGATTCCTATCTCAGGGTCTGTGTGCATGGAGTTTGTATGTTCTCCCAGTGCTTGGTGGGTTTCCTCAGAGTACTTCGGTTTTCTCCCACAGTACAAAGACATCCAGATTAGGCTAATTGATGTTCCTAAATTGCCCATAGTGTGTGAATGTTGACCAGAGTCATAAGAATGGGAATAAATACAAAGGTCAGTCCTGGTTGGACTACAGAGCTTCCTAGATGGATGGAGATGGAGGAGAAGTAATAGTAGTTGTAGTAGTAGTAATAGTTACTAACAATCACAGGGACTATTATCAATATTTCGATAATATTTTTGATATTGTTAATAGTGTTAATGTATTTCTGCTATTATTGTGTATGCTGAGAGAGAGAGAGAGAGAGAGAGAGAGAGAGAGAGCATCGCTATGATCCCACATTATTTCACCAGACACTGTAGACTTTTTGATGAATTATTAATATATAACAATGTAAGGCGCTATAAAAGCTGCTTTGTTGACGTGTGCATGCTGATTCAGTTGTGTTCCAATGTTCACAGGTCAGGGACGCGATAACACAACACGAGCGGTCATCGTCTTTATTATAGTTACAATGACCTGACGCTAAACTATCAGTTGATGTTTTTATTACTCGAGCTGCTGTAAAGATGAGCTGTGAAATGCATCTTTAGCTTTTGCTTTCCCAAAGGCTAGCATCCTAAATGACTAGCTTCTGCTTCGCGTAATAATGTCACAGATTTCATTAGCATTCTAATTTGAGACTCTTTGCAATTTAGCAGCTTTAGATCACCATAAAATGAGGCAGAATGCATTGGCCTGAACATGAAAATGAGAGCTTAAGCAGAATTACTAGCTCACATTTATGCAAAGTTCTTTGGAAAAAACTGTTGTTGAGGGGGAAAAAGGGTTAGCATATAAAATTCCTAATGTGTGCTAATGATGTTGCTTTTGATATTTTCATTTTCATTCGTGTAAGTGCTGTTTAGCAAAAGGATTAAAATTTTTTTTTTTTTACTGCAAACAGTACAGGAGGAAATCAAACGTGATGTACTGGGTTTACTAGCACCATGTTTAACCCCTTCATGCATTTTCATTTCTATTTATAGAAATTCTATTATTTATAATTTTTTTTTTTTTTAATAACATATTTTACAAAGTATATTGATTTTCCATGAGGTAAATAAGTATGCTTGAAATAATAATGTCAGATAAATTTAAATCTCTAAATGTACACAATTTCTATAACATTTAGGGAGATAACATTAAGAAAATGTCTAATATAAACTGTATTTTTTTTACATTCAAATGATGAAATTTCTGAATGTAAAAAAATTACACAGTTTATATTAAATACATGGGTGAGACTGAGCACGACAAACAGCTACAGACGTACTATTAATTTATAGTAATGCTCACAGGATTTGGAGGTGATTTATATATTTTTTTATTTTGTGAAATATTAAAAATTAACTGACAGAGTGGACATTTTGTATAAAAGCGTTCACTAAATACAAATATGTCATTGTGCATAATGCTAATTATTTAAATAATTTGTACCAAACTTTAACAAAAACTTCACAAATCTACCAAAAATAAATAAATAAATTGAAATACACTCAAGTAAAGACAACTACTGCACACATTACATCATCCTTCATCTACACTGCTTATACCTTGGGTAGGGTTTGCCGGGGATCTGGAGCCTATCCCAGGGAACTAGACGGGATATCCAGCAGAGTATAATTATACACACTCTCACACACTCAATCGCACCAATTTGAAAACATGAATCAGCCGACAGTGTATGTCTTTGGAACGTGGGAGGAAACCGAATTAGCAGGAGGAAACCCAAAAAGCATCGGGAGGACACAGATCAGAAGCAAGTCTCGAACCAGGAGACAGTGCTAATACTCTAAGTGCTAACGTGAAGTCTTCAAAAGCTAGCTTTTCTAGGGAATAAAAACTAAGATAGGGTACTATATTATAATTAAATTGTAATTTAGAAATTGTAACTGTTAAAATGTTTAACTCAACTTAAACTTAATTTTGAAATTTTAACTGTCAAAATAAGTTCTCGATTTGAAGATGCAAACACCAGAGACGGTTTAACAACAAACAAAAAAAGCTGATAATTTAGCAAATTTTAAGCATTTACTTTTTAGGAATAAGAAAATGATCTGCCAACATAACTTAAGAACATAAGAAATTTCTGCTTAAAAATTCATAGAGTGTCTAGAAATAGGCTTATAACCTCATACTTTATTGTTTAATTATTAACTTTTAAAATAAGAAATATTAGATAAATATGACTAGATTTGAGATAGTTTTACCTGCCAAGATGTCATATACTTCACATTTCCATACTGGCTTTGCCCTGGAATTTATCTTTCATCATTCATCATTTTTGCATATTAACTGTATGTTCCATCACCTCTTAGCAAGTATCATATTATTATATGCAATATGCAAAATATTTGTGAGGCCATTATGTTTCTTAGCTGCTAAAACATGCAGAACATACACGATTTTATGAAAATAGCCAGGCTCAGTTTCCTCCATGTGCAGCATTATGGAAATGATTACACACCTCTTTAAGTGAGAAAGGCTATGCAGCTTGACCTGAGTGGGTTTATGTGTGTATTTAAGGTGCTTATTCTGGCAGTCGGATGATTATCACGTTATTATGCTGTGTGTAAACATGTTATCTGTACACACTCATGTTCACATTGATTGCTGAACACATTTTCATATGTGTGTGTGTGTGGTACTGTAAATGGGTTTCTTCAGTGTCGCTGAGAGAGAACACACAGCTTAAACACAAGGGCTGTTATTTGAGTTTGTTTTGCCAGCAGCAGGAGATTGTCATTCTTTAGCACACTAACACACACACTAATGCTCTCTCCATGGAGACACACTCAACCAGACGAGCCTGCTTGTACATAGGAGACTGTCTGTGCTTCTACGCTTGTGTGTCTGTTAGAGGGTTTTCCCACATTCCTGAATTTGATCCTGAAGCGATGCGATCTCGAGATCGTAAAAAATCAAAAGACCTTCATCAGGAAAAAATATGAAAAAAAAAAAAAAAAAAACACAGCCAGTAAAAACATTTTCAAGCATACTTGAACTTTCCAAATTCCATCACCAGCTTTAAAAAATCCATTGTACCAGGGTGCAACTTGTACAATGGATTAGTAGTGTTAGGTGGTTCGTGGAAAAATATGCCAAATTTCTACAATTTTACACTATTAGTGGAACTACAAACCTTTCTGAACTGTCACAATTTCAACTGGACCTGCTAAGAATCGCTACCGTCCTGCTTCAGGACTATGAAAGCGCTATGAACAGCGCGGTTTATTTCCACCAACAATGTAGTGCACTTTACATTAAGGATGAGTTTATTTGAGGTTTGGGCCACGACTGTTCACTCACTCATCTTCTATACCGCTTTATCCTGTATACAGGGTCACAGGGGCCTGGAGCCTATCCCAGGAGACTGAAAATGAGATGGCGTACACCCTGGATGGGGTGCCAATTCATCACACACACACTCACACGCTCATTCCCACAGTACAGCCAATTAACCTAATCTGAATGTCTTTGGACTATGGAAGGAAAATGGAGCACCGGTGGAAACCCACCAAGCTTGAGACCCTGGTGCTGCAAGGCGACAGTGCTAACCACTACGCCACCGTGCCACCCTGACCGTTCAGTAAGTGCTAATTTTGTACTAGGTATCCTGAGATTGATGAGATGAAATATTTAAATTCATTAGGAGGAATCAAAACCAGTAGAATCCAAGTCATTGTTAACAGAGGAGATGATGGAGCATGAATGAAATTCTCTGGGAATGGGTTGACTCTCATTGTTCCTGAGTCCTTCCACATTCCTTATATGGCAATACTTCCTATGATTCATTGCCCTGGATTTCAATATAACATGTATGGGGTCGCTCATGGCAGATCGGGAAAAACTGTAGCGGTTGTGGACAAGTCTTGACAAATCCCGCAGCAAAAGTAAGATGTTGTTCATAGACCTTTCGTGATGGTTGTGCATCAGCCTAGCACAATTTGTGGTGGGGTCAAAAGGACATGGTAAGTGATTCGTGAGTACATTCCATAGGATGTCAGAGTTAACCAAGAACCGTCAGGAATTTCAATTTGGGATAATTCAACATGCTCGGACAAACAGTTTTGGAATGTGGGAAAGCCCTCCTTGTTTGAACTGTGTGTCTGTGTGTATTTGAGTGTGTGTGAGTGGCAGATACTCACTGTCTCCCTGTATATGTGCAGCGAGTCCGAGCAGCAGCAGCAGCAGCAGCAGGCCGGCCGCGCTGTGGAAAGGAGACGACCGTGTGTGATGTGGCACCATGACCTGAGCTCACACTCCACACACCTCGACTCCTAGCGGCTCACCCCAGCATCGATGCACACCTGCGAGTTGGAGGCATAAACACCCATCAGTGAACGATCGTGATACAGTTTCCTGTTTTGACATACAGGACATTATAACGGCTAAACGGATGCTCCATCTCCAGTCTCTCCTAACGTAACCGAACATTTCAGCTTTACCTCTGACTGTAATAAAGCGCTGACACTGGAAACTCCTTCCACCACATCAGTAAACAAACAAATAAGGGAATAAATAAAAGTTAATGTCTTACGAATCCTTGTGCGAGCTGTTATAATATAAAATAATAAATATCTGAGCATACTTAAATATTATTTTTACTAATCTATACTTTTCAACCATATGGCAACCATATTGCTTTTGCACGGTAGTCTTTCAAAGATTTTGCAAATCCTACTCATTGACAATCCTGAATACTTTAATTTGCTATTCCTATTTACTGCCCTGTTAAACACCATATGACATCACTCAAGCGCACGCAAATGACAAACCTTGGACTGAATGATGTCACCGTGCTAATTAAAAGAAGTGCTTTAAGTTTAAGCACTACAGTAGCTTAGTCATTTGGATCTGCGATGACTCTCGTGGGTGTTTCTAACACAGCTGGCATTGTCTTTAGGGACCTCCTTGTACTAATTGGGTGTTTTCTGAAGGTTATGACCTCTGCCTGACCCCTGCCGCTTTGTCTCGGGCACTGTGAATGATTACAATGTCTCGCATGCCTGTTAACCAAGAGAGGTAATCAAGATAAGTGCAAAACTCGAACCTTTTATTGAATTAGCCGTTTAGGAGCAGACAGATGCCGCTTTACACAATAACTCAGACAAAAGCCGATGAAGATTAGCAGCAGCTTGGGGCACACTGATGGATCTGTATAATATTTACAACGCATCTGTACTGATTCTGAGTTATTTGAAGTATTAGCAAAGTCTGATATCAGACTTAATGGAAAGAGAACACTGCTCACGATCCATGTGCACAAACCTTCGGTATCACTGCTGCATGGGTCATGTGCCCTAAAGTGGCAATTTCAGCTCGAGTTTTTTGTATTACTTTTATTCACAACTCATGTGATGATATGCTGCAATGGTCCACACGCTCGTTATCATAACCATCGTTCATTCCATCCGAAGGAATAGAAACTCTTTTCAGTCTGTATACAGCAGCCTTTGAAGATTATTATAAAATGATTGTATGAGGGACTCGCTTGCAGAGAAGCATTCCTTAAAGTGCCTTAAATGTTTTATTTACATTTTTCATATTACTTTATTTGTAGCTGTGCTTTCAATTTCACACCATCATATCACGGTGGGGACGTTAGAGACATTAGAGTGTTAGAATGGAACCTCACTCTTACATCAGGTCTTTCTCCTTTTTTCAACTGCCTGCTAAGGGACATGTACTGTATAATACTCCCTCGCTGAATGTGTTACCTGGTTTGACTCACTGCACGCTTTTATTTTGATGTTAAAAAAAAGAAAAAAAGTCCAAAATTACTTCATCCACACCAGACACAGGTTGTGTACATGTCTAAGACATTTTAAAAGCTATTCAATTTTATTGAATTCAGTCTCAACGTTTGTTTCTAACAACACTTAATGTGTATATTATGAGGTGACATCATTTTGCCTCATTGTAAATAACAGAAGCACGTCAAGTGCATAAAGTGCTTCATACATAAAGGCTTCATGTCTTTTCCCTGATACTGGTTGCAATCAAAAAATTCAATGAATAAAAATCTCAACCACAAATCCGACACAGGATCACAAGACTTGGGTTTAGATGAGATTGGTGGGTTAAAGATTTTACACACTGAAATTGTAACGATTCAGTGATTGTCTCCGGTCAAAATATTACTAAAATGTCCAATCTTCCATTCTATTTCCATCCATTCATCTTGGAACCTCTGTAGTTCAACCAGGGACTGTAATGGTGACCATTTTATTTATTCTCATTTGTACAACTGTGGTAGGTCCTACAGTCACATTCACGTGCACGTTAACACACTACGGGCAAATTGGGAATGAAAATGAGCCTAATCTGCATATCATTGGAAACCGGAGAACCCGGAGGAAACCCACCAAGCACGGGAAGAACATGCAAACACCATGGAGGTGCAAAGCTATAGCCACCAATATAAGCCACCAATCTTCTTTCTATTCCTCAGCCTGATTTCCTAGCGAGCATACAGTAAAGACACTCATTTTCTCAAAGACTGAGTTGTAGAGATATCTGATGAAGCAATGTGTGTCTTTGTGAGCAACAATCCCATAAGTCTAAGCACTGGAGAAGACTTTTATAAATGTTTGAAAGGCATATCAGAGAGCCACTGTGACTAAGAAATGCATTTATAAAAATAAAGACACCTATTAAAGTCAACTGTAAATCGTGATACATTTGTAAATGGTAATAGAATGGTTCGACAGTAACTGTGTTAGGAGTATTTAATATTGGTGCATTTCTAATTCCGAAGATCTTAAGACTTAAGAATAACATAGCAATAACACCATCCTTTTCCCACAATGCTCTATGTTTTAATCAGAACTTTGGCTTGTGTGTGGTCTCGTGAGACTTGACCGTGTAAACACAGCACGCATAAATAACACACCATGCTCTTTTACACTGTAGTGGGTGAGGCCCTGGAGAGCTCACAGCATCTGTTGAGAGCATAAATGAGCAGAGGCAAGAGACTGCAAGTGTGAGAGAGCATGTACAACATGGCTGCAAATCTCCGCTAACATCTCCACACAGATGGCACCGAGTCTCACACTGTCTCACCAAGAGCAACTGCTAGAATAATGCCGAAGACCTTATTCCTGCCTGTGTTAGCCCTAATAGGCAATTAGTCAACCTCGAAAAGTTCGGCTTTCCCTACTGTTGAATGACAAGAACGGGTTTCAGCAGCACAGCGTCGTTATTACGGCGTTGCTTTGCAAATTGCAAGGGAAGAAACAAATTATTAAAAGGAGATCAGACCGTCTGGAGCTGCTCATGTGTGAATGAGCTACAGTTGGTGTTGGAAAGAATGCAACCGGAGCTTGTTGGATTATGCAGATTACTTTATGATGGTATAATAGTGTCAAACGTCAGAAGTTTACTCTCGAGTTCGAAAGATTCTCTGATTAAAATCCGCACTCTAAGGAATCAGTGCATTTGGATTATGGAGTGACATCTGCTTTGGGAAAGCTCAGGTCAGGCCTTTCACATTTGTTAAAAAGCGGGGGGAAAAAATCTCTTTATAATTTTAATCTCCGCGTCTGCTGTGTTTCAGGACGAAATGAAGAAAAATCTAACACTCGATTAAAGTCATACTTGTTAAATGCTAATAAAGAATGCAGTTCTAACACGATGCATGATTGTACCGGTTGTTGGTTAATATAAACTGTATATTTAATATTCAGCACTTCAAAAGCCAGCTATGTTCAATATTCAATTAAGTAAATGAAATAAAACAGGAGCCGAAGGGCGGGCAGTGAAGAGCTTATTTAATCCTGTCAATATTATTCTTCTTCTGTTATCGCTCCAGCCACTTCATTTAAATCCCACAAAATAGAGGTTAATGCATCCATACCAGGAATTACCATCGTGCTTGGCTGCAGGCAAATTGAATGAGACATTTACTTCAAATGAAAGCAAAGGCTGAAAGAGTGAGAAACGATGAAGCCACTACTCCAAAATTTCCTGGAAAATGGTGTGTAACTCACAGCACTCAAGAGCATTGTACGAAACGTTAGGTTAATAGGTGCGGCGCACGCTTTTTTTTCAATGCACACTCAATGCATTTTCCTTTTTTTTCTTTAGCATTTATTTCTTCAACACAGGGTTTAGAGGCGAAGCAGAATTGAATCTCATACAAAGATTATGAAAACTAAATGCCTAATTGTGATGAGATTTTGAAAGAAACATTACGGTTTAATAAGCAAACAGGGTTAGCTGTCTATCTATTGTTGTCGTTGATTGAATTAAAAAAAGATGATTTTTAATGAAAATAAAACCACTTTGTAATTATGAAGCTCTTCATCAGTAAGCGCCGCGGTATTTTCACTTCGGCACGGTTTTACATCGACATGAGAAAGGTGCAGTGTTCTGGATTGAAGCCAAACAATGCCTGGTGTTTTCTTTTTAATAAAGTAAACAAATTAGGATGAAATATTATTTCCTCATCAGCCCTGTCTCGGGCTCAGTGCAGCGATTATGGCTCAAGGGTTGAGCTGATATCTTCTCTTCCCAGATGGGAAGAGAAGAAGTCGAGTGCTGAGCGTCTCATCCATAAAGAGACACCCTTTCCTCGGGGTGCGTTTCTTCTTTCTCTTAATCCCTCCTTCTATCCATTAGACCCAGAGAAAAGAGACGTAGGATGAGTCAGTACGAGGGAGAAGTTAATTAATGGTGCCGGCCACGCCTACAATCCTATTTATTTTCAAATGGAGCATTCTCTCCCTGTCTCTCTCTCTCTCATCATGTTGGAGACTAATAGAGCTCCTGAGTAGCAGCCAGGTGCATCAGTTTCCTCCACTTACAAAATCCCCCTCCAGGTACACAATCCTGCTGGATTTTTGCCTTTTAAGTATTGTGCTATTGAGTGAGAGATTGGTGCCTGTGGCATGAATATATGTGTGTAGGTGGGAGGGGAGACATGTTTTCATACCTTTTTGGAGACCAGATTTCTAAAATGTTAGGGATATATGACCATGAGGCCAGGAGAGGACATTCGTCAGGTCTCACTCATCATCTATACCACTTTATTCTGTATACAGGGTTGCGGACGGCCTGGAGCCATTCTCAGGAGACTTACTTTAGGGCACGAGGCGGGGTACACCCTGGATAGGGTTACCAAGCCATCGCAGGGAACACACACATACACAACATCACATGCTACACATATGGGCAATTTGGGGACATCAACTAGTATAATCTGCATGTCCTTGCACTGTGGGAGGAAACCAGAGTACCCAGAGGAATGTGGAGAACATAATCATGTGGAGAACATGCAAACTCCATGAATACAGACGGAACCAATCCCAGAACCCAAGATACTATTAGCAAGCTGGGTTAACCAGTATTTTCACTGAAACAAACTTTGAGTAACTGCGCTGCAATGTTCATTACCCTTAAATTCATTCCATTAGCACACGCCACTTGGCACCTGATTACATTTCGTCAACTGCACTCTTTCACTGGTCTTCATGCTGAGGAAAAAAAACAGTGTGTGGTGATTTTCACACGGGGCGTGGGACACACACAGTTAAACATACTCATCTCTGATAATGCACCAACCCATAATCTTTACAAGATCTACAGACCTTTTATACAACCTCATCTGTTGTACCAGCCAGTTCTGTACACCTCATAAACCCATCAGAACTGCGCAGGTCGCGTTAACACACACCATCAACAACATGGAGGACAAGCAGACAAGCGTGACCTTGATCTGATCCTGAGTAACAGATACTCCTCTTCACTGCACTATATGGTACATTACAGAGCTCGTCTGAGCGCAGCGCTTCTGGCTACAGGATGCATCGTGTTTTTAATCAGGATCATGCGTCCATAGGGAAAGGTGGAAACTAGCAAGAGAGAGAAAGAAAGACTAAGGAGGAGATGGAGAAGGATAAACAGAGGGTGAGAGAAAAGAGAAAGGGAGGGAGAGCAAGCTGGAGCGGGCTGTTATAATGAAATAAAGTGTCAACGGAAAAATTAATGGTGCAATTGCACTAAAAAGGGCAGGAAAAATAGGTGATGGGTCCAAGCTACATGGAATAACACACACACACACACACACACACACACACACACACACACACACACACACACACACACACACACACACAAACCACATCAATCTCCTCCACTCTCCGCCTGGCAGCTGCCTCCATTCCGTTCCCGTGTGCTGTAAATGTTGGCTTAACAGGCTTATTGCCGACTCCAAATGAGTGAACAAATCATTTTACTAATTTGTGACATGCTTACATATCGTCTTACTGCTAACACCAATTAAATAATTAAATAAAGATTTAGCGGCACTCCGATACCAGGGGGAAAATGGTTTACATGCAATTATGGTCAAGGAGATTAATATAAAAGGAAGTGAGGTTGAATTATTAATTTGATATCAATCCGCATCTTCTGACACAGAGTATTAAGCGAGATCTAAAACAACAACAAAGCAGCGATAAAAAGCAGGCCTGTGAATTGAGTTTCAGGGATAATGGAGGTAAACATTGGGAAATGGAAAACTATTAATGCGATTGGAATAAAACCTCTACCTCTAAGCCTACTTGTCTTGCTACAGAGGAATTCTCTCATTGCACAACCTAACATCTCTACTCACATGTAAAGAATCAGGATGACCAAAAGTACCTTTTTAAAACATGTTTGATGTTTAAATTTAACTTTAATTTTGTCCTGCAGTGCAAAACAAATGTATCTAGAAACGAGTGAATGATTTTAGATTTCAGATTAGCTGCAAAGTGCAGTTTCTGTCAAAAGCGGCAACAGCCAACCAGGGAGTATATTCATTAAATATAAAAGAGCGTCGGTGGAATTTTGTTTCAGTTGAGGTTAACTATACGGTTCAAGTCAAATCAGAACTTTTGTTTGTGCAAAATAACCAATAAGCAATTTAGGAGATATAAACTACCTTTATTTCCCTAATGTATATAACCCCCTGCTATACTCATGCATGTATTCCAGAGTGTCACCATCAAGGTAGAAAGTTTGTTGCATTCTACAACAATTCTGGGGAATAGTGAGAACTAAGAAATAACACCTACAAAATTAGGTAATTATATAACAACAACAACAACAGTCAGTTGTTATTTTAAGACATGGAGGTCAGCCTTTGCAATTGTCAAGTGCATTTGCAAAGTTCATCAAGCACCATGATGAAACTGGCTCTCACGATGACCTTCCCAGCAAAGCAAGACCAAAACCTACCTCTGCTGCAGAGGATCAGTTCATTTAGAGTTACCAGCCTCAATGATTACCAATTAACAACCAGCATCTCGGATTAGAGCCGTTATGAAGGCTTTACAGATCATGAGTAGCAGATACTGTACATCTCAACATTAACTGCTCAAAGGGGGTTCCTGCATATTATGGACACCTTCATCATTGCTTTACAGTGCAGAAAGAAATGAAAATCAGGAACGACCAAGGAGTTAAAAAGTAAATCCTAATTTTTGAGCGGGAGTTTAGCGTATATATAGCATTTTGCAGATGTTTCCTGTCTAATCTAACTGAGCTTAAGAGATCTGCCATAAATAATGGAAGAAACTGCACAAATCCAGCAAAACTCCTGGCGACTCACCCAAGAAGCCTTGAAACTGTAATTGTTGCTGAAGGGGGATCAGAGGTCGCTCAGTGGTTAAGGTGTTTGACTACTGATTAGAAGGTCCCAGGTTCAAACACCAGCACTCCAAGTTGCCACTTAACACTTATTGTAATTGCTCAGATAAAAAAAAAAAGATTGCTCTGCAAAAGTGCATCTGCCAAATGCTCCAATCCAAACAGCTTCTACTGGTGTATATATATATATATATATATATATATATATATATA